>CM033470.1:145112684-145712684 GCA_019447015.1 Hymenochirus boettgeri | reverse complement strand
TCTTTGTTTAAATATTCCCCGTGGTATTATCATAGTTTTCAAAATAATCCTGGGGGTTTTAAAAAGATTTTTAGAAAAGGCAAAAACATGTGTTATATTATTTGGCAAAAAATCGGCCTTTGATGTTAACTATTTTTATATGATTGTTCATTTTTAACAACGGATTTTGCCATGACAAAAATGAATGCTAAGAAAATTCACCTTTTTATAAATACTGTGAAAATTACAACATTTTTTGTGGAGAAATCTGCCGTAAAATTTTGCTCTAATTGTGATGTTTTTAGCTTCCCAATATAACGTGTGTATGTGTTTTGTGGAAGGATGAATCCACCTGCTCTTCCTCATGTAAAGAAGATATATACTATGATCTTACTATTTTAAAAATTCTCCCTCCCCTTAGTCTGGGTGGTTTGGTAAGTCTCAGATCTAAGTGTGCAATCAATACAAACAGATGTAATAATAGGTCCTGTTATGTATACCTCAGCAGAGTGTTTTTTTGCTTCAAAAACTGTCCATTTAGATTGAATACTGTAAGAATGGGGAGGAGGCTTGATCAGAACACAACTCTCATTGCCATGATTATAGCCCTCTGTTACGTCTTGTCAAATTGTTAACCTACACATTTGTTAATGTGATCACAGCAGCGGAAGGGAGAAATGGAACAGTAAGTGTACTTATAATAAGGTCTACCATCGTCTGCTTTATGTTAGTTTTCCATGTAGAAACATTTTTTAAAAATAACTATTTATTTATAACTAAGTAATACTATGGGTTAAGGTTTTTTTTTGCGTTAACTGCCAGAAGAATTTTCAGGATTTTGCCCTTAATCGCTTTAGACTCATTTTACAGTAGGAAACCTTGCATTAAATCAGGAATATTATACATTGTTTTTTTCAGCACAAAGTGTACTTTAACACGGTAACAGAATTTTGTAACTTTTGTGGAAATTTTACTGGAATTATGGGTAAAATATGTAAAAAAATTTAAAAAATTGCAAATTTTCATGGATTTTTCCCATTTTTACTTATAGTTATCTTAAGTTTACACACAAAAATCTCACTGTTTCTAAAAGCTCAGATACTCCCGAGTACAACAATACCAGATATATGTAGGTAGCCCACTTTTCCTGTACAGGAGACCCCCCAAACTAAAACTGCACCTTCAAGAATATTACAACAAATTAAAATGTATAACCACTTCTCACTGTTAACATAGAATATCTACCAAATTAACTAAAATATCCCCAGAAGTGAGATATTTTTAGAAACTACACACGCGCCGGATTTTATGAGTGAGGTAAGTTTTGATCAAAATGCAGATACCCGGACGCAGCTCTTCGTCCAATTGTACGTTATTTTCCCACATTTTCCTTTTTGTCCTCAACTGTAAAATCAGAGACAAAATCAATGCGAATTTCAGCTAAAAACTGTAGAGGAAAGTTCAAACGCATCTCAAATATGAAAGCCTAACCCCTCCCGAATAAAACGGTATGCCACATTCATGGGTGTACCCAGAGACATGGCTACCAACTAACCCAGAGCGTGACCAGTGCCAAATGTCAGTAGCAGCAAAAAAAAAATTAGCCAGTTTTTTATTTGAACAGTCTGCAGTTTTTCCACAAAACACCCCCCCAACTCGGAAATACCCCCCACAAACTATATATTCCTGAGATCTACACACCTTCAGCTATGTAACGCTGTAGTTCGTTCATTCATACCATCAATGGTGTGGGCGCAGTCCTTCGTAGAAGTTTGCACTTTTACCAGATTTTCCAAAAACATTAACATCAAACAACATCCAAAAAGATAGAAATCATGCCAAAACCCCATGGAATGTAAAAAAAAGTTACCAAATATCAATCTCCCAAATGTCCTGAATCAAACGGTATGCCATATGTGTGGTTACACACGTGGACGTGGAAGCGAAAAGCCACAAAGTGAGACAATGCACAATGGCTCAGAAACAGCGAAAATATTTAGCCAACTCCGAATTTGGACAGTCTGCAGTTTTTTCCACAAAACACCCCCGTAACATAGAAATAACCTCCACAAACTGTACACACCTTCTGCTATGTAACGCGGTAGTTTGTTTATTCATACCATCATTGTTGTGGGCGCAGTTCTTCGTAGAAGTTCGCATTTGTCTGAAAAAATGAACAAAAAACAACTTCAAAAGGTAGAAATCATGCCAAAACCTGATGGAATGTAAAAAAAAGTTACTAAATATCAATCTCCCAAATGTCCTGAATCAAACAGTATGCCATATGTGTGGTTACACACGCAGACGTGGAAGCCAAAAGCCACGAAGTGAAACAATGCACAAGAAACAGCAAAAATATTCAGCCAAATCTGAATTTGAACAGTCTGCAATTTTTCCCCACAAAACAATCCCCACAAACCATATATTTCTCGAAACCACACACCTTTATCTACGTAATTCTGTAGTTTGTTCATTCATACCATCAATGGTGTGGGCGCAGTTCTTCGTAGAAGTTCGCAGTTTTAGCAGATTTTCTAAAAAATTCGAAAAAAAACACTCTCAAAGGTAGAAATCATGCCAAAATCCCAACTAATGTAAAAAGTTACCAAATATCAATCTCCTAAATGTCCTGAATCAAACGGTATGCCCTATGTATGGTTACACACGCAAACGTGGAATCAACTAGCCACAAAGTGAGCCAATGAACAATGGCCCAATTACAGCAACTTTTCAGATTTGTCAGACTAAACACCCCTCTATATTAGAAATACCCCCCAAAACTATATATTCTTGGAATCTACTCACCTTCAGCTACACAATGGTGTGATTCCTTTATGCATACCACCAATGATGTGGGCGCAGTTTCATGTAAATTTTTGCTTTTTTACCAGATTTTCAGGGAAAATTTATAAAAATACAATTCAAAGTTAAAAATCATGGCAAATTTCCATGTCATGTAAAAAAAACTTGTCAATTATCAATCTTCCAAATGCCCTGAATCAAACGGTATGCCATATGCGTGGATGCACACAGGGACGTGGCCACCAACTAGCTCAAATGGGACACATGCACAAGTGTAATTACAAGAAAAAAATCAAAGTGCTCTGTAATTTCAAACAGCCCCAAAACTTGGAAATGCCCCCCACAAATAAAACCTCCAACTAAATATAAATCTCCCACATGTTCTGAATCAAATGGTATGCCCTATGTGTGGATGTACACAGAGACGTGGCCACCAACTAGCTCAAATGGGACGCATGCACAAATGCAATTAAAAGAAAAAATCAAAGTGCTCTGTAATTTGAACAGCCTACCCTTTTTCTAAGGAAACAGTCCCGAAACATGGAAATTCCCCCCACAAACTATATATTTTTGGAATCTACACACCTTCAGCTAAGTTACAATGCCATGCTTTCATACATACATGAAGAATTCCAGACCCATTGATCCAAAGAAACTCTGTGTTTTTAGGAGGTTTTGTGAAAAATAAAGTAAGATGATTCAAGGGTTGAAATCCTACCTAAACACACTTGACAAGCAAAAAAACCCACTAAATGTCAATCTCCCACATGTTCTGAATCAAACGGTATGCTATATGTGTGGGTGCACACAGAGACGTGGCCACCAACTAGCTCAAATGGGACGCATGCACAAATGCAATTACAAGAAAAAAATCAAAGTGCTCTGTAATTTGAACAGCCTACCCTTTTTCTAAGGAAACAGTCCAGAAACATGGAAATTCCCCCCACAAAATATATATTTTTGGAATCTACACACCTTCAGCTACGTTATGATGCCATGCTTTCATACATACATGAAGAATTCCAGACCCAGTGATCCAAAGAACTCCGTGTTTTTAGGAGGTTTTGTGAAAAATAAAATAAGATGATTCAAGGGTTGAAATCCTACCTAAACCCTTTTGACAAGCAAAAAATCCCACTAAATGCCAATCTCCCACATATCCTGCATCAAACGGTATGCCATATGTGTGGGTGCACACAGAGACGTGGCCACCAACTAGCTTAAATGGGAACCATGCGCAATTGCAATTACAAAAAAAAATAAAAAAACGCCACGATCTGTGGCAGTTTGAGTATTCACTGCACAGATCGTGAATATACGATCTGTGGCAGTGAAAGGGTTAATTCTCACTTAGATTATACTACAATATCAATTACCTACTACGCTGTAAAATAACAACCATTCATAAAGTATCAATAGTAAACAATTTTTTACAACAACCATGCATCTTTATTTCATATTGCGGCAGAAAACTATAATTTCAACCACTACTGGCCCCACTGTGTAGTGCATAAAAATCCTTACATCCCAGCTCCAAATGGTTCGCCTGTAATGTCCCTCCAAAGTCCAGAAAACTGATCACCAGGAGCCTGGCAGGGAAGGTAATTGTTTCCGTCTCTGAGACGTCCTCTCAGAGGTTTTTGGCTTGCTTAGAGAAGGCCTCCCTCTCCCCCCAGTTGAAAAACCCTTTGATATATAATAGGTCTTCCTCCCCCAGCCTCAACTGCTATAATAGATTTTCCAGAAACTCCACCAAACTCTACTTACCTAACCTCTCTCCCCTGGTGTTCTCTGCAGCCGGCAGCCACGTCCATGATTGGCTGCCTCTCAGCCAATCACGGACGCGGCTGCCGGTCCGGCCCCCTGCTTGTAGTTTCATGCAAGCAGAGGGCCGGGACAGTACGCCAGAGGAAAGAGGTAAGGTAAGTAAGATCGGGGGAGTTTCTGGAAAATCTATTATAGTGATTGGGGCAGGGAGACCTATCATATATCAAAAAAAATTTTAAAGGTAGAAATGCCCTTTAAATAAAGTTAAATAATGTGATTATAAATGTACAGATACCCTTAAGAAATACTGCTACTAGTTTTAAAGAACCCTTACTTTACTGTTCCTACTACATTATCCTTACCATACCTACTCCATTATCCTTACCCTTCCTACTCAATTATTCTTACTCTGCATACTCTGTTATCCTTACTATACCTACTTATTATACTTAGTGTGCCTACTCAATTATCCTTACTATAACTACTCCGTTATCCTTACTCTTTCTACTCCATTAGACTTACTCTACCTACCCCATTATCCTTATGGTGCCTACTCATTCATCCTTATTCTACCTACTACATTATCCTTACTCTACCTACTCCGTTATCCTTACTTTATCTACTTTATTATCGTTATTGTATCTAATTCATTATCCTTATTCTACCTACTCCATTATCATTATTGTATCTAATCCATTATCTTTACTGTACCAACTTCATACTTTTATGCTAACATGAGCAGCATCAACTTTTTTTGTCAGGCAGATCATTGCCCCAAATCTGCATGGGGTAAAAATGTTTATATTCCAAATGTAATATTGGTTCATTGCTAGGAAATGATCAACTGAGCATCATTGTTCGCTAATTAACAAATGTTCGATCGTAGAATACCGCAATGGTATTCTATGGGGATCGTAAATCTACGATTATGTTATCATAAATTTACGATTGGTATAGTAAATTTACGATTGTTTATCTCCAATCGGATAATCGATTGTAAATTTACGATACCGATCGTTAAAGTCACGGTATCGCTAAAAAGCAATACCGTGGCTTTATAAATATGGCCCTAGATGTAATTTGCCCTGTCTGGTTATTTATTTTAAGGATGGGATAGATACTTAATAAAAAATGTTAAATTATAAAGGGTTTCCCCCCCCAAACTTTGGTTTATCCCACATATAGTTATTAGCTTTCTGTACCTGGCTGTGTTTGAAAATTCCAATTAATCCCGCAAGATTTAATCAAGGATGAAATAAGTCGACTTTCATGCCAACTGGCTTTCTGATTGTTCATGTGCCTGATAACAAACAGCTAAGGAATTGTTTGTGTTCAGCTGGTACAAAGCTTAGTCTTGGATATTTAACAGGTGGTTTGAGAGAGCTTAAGCATAGATCCTTTTCTGTACTTTTCTTACCATTTGATTAGCAAACCAGGGAGCCTTATAGACTTCAAATGCCTCAGTGACCTCATCACGGGGAACAATAGGCAGTACAGGATATATGATGGGTTTCTTGGAACAACTACAAATCTACTATTTCTCTTAACTTATCAAAGTGATGTCCCAATGACCTGTACCGCATTGAAAAGAAAAAGATTTTTTCTTTTAAAGATACAGCATTTGGCAACCCAAAAAAAAAGGAATTTTAGCTGCAGTCCCTTGAGTCCATACAGAGAAAAATAATAGGCGTGATTGGTTTTAGCTGACAGCAAATAGTAATCCTGGGAGATTATGACAATAACATTTCACATTCAGTGTAAACTGCTGATTGAGCGTCGTGCACACTCCTGTCTTTACTTTGCTAGCGAAAAAAGACCGAGATTTCATATTTTCAGGAATATGGGAGATTTGTTCTGGTTTCAAAGCTTTCAAGATATAAACTTTTTTTTTTTTGACAAAGGCCAATTCTCTGTGTAACAACCATGTCTTTAGCACATTTCCAACTGTAGCTGACACAATGATTTATGCTTTAAAGAAAATCCTACATTTCTTTGCCCTTTTTAACTTGAGAGCATCTGCCTAAATTATATGGATTTTGCTGCCACGGTAAAAATATCTGTACAAACCTCAATTATACACTATATACAATCCATTTGTTCCCAAGTTAAAATGATCAGTGCAGTACTTAGAAACTGGTGCTTCTGATCCTGTACATCTTGAAAATTACCTTTGGGCAGATATAATTAAACTGGCAGCATAATACTCATCAGTGGGGAAAAAAAAGATCATTTGTCAGGTTTGCCCGGTTCATCGTTCTACTCTTCCGGTCAATAGTTTATGTAGGATTTGAACATTTGCCAGTGTTAACCATTATGATTTTTTTTCAGCTAGTGCTATTTTCCACCAGCAGTTCCAGTAGACATAGCTCAACATGCCTCCCTTGGGCTGTATCTAATCATGATAGTGGTGTGGAATTACAGTAGGTGCACAAACTCTAATGAGCCTGAAAACACAGGAGATTTGAATGAAAATCAGACAAGTCAGTGATATAATACTATACAAATAATGTAACCCCCAACTGCTCCACTGTTATAATTTAAAACATCTCCTGCAGCCTACACCACCCTAGAAAAATCCTGCCACCTCAGCCAACCCCACCATCAGTCATGGCTGTAATGCTGATGTCAGTGATTGACTTGAGCACACCACCTGCGCTGCTTCATACTCGGGCTCATACAAAGTACAGCACAGTGCACATGCTAAAGCTAATAGAGCAGGGGGCAGAGGAGGTAGCAGGACTTCAGGTTATAGTATCGGTTTTGGAATGTAACAGTGTAGAGTTGTAATTTGGGATGGAAAGTTGGATTAGATCTAATATACTGTAGCTGCATATCCCAGATTTATTTTCTTATCTTGGGATAATTCACAAAACTACACAATTTCTTTTGATTCATAGGCTGTATTAAACAAATACACATAGAGTGAGAACAACAAATAATCACAGGTTCTGAACACAACAAATTAGAAAAAAAAAGGAGATGGACAAACCCCGCCGTCTTTCATTCTGCTGCTGGATTCATTTACCGCAGGTTAGTTAATTTATGATCACGCTTGTAAATGTACGATTGCGATCGTTCATTTAAAACTGAACATTTGTTAATTTGATCGTAGAATACTGTGTGGTATTAAACTACCGCAATGGTATTCTCTGGGGATCGTAAATCTACTATTTCGTTATCATAAATGTACGATCAGTATCGTAAATTTATGATTGTTAATCCGATTGTTAATCTCCAATCAGTTTGACAATCGTATATTTACGATACCGATCGTTAAAGGCGTGGTATAAAAAAGCGATACCGTGGCTTTATAAATATGGCCTCATAGAATTCTCTGTCCTCTCAGAGTGAATAACAAATAGGAGGACACAATGAAAAATTAGTATGCATGTCTGAATGAAATAAATTGCATTACATTACATTTAGAGATTATACAATAAGAGATTATATTAGTACTAGTACATGACAAACTGGCCTGATAATCATATTTATGTAATATTCCAGTAAAGCGGATCTTTTCTACCTGTATACCTTCTTCTATATGATTTGGCTGGGATCTTGTTAAGCAAAAATAGATATAGGCTAGAATCCACAATTAGCACTCTCAGCTGTATTGGATTCTTTGACCGGACCGGACTGATTTCCAGGGAACATCCAGCTTATGATGTTATGATGTTTATGGTTTTTTTATATGGTGTATAATATGTACTTACTTATTTTGTGTATGATGTATAGTAACTATGGCGATGGTCTTTAGACTTTAGTGCAATAAAAAATGGCTTGTTCCATTTATATCTGGTCTGTTTATTGGAAAGCGTGCTAATTGCGGATTCTAGTCTATTTCTATTTTTGCTTAACTGAATTGAGGTAATCCACCAGCACCACCTTGATTATAAGGGAAATATCCAGACCAGTAGTGTCATAGCCTTGTGCTCACAGGTACCCTGTATTATGACTTGGCTGTGATCTTACCTGCCTGACACCCAAAGTTATTCTACATTTAGGATTGTCCTGATGCATAATTACTTAAGCAAGATCAGAGTGTAATATAAATCAACCCAGAAACTGCTCTTGCGCTGTTCGCAGTTTGTGAGAAACTGTAAATATTCTTCCCATCTTTATCAGAAAACACCTTCCTGACTTTACTACTTTGATTTTCAAATAAAAAAAACAGGTGTTAAATTGACAAAAGTAAAGAAGCCTAAAAGTCAGCATTCAATATAAAACACTCTTTATTTACGCACATCATGCTAAACACAAAGGTAATTCAAACATTTAAATGAAACAGAGGAAAGTTATTTTAATAACTTCCTGTTGGGATGTAGTGTCTTTTCTATTTGTTTGAAATTCAAAAGAAAAATAATTTATGACAAACACAAAATGTTTGATCAATACCTGATCATGCCCAAGGTTAAATATTGATATTTGTCATACAAATATGTGTATCTATGGCAGTTACTTCTATTCACCTAAATGCCCCATAAAGAACTATTGATTTTCTCCTTCCTGACTTGCCTGAACTGGCCATGCGGTAAGTAACAAAATGTCACAGTATGTCAACTTTCTATTCATGGTGCATAGTAATAGATGCAATGGGCTATTGTTTGTTATTATTCATTTTTATGCCACAAGATCTGTATTACAAAACACAATATACATAATAATGTTGACCATGGCTATATGTCACACTGCAAATCTATAAGGTTTATAAACACTGCACACTATATATAAAAAATTTGCAATAAAAAATTTCTATTTTGCCTAAATGCAAAAAAGCGACACTGAAATTGACATTTATCTGGGACAATTCTTGCATTGATGTTTTAGTGGTTCACTGAAAGATGGATTCCATTGAAAGGGCATTTCCACCACCCCAACTGAAATTTTCCCTAATGTTGGGAACATGTGTAGTGTTAAATGAGAAAGTAGTTCAAAGTCACTCTAGCACACTGATGTTTGCTGCTGCCAGACCCATGGTAAGTGCAATCCTCTAAACGCCCTACCCCAGGGGTTTAAGGGTATCCAAAAGAAAAAAAACATGGAGGAGCACACTACATATGTGATTTACAATGTATTGTGCAAACAACAATATACAACATTTCGAAGAGCTTTTCCCCTTCCTTAGGTATATGTATCTGAGGAAGGGGGTAGGAAGCTCCCCGTGTAACACACAAAGGTGTATTGTTACTGTAGCACACTGATGCAGTCAGCACAGGGAATTCTTTACATTTTAATTCGACAGATATAACATTGAGTATGTAAAAGTATAAATACCTCCCTGCTGTTGAGGTTGAGGTACAGTTATGATGGCCTATTTGACACACACATAATACAACATTATTTATACATTTATACATTTATGTGACTGCTAAAGTAAACGAGGTACATTTGAGAACAATTTTTAAAAAGGTTGCCCGCCACAACGTAACACATATGGGTTTGTCTTTTCTGAACAGCAGAGATTAGGTCAATAATACATGTTTAACACTGGGAAGTCAGTATGATTAAAGGGAGTGCCACAGCTCTTTTGTTTAATATCCAGGTCACGTAATGATTGACAATGGAGGCATACTAAATTCTAAATTAATAAAATGAACAATAATTAATAATAAAATTAAGTTAAAAAATCAAATTTAAAAAAAAAAAATTCAAAAGAAAAATGCTAACCATGATTGATTTTCTGCGCTTAAATATAGTAGTATAGTATAGTATTTGAGGTTGAATAAAGACATACGTCCATCCAGTCCAACCCATCTAGCAATATCCTCATTTCCTGCCTAACTGTTGATCCAGAGGAAGGCAAAAAAACCCCACCAAATTTATGAAGGGGGAAAAAATTCCTTCCTGACTCCAAGTGGCAATCGGAAATTTCCCTGGATCAACTCTACTTTATGTATCAATACCAGTAACTTGTAACATTCCTTGTTTGCAGAAAGAACTCATCCAGCTTTTTTTTGAAAATGACCAATGAACTGCCATAACAATGTCCACTGGAAGAAGTTCCATAGCTTTACCGTTTCACAGTGAAAAACCCTTTCCGAGTTGAAGCTAAACCTTTTTTCTTCAAGTCTTAAGGGATGTCCTCGTGCCTTGACATGTTCTATTGGTGAACCTGCCAGATAGTTTATTGTATGGCCCCGTTAATGTATTTATACACAGTAATCATATCCCAACACGGCAAGCGCCTTTTCTCCAGCGTACATAATTGTAACTTTTCTATTCTCTCTTCATATTCAAGCTCCCCCAATCCCCTTATTTATTTAGTTGCCCTTCTCTGAACCCTTTCCATTTCAAAGATGTCCTTTTTGTACACAGGATTCCAAAATTGCACTGCATATTCCAAATGAGGCCTTACCAATGCTTTGTAAAGAGGGAGAATAACATTTTCCTCCCTTGAATTCATACCTCTCTTTATACAAGACAATACCATGCTGGCTCTGGCTGTTGCCGCCTGGCAATGTTTGCTTCCTTTAAGTTTGTTATCCACAAAAACTCCAAGGTTAAAATGGTAATGTCTAAATTATGTAGCATCTTAAGACTAGTTCTGAGTTTCTATGTAGGTAAATTAAATTTTTTATACTATTTGGGCTACAGTTATATTTACTATTTACTTTATCATTTTTTCCACTTTATCCTGCAGGGTAGTGTGCAGACACTGGGCCCATCTGCGTGAAAAATACAATTATTTAATATTCTTATATCGCTATACATTTTTTGAAGTCCAAAATGCATCACCTTACATTTATCAACATTGAATTTCATCTTAGCAGCCCAATGTGATAATCTATCTAGATCCCCTTGCAACGATTGCACATCCTCTGAAGTTTTTAATGGTCGACAAAGTTTTGTGTCGTCGGCAAACACAGAAACCTTGCTGACAATACCACTTCCAAATCATTAATAAAGATTAAATAGAAGCGGCCCCAACACAGAACCCTGTGGCACCCCACTTAGCACTTTAGTCCATAATGATGAAGCCCCATTAACAACTACTTCTTGCATCCTATTCCAACCAATTTTCTATCCATGTACAAATGACAAATGACTCCCCAGACCAACAGACCTTAGCTTTTCATTAGTCGCCTATGGGGGACTGTATCAAAAGCCTTTTCAAAATCCAAGAAACTACATCTACGCTATAACAGAGTCTAAATTTCTACTTACTTCCTCATAAAAGCCAAGAGTTAGTTTGACAAGATCTATTCCTCCTAAATCCATGCTGGTTACTACTTATAATGTCAGCCCTTGAAACATACTCTAGAACATGCTCCCTTATTAAACTTTCCAGGATCTTCCCCATCACTGAAGTTAAACTTACAGGCCTGTAATTACCCGGCTGTGAACGACACCCTTTTGAATATTGGAATAACATCAGCCTTTCTCCAATCAGGGGCACAACCACGGACATGAGGGAATCAGCAAATAAGAAACAATGGCCTAGTATAAATGAACTAGCTTTAAGTACCCGAGGATGTATTTATCCGGTCCAGGAATTTATTAATATTAACCTTATTTAGTTCTTTCTGTACCATATCCTCGGTTAACCAAAATGAACTTGAATCTTGTATACCTTTATGCTACTATACTCTATGATATCTGTACTTGGATCTTCTATAGGTGTTACAGAGGGAAAAAAATTATTCAAGACATTTGCTTTATCGCCACCTCCGTAACTAACTTATCCCCATTAATTAATGGTGCCACATTCTCAGTCCTCATCTTCTTACTATTAATATATTAAAAAATGTTTAGGCTTAGTGATGCTTTCTTCAGCTATCCTAACTTACATTATTATTTTAGCTAGTTTGATTGCTTTCTTACACTCCTTGTTACAGTTTTTATACTCCCTAAAGGCCCTTTGTTTCCCTCGGCCTTAAAGGTTTTAAATGCCTTTTTCTTCCTTACCATTTGCCTCTTTACATCAGAATTCAGCCACATGGGCGCAGATTTATTTTTTTACATTATTTCCAAGGGTATAAATTTAGATGTGAACTGGCTTAAAATCCCCTTGAACACAGTCCACTTCGTTCAGTACCTTTACCTGATAATACATTATCCCAGTTGACGCTGAAGGCTGCTTTTAACCTGGGAAAATTTGCTTTCCTGAAATTAAATGTCTTTGTAACCAGCGCACTTTTCCTTTCCATAACAAAGTCCAAATGCCACTATTTCAGGTCACTATTCCCTAAGCCTCCAGTTACCTTTACATCTATAATGCGCTCCCCAATGTTAGATATTACCAGATCCAACAGAGCTCCTTTTCTAGTAGGAACTCAACCACCTGTGAGAGAAAATTATCCTGCAGCAAATTCGGAACTCATCGCCTTTTTCTGTGATGGCAGTTCCACCACACCAATACTGTCAGGGTAATTGAAGTCCCCCATAATGAGCACACTCCCCAAACTTGCAGCCCTTGCCAACTGCATATGAAGTTGACTCACCTCCCTCTGCTAGCATTTGGCGGCTTATAGCAGACACCAACAATGACATACCCCCTTCCTTGCCTAATCCACCATATTGCCTCCACTTTATCCCCATATCACCAGTTATCTCTTCTTTTAAATTTGGCTTCAATTCTTTTTAACATAAACACATACTCCTCCCCTTTCCTTTTTTTTGTCCTGCCAAACAAGGCATATCCTTCTATATTTACAGCCCAGTATGTGAGAACTGTTCAACCACGTTTCTACTATACCTATTACACAATCAATGTCAGGGTAATTGAAGTCCCCCATAATGAGCACACTCCCCAAACTTGCAGCCCTTGCCAACTGCATATGAAGTTGAATCACCTCCTCTCTGCTAGCATTTGGCAGCTTATAGCAGACACCAACAATGACATTACCCCTTTCCTGTTGCCTAATTCCACCCATTTGCCTCCACTTTATCATCCATATCACCAGTTATCTTTCTTTAAATTTGGCTTCAATTTTTTAACATAAAACATACTCCTCCCCTTTCCTTTTTTTTTGTCCTGCCTAAACACGGCATTATCTCTATTTTACAAGCCACAGTCGTGAGAACTGTTCAACCACGTTTCTGCTATACCTATTACATCATACTTTTCATTCAATGCCATCATTTCCAATTCACCCATTTTGTCAGCCAGGCTTCTCGCATTTGCAAACATACATTTTAGATTATGATCTTGTAATTTATTCGTACACTTTGATACACATTCCTCCCTATCCCCTATGCTAGCCCCACCCCCCTTTCCACCCACCACTGGCCTATCTACACCCTGCTTTCCTCCTGGACAATCTATCCCAGTGAGACTGCTAATACCCTCCCCCCCCAAACCTAGTTTAAAATCTCCTCCAACCCTCTAGCCATCTTCTCCCCTAAAACGCGCTTAGCTTGCCAAAAACTTTTGGACCATAGAGGAAAATCTCCAACATGATTATTTGCAATAATGTTTTCGAAAAGCAAACATGGGACTGGATTATTTCTAATGTTCAGGCATAAAAATTGGAAGATACCTTTAATAACTCTATTCCTTTATCTTCTATTGGATTAATACAGATTTGGGGAAATTTCTCTCATTCTGCTTTATTTTAGATTTCAAATATGCTGTGGCCCAGATGGGAGGATATCTGCAATGTTAAGGTATACATTTGTTAATATGGAGCTTAAAATAACTTCCAGTTGTTAACTTGTAAACTTAACTGAGGTAAAAAGCTTCTCCCTGTATATAAAATATCTTCTGGTACACTAAGTTAAGCTTGGGAACACATGTTAAATCATTTCAAACTGTCTTGCTTCGATAAGATGTAATGTGCAGAATACACTGTGTTTACAAAGTCTTCAAACAATAGCCTCTGCAAGGAATTTCCAAACTCCTGCCCTTCCGTCCTTTATCTCATTCATAATGCCTTTGAATTCTCTTATCAGCATTTTAGCAGGTTTTCCCATATTACACAGGTATATTCAGCCACTGGGAATACCCAGACACTTTCACTGGAGGAAAAAAATAAAAGGTGTTTTTCTGTCTACAGAGTCAAAACTTTTCAGAAAGAATTCAAAATATGTTTTCCCTATGAAGTTCAGATTATCTTTAAGAGTTGTATGTATAAACATTTTGCCTTTGTATGTGAGACTGTTGCTACACAATTTCACTTATTTACCTGCAACAAACTAGAAAAATTCTGACTTTTAAATTAGCAACAAAGTAGAGCAAGTGTCAAGAATGTTGGGTCTACCAAATCCCAAAATCTGTATTACATTTATCCAAATCTTTAAACCTTCAACATTTTTTATAAATCTTTCTATAAATATAATTTCAGATTTTCTCCATAGGATGGTTCGAAACCTTTCCTCAGTAAAAAATTAAATCCTTCCATATATGAAATATTCAATTATCAAGGAGTGTGTTTTAAGCCCTGAATCCCATAAGAAAAATTGCATGATCCATTGGTGACCTCACATAGTACAGTAAATAGCAGGTTCCCCTAGACATGAATTATAATTTTAACATTTTGACAAAAAAATATCAATGCAAAAAAAGTCAAAACAGGCTTTTATTTACTTCACATTATTCCTTTCATTTCTTAAACTTAAAAAAATTGGGAAAGTTGATTAATTGCACCATAAAGCCTATTCCTTAAGATCCTCCATATTGAATGGCCCAATATAATGTATTGCTCTATCCAATCATGAGTCTCCTTCAGTTCAAATACACAAATCTTCACCTATAGTTAGTCCCCCATTTGCTTGGATGCTGGAGGCATGATTGCCTCCAGGAATTAAAGTGCAAGGTATTGAGACTGAGGCCTGAGAGACACAGAAATTGGCCTGAGCAAAATAGCAGAATGAGACTATGAAAAGCAGCTAGGAACAAGTTTAAGAGGATCAGACAAGGAAGAGTTGTGGATCAGGCCAAGGGTCATACATAAGGATGAGATAAAAGTGGAGTCAGTAAACAGGCAGAGGTCAGTCCAGGTGGCAAGAATCATAGACAGAAACAAGCTAAATCAGCAGTGGAAAATCAGACAGGATAACATAACATCAGCAAGGCAAGCTAAATGCTATATTAGTCACCAAGAGAAACAGAGGGAAATTTGAACCCGAAAAAGCCAGTGACATGGCAGAAAAAGAGGAGATTGAAAAGTGATTGGCCAATCATGACCATACATCCTAGCCATGCTGCTATGAGCAGCACAAGATGAGAAAGAGCAGAGACATAGCCCATGTGCACACCTGCAAAACCAGCATAGCCTGAGAAGTCACATTTGGAACCCGAGCACCAATGGAGATAACCAAAGACCAGATTACTGCGCTAAGGAACGGGAGCGAAGGGCTGACAACAGTAAGTGATTACTGACAACACTAGAACACCCCTATTGTCACAAAAAAAAAAAAAGAATGGACAAAAAAACATGGAAGAAATTTAATTATGAAAATATGTTCAAAACTTTGTTAGGGGGGTGAACATGCCCTTTAATTGCACTAAAACCACAATGAGCATTTTTTTGTGTTGAGTCTATTGGCTTTAAAAAACAGACCAAAAAAAGCAATTAATGGACTGCACCATTTTGTTTAAATGTGAAAATACTTTTTGACAGAAAACTATTTCTGAATGGGCAACAATAATTGGGCATGCAGCCAACTGACCTTTAAAGTCAGGACTGTTAATTTAATCTCCTTTACAAATAAACATAGCATTCAACATGCCATAAACAGTACACAGACACAGTATTTAGCATTGAGCAGATTTTACAATTACTCCAGTTTGTACTGAGCTTATTAGCACAATACTAAATAAATAGAGGGGACCAATAAGAACAATAGCCAGTCACTGTCATATTATTTAGATCCTAGACTATGCGAGTTCTCTTTCCACCCCAGGTGTTGTGAGCTATGTGTATGCATTGTGAATGAGCACATGCGAGAGACAGCACTCTGATGGTGATGTAACAGTCTCCTGGAGTCTCCTTGCAAAACTACAATGTCAAAGAATCAAGAGTTGCAATGATTTTTTCCTGGTTCATTCCTTGTTTCAGCTATTTCATGTCCAGATCAAGCTAACTATAGTTTTGTGTTAACACAGTTTGCGCTGGTTTCTGGGTTCTCTGAATTTTGCAAGCTTGGTGCTGCTTCCAAATAAAAAAAATAAATGTCAACCATGGCCCAATTACACACGTATGGCAGTTTGAATGTCAGATCATAGGCCTTCCAACCCAGCTAGACAACAGGAAGCCACAACTTTGCCTGATGAGATAAATTTCTTGTTGAAGATTTTCTAAAATAGAACACTTCTAGGGGGCTGTATTATTTGGTGCATTAAAGCAAATGTGGCCTTGAGGAGAGATTGTGGGTGCCTGCCAAACTATTACTACTAACATACTTACAAATATTGGATACATCCAAAGTGCCCTCTGCTTGCCCTTTTAAAGAGGGGAGTGCCGACAGGGTCCAGCTTTGATCTGATCACTTCATATAAACATTCGTGTTTATTTCAACTAAGCTGATCTATTTTTTCAAGCTCTTCTTACAGAATCAAAATGAGAAAACTTTGACATATAAAAATGAAATATTTTTCTCCCTTCCCCAGAAGAGATTTTCAAATTTCAGACAAACAACTTCGTTTACAAATGTGCGTCTAATTAGTTACCGAATTAGCGAAGCCGAGTTGCTCTTCCCACATCCTTCTACCATAGATGGGATAACGCCCCGAGGGATAGTGGCAGAACAAGCAGAATCGCATTTCCAATTATTTTGCTGAATTGCTAATTTCGTTATTGTGCCTAGTCTAATTGTGATGGGTATTGGGTGTGCAATTCAATTTGTTTTTAAATATTTGTGGGGAGATTGATCTGTTATGGAGCGGACCTATTTTGTAACTCAGACTGAGACAGTAAGACAAAACACCAACGGTTACAAAGCTTTATTTTGCTGTACATTTATTTTGATCTTTTTTCAGTCCTTTATACTACACATACAACAGTAGATTTAAATTATAAGGGTCCACTCTGATCTTTCCCTTTTTAAAGATTTAAAGCTTATTCATCCTTTTTTAACAAGTATATCCCTTAAAATGAATCACTTTGTGGTATTGTGATCTCTTTGCATCCCTCACATTGTGTGTGGTTTCTAAGTTATTTCTCTTCTATTCATGAGGCAGATGGATGAATCACTTATGCCGGGCACACACAGTACGATATTTTGACCAGATAGACGGGTCTATGTTTTCGTCAAAATTTACTGGCATGTCTGATCGAACATTCATCTGATGCTGACAACCGTTTGACACTAATCAGTCCGTCAGGGCTGAAAATTACTTTTGATATCTTGCCCGATCTACCAATATTTCGGTAGTGATGGTCGATTGGGTCTAAAATTTTGGACTTTTTGTACAGAGTCTTAGAGAGATCCAGTTCATCATTTTGCTATTTCATTTTCCAGGTTTTCTAACACAATTTCTAATTAAATAATTGCAGGAATTGAGTTTTACTTACAACTCGCAATAATCATTGAGGGCTCGAAACCATTGACATTTCTATATCCATTTCTTTTGGGGCTCGAATAATAAAAGAGGGAGGACAAATATGGTACATCCCCATAACAACTTTCTTTATTACATTAACATAAAAAGAACATTGTATACAGGGCTTAAACTATTTTCAAAAAAATGCCTATTATTTTGTAGGATTACTATTCAAGCCATTGAATCAACTTCTCAGACACTTTCTGTGGGTCTTTAAGTGCTATTTCCTTTGGGGTTGTTTTAAAGGTGACCTGTGTTCTCCAAACAAGTTGAGTTTAAATAAAAGGCCAGTTTCATACCTTTAAAATGAGCCATCGACCACCTCTCTACGTGCCCCACAGCCCAAGATATACAGAAATGACTGATCAGAAAGTAAATGGGTGAGAGGCTGACTTGTGACATTCCTGAGGCTTCTCCTGCACAGTGCTGCAGGCGAGCACAGCCTCAGACTCCCTCATTGTGTGAGGGAGACAGGAAGTACCTCCTCCTCTCTGCTGTGTAAAGTCCTGACAGAAAAGGTAGAGGGGGGGTGTTCTGAGTAACCCACGGCACCCACGAATGGGTGGGGCCACGGCACCCACCAGTGGGTGGGGCTTAGGCACACGCGAGTGGGCAGGGCCACATGGGGCTGTAAGATAATGGGTCATGGGGGGCCTGCAACTTGAGGGACCATGGGGTCCATGAGTGGGAGGGACCAGGGGGGCTGCAAAGGGGAGGAGGAGACACAGGACAGATTGACTGAATGTTTCAGAGCAGGAAGCAGGAAGTGCAGCGGTCCTGGTGATGCTGCTGCCATATCACACAAAAAATGTAAATATCTTCAAAACTATGCAAAATAAATAATAAAAAAAAAAAAAGAAGAAAGACATTGCAAAAATTCTCAGGGGAGCAATTCCTATCAATTTACCTAAAGTCATTTTTGGACCACAGTTCCCCTTTAAGGGCTATTTCAAGTATCATAATAGAAGGAACAATGACTTATCTTTAAGACAATCGAGTACTCTTGCCTTGATCAGAAATGGATAGAACAGAATTGATTTTAAGGGATACCCGATTGAAATGGTTTGTATGTAACACAAAGATTTATTCTGCAGATCCCCCCCCCCCGCAAACAAAAAAAGTTAATAGTGCTGCTGCTGATTATTATTATTAGTTTGCAAACATCTAATATAGAAACTGTACCTTAAAGATGTATGGCCTTCTCTATTTATCTATGTAAGGATATTATACTATGTAAGTATATTTTATGCAATGCAATGTATATGTTCAATATCCATATAAAATGTAAATTGAAAAGTGATTTTACAAATCAAGTCCATTGGATATTTGGTCGGATGTATTTAAATAGTAAAAAGGGCCACGGGGGGGAAGGAAATGTAAAATAAATTACCCATCAATTATATTTCCCATTAGTATGTAGTATTGTCATTAGATTAATCTCAGAGCTATCCTATCTTTAATCTATGTATTGTGCATATCCATATATATAATTATGAAAAGCATTTTTTATTTAGAAATATACACACCTTATCTCATACTATACAATGTTCGCTGTGTAATAGGCTATAATAGTGCCCATCTAGAACTTGGCTCTATAGACCTGGTAGCAGTGTAATGCTGATTTGTTATGCCATACTGTACCATAAGATAAATGCATCCTACTTATTTTCCATTCCCTTATTTAATCATTTAAATCCATTATTTACCAATTATTAAAAGATGCCCAGTGGAAAGACGCCTAGTGGAAGGAGGCCCAGTGGAAGGAGGCCCAGTGGAAGGACGCCCAGTGGAAGGAGGCCCAGTGGAAGGAGGCCCAGTGGAAGGAGGCCCAGTTGAAGGACGCCCAGTGGAAGGACGCCCAGTGGAAGGACGCCCAGTGGAAGGACGCCCAGTGGAAGGACGCCCAGTGGAAGGAGGCCCAGTGGAAGGACGCCCAGTGGAAGGATAGCCAGTAGCACTGCACATATTATGGAACTATGAATTCCCATGAAGTGAATCGAACCATCCATTGTACAATCTACCAAACATACAGTATCATTTGCAAATACACAGTTTACACATTTGATGTTTGTTCCTATCTTAGTGCTGCTGTGTGAAATAATCCACCTGTAGTGGTCACAATATCTGTCAATATCTACCTGCCAGGCTGCTGCTCCTGGATTATAAGAAATTGTGGCCGCTGCTCTGGTGAATTTTAAACAGTGTTAAAGCGGGGATAAACACGAAAAAGAAAAAAATGTCTGACAGTTGCTGCCTTTCTGATTTTCAAAGGGGCACACACCATAAGCATTATATTCACATTGATTCATGGATGGAATGCCACTGGCTACAGAGGAGATAGGGGGGATATAATATTACATATAGGAAAGGTGTTATAGTATGTGTGTAATTTATTACCATTACCATCTAAATGACCAGAAATAAATGATTAGAATTTAAAGCATTTCCTTATATTAGTTATGAGAAAAAATATATAGTTACTTATATGAGTACTTACAGACCTGGTACCCCTATTTTAAATGGAATAGTCAACATGGAAGTTTTAGCAAACAAACTCTGTCACTTCTTAAAAGTCTGCATGTGTTTAAAACCTATAGAAACTATAATGTCTGTTAGGTTTCAGTATTACATATAATTATGTGCATTTTTAAATATAATATATAATTCTTCTATATGTGCTTGTGTCTCTAAAGCATGTGACGTGTGGGCGCTCTGTTGTTGTTAAAGCCAGGCATCAGCGTTTAGAGATGGAAGCGCACACTTTCTCAGATTTAACTGTTTATTACATCACACAAACGAACAACGTTTCGGAGAGCACTATGTCTCCTTCATCAGCCTGTTGCTCTTTCTATTTTTTGCACATTACTTAGCATCATGTCACTTTGGGCCATATATTGTTATACCGTGGGTTTTGTATATGTACAGCCGCGGCTGTAAATATACGCAAGCAAACGTTTGTACATAGAATATCTTTATTTATGATTGCGGACATAGATTTATGATCACTATCGTACATTGACGATAAGAATATCAGCTTTATGATAGCAATCGTAAATAAATGATCGTTAAAGGTGCAGTATCGCTAAAAAGCAATACCGTGCTTTATAATCATGGCCCTTGTTTTGCACTTTAACAATTTATCTTGCACAAGGACCACTTTATATTGACTATTAGATCCCAATTGATAAAGTTAGTTTCTGATCTGAATTGAAAGTGCCATGATGTCTTTTCTTTTAGTTGTAACTATCGTGTGAAGTGCTTAACATGTGGGCAGTGTGTGTAGTGTTAAGTAATACAGATAGCAATGAACAAAGAGTGGAAAACACCCTTATTTAAATCATGAACAACCATGAACAAATCACAAATATCCTATCCCAATATAAATGTGTAAATATACCGAGAAATTATTTCTGGTATATTTACCCATTTTATTGGGATAGGATATTATTGTGATTGTCACAGATGGATATATTATTTATGTTTGTGATTTGTGTCATCTGTTGTAAGTGTAAACAACATGACTTCATTTCTGTGGTTCATGATTTAAGTAAGGGTGTTTCCACTCTTTGTTCATTGCTATGCTGTTGGGCTTAAGAAAGGGGACATGGTCTCCGAAACGTCGCTACTTTGTTACTAAAGGTAGTTGATGGAATAATAAAAGTGATTTATGAAATATACAAGTCCTGGGTGCTGTATACAAATGAAATTTGTATTCAATGAGTAATGCAGTAATCTCTCTTTTTTAATTGCACCAGACACTATATATTTTTGGTGGCGTGCTACAATTGGAAATATATATTTTTTTGGTGGCGTGCTACAATTGGAAATATAAATATATATATATATATATATATATATAGAAGAAATAGTAGCGATCGGAGCACTCCTGGGTCTGATCAAATGTGTTTATTGAAACAAATCTCACGCCATTTTTCGGCCGCCATATTGGCCGTCCTCAGGACACATTTGATCAGACCCAGGAGTGGGATGCTACTTATTTCTTCTATATTGAAATCATTACGGACAGCACCCGGGCGATGTTCTACAAAGCGGAGTGTGCCTCGTTTCTCTCTTATTATATATATAATATATTATATATTATATATATATATATACGTATATACTCGAGTATAAGTCGAATTTTTAGCTTTAAAGTAGCCTGAAAACCTAACCTCGACTTATACTCGAGTATATACGGTTAAAAAAAAAACAAAAAACTAAGTGTAACAAATTCGCCCAGATGGCCGGGATACTCACAGAGATGCTGTCAGGAGGAGACCCAAGGTGTTGCTGGGAACTGGATACCAAGATTCTGTGGGAACTGAATACCAAGTGCTGCTGGGAACTGGATACCAAGATGCTGCTTAAAAATTGGTGTGCTGGATACCAAAGAGCGCTGGGAACTGGATACAAAGCTGCTGGGAACAGGCTGGGTAAGTAACTTCACAGGAACAGGCAGGGTAAGTAACATCACAGGACAGGCAAGGTAAGTAACTTCTGAACAGGTAGGAAATTGCTGGAAACAGGAGAGGTAAGTAACTGAGTCTGGGGTAGCTAAACGCTACAATCGGGCATCGGGTCCGAACTCGCAAAATCGGTCCGCTCGAGGATCCGCAAATTTTCGAGAAAATTCGAAATCACGAGGGACCCGTTAAATGAAAAATATTCTCGAAATTACGAGATTTCTCGTATTTTCTAAAATATTCGAATTATGAGTTCACGTATTTTCGAAAATTTTCGAAAATAAAAATCTCGTAATTTCGAAAATTTCGAAAAACGGATTTTCGAAAATAAGAGACATCCTCGTATTTTTGTAAATTTTCGAAAATATGTTCGTGGATCGCGAACTGGCATCCCTAGTTGGGACGTCATGACATCTTTGAAAACGCCCACCAGTGCGGGACTGGAGCGGCTGGTGAGTTTGTGAAAATAAGTACTACGAGTGCGCTGTATACTAATTATATATATATAAATATTATTATAGTATATACACATACACACATCTACTGTTAACTTGTTTAAATTTAGGCACAAGACAAAATCATATAAATTTAAATATTAAATTATTAAGAACTGCATGAGAAGTGCAGATTATCTAACGGTAGGTTGGTAAACTGACATGCCTTGAATTTGTTAAAGTGAGCTTTGATGTAGAGAGATTTATTTCTGGGTTTAAAATAATTTTTGGAGCATTAACAATGCAAGGGGGGGGAGAACATATCATTATAATATTCACCATATATTTTTTTATTGGAAAACAGCAATAACATGTTCTATTTTAGTTTTCATTATTGAGCTCAGATTCCATCTATGCATAGTATTCCAATTCCTAAAGAATAACAATTGACTATATTCCCTTGAAAGTGGGAATACGAGAGCTACTATAATGCAGAAACATGAACTGTAATGAAGTAATTCCTCTTGAAATCAACTAAGATAATAACCTGTGTCAAGGAGTAAGAGCTGGAGGAAATGTCCCACACAACACACATTTTAACATCAAGGACCTACGCACAAGTAGATACTGTAACATGGTAATACAGTTTTACTGTATATGCACACAAAGCTTGTGGTATGTTGTGTTCATCAGGTAATGGTATTCTGTTGTTTTCATCGAATCAACTGGACTTAAAGTTTAGTTCTTGTACAAATTTCGCAAGTCATCCGATTGGCTTTCTCAGCTCAGAATCTGTTGGCAATACCCTGGTATGTCACAATCCAGCATAACAGCAAAGCTTACGTTAAAAAAAACACAAAAAAAAAAAACAATAGGTTTAGGAGAGTGACATTTTAGAGAGTCTGATACTAATCTTGATCCTTTACTGGCTGCATCATTACTTCCAATGTGCTGAGGCTATAAAATAACGCTGTGGAATCAATAGGCTGATACCATGCGGTACCCGTGTTTTTTTTTTACCACGCTCAGTAATTTTATGTAGAAAACATAAACATTTTATCCAAGACATCAGAGGATAACATATTCCAATATGCAGCTTCAGTGTGAAATTTATACAATACTTACAACCAGGGATATTTCAAACTACATACCAATATTGTGCCTTGGCCATTTATACCCCCCTCACAGAGAAATAAGGATCCACCCAGTAGCTGTATACATGTCACAGGAGGGGGTCCCTTTTTTCAGTTAACTGATGAGAAGTGTGCCGAGTTTTCAACCCCCATTCCCAATGAATTCTGTGAGTGCTACTACACAGGGTAGGGGAGGTGATAAGGGGGGTTTGCATGAGTGGCTCTTGATTAATTATCTGCTGTGTGAAATAATCACTGTAGTGTCATACAATATCTGTCAATATCTACCTGCCAGGCTGCTGCTCCTGGATTATAAGAAATTGTGGCCGCTGCTCTGGTGAATTTTAAACAGTGTTAAAGCGCGGGATAAACACGAAAAAGAAAAAAAATTGTCTGACAGTTGCTGCCTTTCTGATTTTCAAAGGGGCACACACCATAAGCATTATATTCACATTGATTCATGGATGGAATGCCACTGGCTACAGAGGAGATAGGGGGGATATAATATTACATATAGGAAAGGTGTATATGTATGTGTGTAATTTATTACCATTACCATCTAAATGACCAGAAATAAATGTATAGAATTTAAAGCATTGCCTTATATTAGTTATGAGAAAAAATATATAGTTACTTATATGAGTAGTTACAGACCTGGTACCCCTATTTTAAATGGAATAGTCAACATGGAAGTTTTAGCCAAACCTCTGTCACTTCTTAAAAGTCTGCATGTGTTTAAAACCTATAGAAACTATAATGTCTGTTAGGTTTCAGTATTACATATAATTATGTGCCATTTTTAAATATATATATATATATTCTTCTATATGTGCTTGTGTCTCTAAAGCATGTGACGTGTGGGCGCTCTGTGTTGTTAAAGCCAGGCATCAGCGTTTAGAGATGGAAGCGCACACTTATCTTCAGATTTAACTGTTTATTACATCACACAAACGAACAACGTTTCGGAGAGCACTATGTCTCCTTCATCAGCCTGTTGCTCTTTCTATTTTTTGCACATTACTTAGCATCATGTCACTTTGGGCCATATATTGTTATACCGTGGGTTTTGTTACTGTACAGCCGCGGCTGTAAATATACGCAAGCAAACGTTTGTACATAGAATATCTTTAATTTATGATTGCGGACATAGATTTATGATCACTATCGTACATTGACGATAAGAATATCAGCTTTATGATAGCAATCGTAAATAAATGATCGTTAAAGGTGCAGTATCGCTAAAAAGCAATACCGTGCCTTTATAATCATGGCCCTTTGTTTGCACTTTAACAATTTATCCTTGCACAAGGACCACTTTATATTGACTATTAGATCCCAATTGATAAAGTTAGTTTCTGATCTGAATTGAAAGTGCCATGATGTCTTTATTCTTTTAGTTGTAACTATCTGTGAAGTGCTTAACATGTGGGCAGTGTGTGCTAGTGCTTAAGTAATACAGATAGCAATGAACAAAGAGTGGAAACACCCTTATTTAAATCATGAACAACCATGAACAAATCACAATAATATCCTATCCCAATAAAAATGTGTAAATATACCGAGAAATTATTTCTTGGTATATTTACCCATTTATATTGGGATAGGATATTATTGTGATTGTCACAGATGGTATATATTATTTATGTTGTGATTTGTGTCATCTGTTGTAAAGTGTAAACAACATGACTTCATTTCCTGTGTTCATGATTTAAGTAAGGGTGTTTCCACTCTTTGTTCATTGCTATCTGTTGGAGCTTAAGAAAGGGGACATGGTCTCCGAAACGTCGCTACTTTGTTACTACAGGTAGCTTGATGGAATAATAAAAGTGATTTATGAAATATACAAGTCCTGGGTGCTGTATACAACTGAAATTTGTATTCAATGAGTAATGCAGTAATCTCTCTTTTTTAATTGCACCAGACACTATATATTTTTTGGTGGCGTGCTACAATTGGAAATATATATATTTTTTGGTGGCGTGCTACAATTGGAAATATAAATATATATATATATATATATATATAGAAGAAATAAGTAGCGATCGGAGCACTCCTGGGTCTGATCAAATGTGTTTATTGAAACAAATCTCACGCCATTTTTCGGCCGCCATATTGGCCGTCCTCAGGACACATTTGATCAGACCCAGGAGTGCTCCGATCGCTACTTATTTCTTCTATATTTGAAATCATTACGGACAGCACCCGGGCCGATGTTCTACAAAGCGGAGTGTGCCTCGTTTCCTTCTCTTATTATATATATATATATATATATATATATCCGTATATACTCGAGTATAAGTCGAATTTTTAAGGCTTTAAAGTAAGCCTGAAAACCTAACCTCGACTTATACTCGAGTATATACGGTTAAAAAAAAAACAAAAACAACTAAGTGTAACAAATTCGCCCAGATGGCCGGGATACTCACAGAGATGCTGTCAGGAGGAGACCCAAGGTGTTGCTGGGAACTGGATACCAAGATTCTGCTGGGAACTGAATACCAAGGTGCTGCTGGGAACTGGATACCAAGATGCTGCTTAAAAATTGGTGTGCTGGATACCAAAGAGCTGCTGGGAACTGGATACAAAGATGCTGCTGGGAACAGGCTGGGTAAGTAACTTCACAGGAACAGGCAGGGTAAGTAACATCACAGGAACAGGCAAGGTAAGTAACTTCTTTGAACAGGTAGGAAATTGCTGGAAACAGGAGAGGTAAGTAACTGAGTCTGGGGTAGCTAAACGCTACAATCGGGCATCGGGTCCGAACTTCGCAAAATCCGGTCCGCTCGAGGATCCGCAAATTTTCGAGAAAATTCGAAAATCCACGAGCGGACCCGTTAAAATGAAAAATATTCTCGAAATTACGAGATTTCTCGTATTTTCTAAAATATTCGAAATTATGAGTTCACGTATTTTCGAAAATTTTCGAAAATAAAAAATCTCGTAATTTCGAAAATTTTCGAAAAACGGATTTTCGAAAATAAGAGACATCCTCGTATTTTTGTAAATTTTCGAAAATATGTTCGTGGATCCGCGAACTGGCCATCCCTAGTTGGGACGTCATGACATCTTTGAAAACGCCCACCAAGTGCGGGACTGGAGCGGCTGGTGAGTTTGTGAAACTAAGTACTACGAGTGCGCTGTATTTACTAATTATATATATATAATATATATTATATAGTATATACACATACACACATCTACTGTTTAACTTGTTTAAATTTAGGCACAAGACAAAATCATATAAATTTAAATATTAAATTATTAAGAACTGCATGAGAAGTGCAGCATTAATCTAACGGTAGGTTGGTAAACTGACATGCCTTGAATTTGTTAAAGTGAGCTTTGATGTAGAGAATTTATTTCTGGGTTTAAAATAATTTTTGGAGCATTAACAATGCAAGGGGGGGGAGAACATATCATTATTAATATTCACCATATATTTTTTTATTGGAAAACAGCAAATAACATGTTCTATTATTAGCTTTTCATTATTGAGCTCAGTATTCCATCTATATGCATAGTATTCCAATTCCTAAAGAATAACACATTGACTATATTTCCCTTGAAAGTGGGAATACGAGAGCTACTATAAATGCAGAAACATGAACTGTAAATGAAGTAATTCCTCTTGAAATCAACTAAGATAATAAACCTGTGTCAAGGAGTAAGAGCTGGAGGAAATGTCCCACACAACACACATTTTAACATCAAGGACCTACGCACAAGTAGATACTGTAACATGGTAATACAGATTTTACTGTATATGCACACAAAGCTTGTGGTATGTTGTGTTCATCCAGGTAATGGTATATCTGTTGTTTTCATCGAAATCAACTGGACTTAAAGTTTAGTTCTTGTACAAATTTCGCAAGTCATCCGATTGGCTTTCTCAGCTCAGAATCTGTTGGCAATACCCTGGTATGTCACAATCAGCATATAACAGCAAAGCTTACGTTAAAAAAAAACAACAAAAAAAAAAACAATAGGTTTAGGAGAGTGACATTTTAGAGAGTCTGATACTAATCTTGATCCTTTTACTGGCTGCATCATTACTTTACCATGTGCTGAGGCTATAAAATAACGCCTGTGGACATCAATAGGCTGATACCATGCGGTACCCGTGTTTTTTTTTTACCACGCTCAGTAATTTTATGTAGAAAACATAAACATTTTATCCAAGACATCAGAGGATAACATATTCCAATATGCAGCTTCAGTGTGAAATTTCATACAATACTTACAACCCCAGGGATATTTCAAACTACATACCAATATTGTGCCTTGGCCATTTATACCCCCCTCACAGAGAAATAAGGATCCACCCCAGTAGCTGCTATACATGTCACAGGAGGGGGTCCCTTTCTTTCTAGTTACACTGATGAGAAGTGTGCCGAGTTTCAACCCCCATTCCCAATGAATTCTGTGAGTGCTACTACACAGGGTAGGGGAGGTGATAAGGGGGGTTTGCATGAGTGGCTCTTGATTAATTATCTTGACAATCAGGGGCACCAAGACCCTTATTCTGCTTTGGGGCTAAGAGGCTGAACAACCGAGTGCAAATAAATACATGTTTATTTTTTTAATACACAAAGCCATGACATTAAATATGTATTAAATTCAGCACCGTGCATATTTAAAAAAAAGGGGTAAAACACATCTGTATTGCCAATCAGAAATTACAGGACTGCTGATATTAAAGGGCCACTATACTGAAAAAATGACTTTGCCTCATCTTAATCTATAATTGAATACATGTAAGTAGCACTTACAACACATGATTTGCATGTGTTGCTGCATGCCTTCAATCCAGCACACATTATGTTTAGGAGCACTATCCACCCTACCTCTTTTAACCACTCCCACTTCCATCTGACCTGACTTTTTTCCCCACAAACTAACAGTCAAGCCTGCACACAGCATACAGCATTCCAAAACTCTGTTACCATTCCAGCTGCAGTAAAACTACTCACAGAAGAATAGTTTTTGAGAGCAAGGAACTTGATTGACATAAGAAATGTAAGAAGTTTTAGATTGGATATCTAAAGAAATAGGGGGCAGATCAACAAAAAAATTGATCTTGCGATCGCAAAATCCCATTCATTTTGCGATTGCATGTCGATCGCATATAAGATCGGGAGAGGTGGTTCCGGCAGGATCGCAGGAACGTAGCGTGAGCGGTCGGTCGGGTAAGTAATATCGTGCTGGTGTATGGCCACCTTTACAAGTCACCAAGAACTACTGAATCCCCCAAAACTGCAATAGAAAATTCAGAGATATAAACTGAACCTGAAAAGCAGCACTATGTCCTATTACTCTCTTCCTGCTTCTTGGTTATTCCACTTAGCAACTGTCAGTTGACATCACATCTGCCTTCTCTGAGCATATGTTCACTTGAAACAAGCTTGGAGAGGAGTTGCAAATGTTTTGATGCAAGTGTAAGGGGGTAAGAGACATTATGCTGCATAACAAGACTAGTCCTATATCTCATCTTTCAAACTATTGTGTTTAGGGGAGGTGATTAACCTATAAATCATTTTTTAACTGAGGGTCCTAAACATGTCCTTTAACATTCAGATGGAAAAGCCTGCAAGTGTGGGGCACATTCTAATTGTAAGTGATTTTAATTATCCTAATATTGACTGAAGTAGTTAAGCTTCCAACATAGCAAAATTAGAATTTCTTGTAGGTAGTTAAAGCATAGCTGCATCACCTTACATTTATCAACATTGAATCTCATTTATCACTTAGCAGCCCGACAAAGTTTCGTGTTGTCCACAAACAGAGACCATGCTGACAATACCCACATCCAAGACTGGTGGACTGTATCAAGAGCCTCAACAAAATCCAAGTATACCACATCAACTGCTATGTCAGAGTCCAAATTTCTACTCACTTCCTCATAAAAGCCAAGAAAGTTTCTTGGACAAGATCTGTTCCTCATAAATCCATGTTGATTATTACTTATAAGGTCAGTCCTTGAAACATACTTTCCATATCAAACTTTCCAGTATCTTCCCCACTACTGAAGTTAAACTCACAGGTCTGTGATTACCCGGCTGTGAACAACTACCCTTTTTGAATATTGGAATTACATCATCCTTTTTCCAACCCCAGAGGCATGTTACGAGACATGAGGTAACCTGAGAAAATTGCCTGAAAAAAATGTGCTTACTTCCCTGAGGAACCGAGGATGTGTTTTACCTGGTCCAGGAACTTTATTGATATTAACCTTATTTAGTTGTTTCTAAACCATACCCTAAGTGCAATTTATAAAAAAATATTGAGAATTATTGATATCAATACATATACTGTAGTTCTGGTTGATCCAGGGATACTTTACTTTCAGATTGACATTTGGAGTCAGGAAGGGTTCATCCCCCTTTTAGTGTTTTTTTTTTTTTCTTGCCTTCCTCTGGATCTTAGGTAGGATTGAAGAAGAGGTTATAGAGGTTAGACTAGATGAATGTGTGTCTTTATTCAACCTCAATTACTATGTTTCAATTGCATCTTTTATACCATTATTGTTACTATGCTATCTGGATCTTCTATAGTGTCAGACCGGAAAAATGTGCTCAAGACATTTGATTTATCCCCATCCTCTGTAACTATCTCATCCCCATTATGTAATGGTCCCACGTGTTCAGTCTTCATCTTCTAACTATTAATAAACTTAGTTTTAATATACATATGTTATTCTTGCTTTGTTTAGATATCCTAACTTTAGGATATCCATTTTGTGGCCCACATGGACAGGCAGGTGAGGGTGGTAAAGTGCCTGGCAGGGGCATGTAGTGGGCATAACAAAGCATGACGGGGGCAGCGACCTGCTCACAACATGGGGAACATTACCAGTGAGGCCCCTAGCATCGGCCAGGTTGGGCACCCCTGGTCTAACGTCTGCAACCTGGGACATTGTAAAAATACATCACAAAGTTTGATCCTCTGGTGTCCATATTAATAGGACAAGCTTCTATAATTGTATCACAAATACTTAGAGTCTTGGTTTCAATCAATTCACCAACACCCATTTTCAAGGCTGGCCAGCCACGGATGGGAAGAAGTAATATCTGGAATTAGCATTTTATATTTTTTCATAAAAAATGTGTTTCTACTGATTACATTTTATGCCTATATCTTCCATGGGATGGTAAGGTTATTTAATACAAACAAAAAAAATGTATTGACTTTTTTATGGTAAAGTTTACTATATAACATGTATATTTTTGTCATATGTTAACGATAACCAAAAGACCTTTAAGAGAAAAAACACACCCACAAACCCAGAACGAAGTTTACAGGAAAGAGGAAAAATTACAGTTTTATTCAAAGACCACTGAGTATATTATAATCCCAACTATATATAAAAATTACTTTCTCTTACATCCAATTTAATTCAGAAACCAATACTTAACTATTAGAACATCAGCTATAAAATAACCTATTTATAAACACAATTTATATATCCATAAAAATCATGGCTGGCCAGCCCATATTTTATAAAAAAAGAAACAGTACTGTTAAAAACCATTTAAACACTATAATCCTGTGAAATAAACATTAATATTCAGTCCCAGTAACTTGATATACTATTGTTGCAATTGAATTGATATGTTAACGAGACATTAAAGGCTACAACTTCTATACTCTTGTGATAGCGATTTTTGGGTCATTGTAATCTCGGTAGAAAATTGTGGGGCAAAATACAGTCCAAAATATTGGAAGAAAAATAGAATTAACAGTAAGAAGACTTAAGATATAGGGAGATTTTTTTTTTTTTTTTTAAATGGGTCAACTTATCAATTTTTTTATTAACCACCTCCAGGTGTGTTTGAGTTAGCTTTATTTAGTATAATGTACTTAACTGTGCTAATTGTAAGTGACAATCCAATAAAAATCATAGTAAAATTCCTAGTAAAATTTATTAACCCATTGTTAGCAAAGAAGGACGACATTATCTAAGGTTGGCAAAGTGGACCACCACTGTAAGCAACTTTCATCTAAAAACAAAATATTTTTCTTAATGTTTATAATTTGCAGATTCTTCTATTAGGCTGCAATGTTTTCAAACACTAGTTTATCTTAAAACAAGGAATCATGGTACTCTAATACTGCCAGTAAAATGAATAGTTCTAAACAGCAGGGTGTATTAAAATATGCTGATCTAAATGGTTTCCAATCAGAGTGGGGTTTTTTTCATTTTAGCAATATGCTTTATTTTTAGGTCCATATTGGCTTAACATGGCTTATCAATTCATGTTTTCCATTTTTTAATGTCTCCTGCAGCTTACCCTACAGGAAAACATCCTTATCTTATCAATCCCCTGCTCAATGGGTGACATGCAAATGTTTGAATCCTCTACAAAGAAAGCCAACGTCCTGTTAAATTTCCTTTAAATGTTTATGCTTGAATGTAGGTGATGGTCTTATTTGTACTTAAACTGTTAATAAAATGTATGCAGTAAATAGCTTTCACTTTTATTAATAGTGTTCACCTTCATTGTGCCCACTAAACTTATACCTGTATAAATAGAGGTTAATTAATACAGCATATCATTTGGTCTCTGAAGGAACACCCAAGGTTATATTGTCTTCACAATGTGGCAGGTGATGAAAGAAGATTTCACACAACTTGAGGCTCTACTGAAAGAGACAGGAGGGTAATCTTACGCTTGACCTGTTTTCTGACCAAAGTATTTTTCTGTTTAAAAGCTTTTTGCCAGCACCTATTAAAGATTCCTTTACAATCATGATTAAATCTTAGTCAATATGTCATTTACAGTATCCCTGGCTCAGTCATTTTGTCTTTTGTAATATTCAAAGGTCTGTGTACGAAATGTAGACATGCCCCCCTTTTGCATTGCCTCTATCATTATTACTTATTAATATCTCTTTACCTCCATTACCCTTGCAAAATGGAAGCTCGGTGGTTAGCACATTACAGTGAGAAAAACCTTCACATTCCATTTAAAAATGCCTTTTAAAATATTTGTGATAGATGCTGGTAGGTGAATATGTGCATGAAGTAATACATCTCTGCTTCCTCTCCAGGCTATTAGATGCATTTTTATTTCACTGTTGCTGGGGTTACCAATGCTTGTGAGTGGCAGCAAGACACAAAACCACCGGTGAGAGAGGCATTCACCTGAGCAAATGAAAATAAATTGTGTTTAATACTCCGTGGAGAGATGGATTTGATATATTTCAAACATGTGAAGTGTCCTTTAATTTAGTGCTGACATGGCAGAGACGGGAAAGACACACTGAAAAAAATCATGTATGTATTTGTGTCATTTCATATGTAGTTATTAAAGGAAGGTCATGGAACATTAAAATTAAATGTTTTAATAATAAAATGTTGTAATTCCTATTTCAGAAGAAAAAAATACATTACATGCTAAAATTATAACCAGTCTACGATTACAATATATAATATATATTATAATATTATTAATTATATTATATATAATACACACACACATAGATATATAAAAGCACACCAGCAGACAAATTTAAAATAACATTTTTAATATTTTTGATACAGAGGTAAATTTCCTAGAGGTAAAACTGGTAATATTACTTGTTTGTTTGGTCAATTCAGTTCTCTTAAGGAAGGAAACAGAACTTCACTTTATTGGCAAAGGTCATTTCATTTAAAGGAATTGTCTGAAGTTATGTTGCATTTGCACCATGTTATTTTACTTAATTCTTTTGTTGACTGTGAAGTATTTTGGACCTCATACAGTGAAAAGGCCTGGGCTTTATCCTATTTAACTTCACGTTTTCCATTGAATATTTCTCAATGTTTCAAAATGTCAGTCCAACTTTATGTACATCTACCAATTTATTTATAACCACCCATTGATATTGCTTTTGTTTTCTTTAGTGTTCCAGGGTATTAACAGATATGTTCAGAAAAATAAAATGTACTGCAACTACAGACCTATAACGTATAATTAAGGAGAACTCTATTTACACAATACTTAGACTATTCCAATTAATGTTCTGTAGTATAAATTGTAAACATGGAACTGTAAACATGATAAGACATTTTGTTCAACGAATTATCTTATGATAATGAAGAAATGATCACACATGCTGGACATAGCATTGCAACAGATAAAATATACTTATATTTAGCCAAGGCTTTTTATACAGTGTAACAAATAATTCTAATGTAACCGTGTAAACAATATGGTGCTGATTTGGTTATTGCATTGGTACTGTAAATTATTTTAAATTAATAATTAGCAATGGTTCGTATTATAACTGTTCTAATGTTGTGTACGTGGCACTACCACTTTCTAAATTTCAGCAGTATTTATTCCTTTTTTATTCACCACTCTGATACAATAAATAAATGTCTATTGAAAAGGTTTAAAGGACCACTTAACCCCAAAATCTTACTACCAGCAGCTCAGCTCAGACCATGCCTACCTTACAAAACTGTTACAAGTTGCAGAGGTCAATTCCCTTTCTGACTACTGACATGTAACAATTGTAAAAATAATATATTATACAAATAATAATTTATTTGAATTAAGGCAGATTAAGGCAGAGTGATATCTGAGTTTGGGCTCCAATACAAGAATGGAGATTAAATTTAATTTAAGTGTCTAGACTAATAGGAAAAATGGAACAATTCAGTTACAGTATAACTATGGATGGATATATAGAGTAGAAATGGCAGGACGTTATTTTAGCTGATCAGTAATATATATTGCATTGCTTACTTCATTTAATTTGGGTATGAAGAGTAGAGGTGTAATGTGGGTTCGAATAGAACCTGTAAGTATATGAAAGACCGGACCACAGAAGAACTCTCTCGTTAAAATAGAACAGTCTTTATTCGCTTAACGAATATAAACCTGGTTTTGAAACTAATCTGAGGGTTTCGAAGTCCCGACGAAACTTTCGCAACTCCCGGATTTCACGGAACCCGGATTTTCCCAGAATTTTCGATTTTTATCGAAATTTCAATAATCAGCGAAATTGAAAATAGATGATTATCTAAATCAAAAATCTAAACCGCGAAACGAAAGTAATGATCGATTTTGGTAACCCTTGAAAGTAATGACGATTTTGGTAACCCTCGAATTTGTAATATCGGTAACCCTAGAAAGTATCGCTCTATTTCGGTAACTCTCGAAAATAGAATGCGGATGCTCAAAAACAGCCAGATCGTGAGGAAAGATAGTTTTACAATAAGTTTTGATTCTATTTACGGGTTCCCCAGACCATTCCCCATCTCTCTGTGTCATTTACAGTAACCTACTATTACTATTTGTCCCTCAAAATGGGCAGAAACTTTCGCACTTTTTTCTCTCATAGACTCCTATGGGTTCATTTTCGAATTCGAAAATGGAACGAAACTCAACAGTTTCGAACATCTGTAATGAAGAACTGAAGTTACTAGACAGCTTTTTCTTTAAACTCAATAACTGTTACTATGGCAAACAATAATAATACTTAGAATGAACTAAAAATAATGAAAATGCTGTGATTTAATGCAGATTACAATTAAAGGTAAAAAACATGTAGTCTACACTTATTACAATACTTACATTAGGGAATATCATGAAGTATCCGTTTGAGGTGCACAACTTCTGTACATGTTTTCTGAATAAAAGGTATGCTGGTAAATCTAGGATCTTTACGAATTTTAGGGTGAGGCCACACTACAACGCCCTGTAAACTGCAAGCAGTCGCATGTGGTAATGTGCCCGATAGTGTGTGTTTCCTGTGCGATGTTGCAATCTCCCAATACTGCGCAATGTAAGCACATGGAATTGCACAAAGAATGGTGGCCAGCCCCATTGCCTTACACTAGCGTGAGCTTTTAAAAGCTTTTTTTTTCATCCATCTAAATGTGTAAACTCGTCCTACCAGTCCAGAGGGTTACTGGTTAACCTTTGTAAGACAATGGATGGACTGGATGGACGTATGTCTTTATTCAACCTCAAATACTATACAATGAGGACTGTATAATACTGATGCATTAATCATTCATTTAAAAAGTTATTTAAATTCTATTACCAACAATATTATCATACACAAGGTAATCAAATGTAACAAACCGCTTATTTTAAGAACTAGGAGAACATACACAGTCATTTGGTTTGTACCTTAGTTGTTTTGATTAAACATTGTCTATAGATTGCTACATAACTACTATTACAGTACAGATTTATAAATTAAGTGACACATGTATGGGGCTTTTTGTTAACAGGCTTCTATGCAGACGTTGGAGAGTCCATGGTTGACAAAATGCGCACAATTTCAGCTCTCTGTGTTGGTGAAATGTGCTGTGTCATATGCACAATGGAATCCATGGCAACTTCAGGGTTCTCTTGTACCAAGCTGAAAAGAAAGCAAGCAGAATAAAATATTTTATATTTTTGACATCAAGCTTTCTTGTCTTTGAGCATCAAAAAATACATAGATTTTTCAATCATTATGCAGATTAAACTCTAATCAGCATTTTCCTCTTCCTACATTAAAAAAATGCTGATTGTTAAAACTGCAGTCTTAATATTACCTTGCCCCCCACCCCATGTGGACCCTATTTATTATAATGAAAACCTAAAAATGGTATGCATCTACAACATAAACACCTCTTGCTCTTCATATCAAAATCACATTAAGCATGTCAAAGCTCACTGAGCTAGTGGAGGGGGCAGTAACTGCAGGGTTTTCTGTACTGAAAGATTTTCATTTGTATCTTTAGACTGGGATTGCTTAGACACATTATTTCAATCAGCAGATTCTAGGCTGTAAGCCAAGGAAATGTGTTTTAGGCTAGATTTATTTAAGTCTGTAGTTCTTATTTAAAATTTTGCTCTTAGCTTCTGTTTCTATAAGAAAATACAGGAATAAAGATTGCAACAGGAATAAAGATTGCAAAGACACAATCCCCAATCAAAAATCACACTCACAGGTAGCATTTCATTGTTGATCAACCTTTTAAAGGGCATGTACACTTTCTTTCACTCACTAGAAGCATTAGTTAGTCTGCATTGATTTCAATGTAGCCATATATCATGTCTTTAATGAAATTCTACACAGCTTTGTAATATGTAGATGTACACGCTGTACCAATCTTTGAAAGAAGACAGGTTGTCTTTCAAAGATGTGGCTACACAGTTCAGGAGGATCTCCTTATATAAAGTATAATAGACAAGTCAGCTAGAAAGCTTAGGGTGAGGGGCCAAAAGGAGCAAAAAGCCCTCCACTGAGCGTAAAAATGGAGCAGAACATTCTTAGAACAGAAGGCATCTTGCAGTCTCATGCTATATGAATAGCATTGCCCACAAAATCTAAGAAACAAGAAGTAATATCTTACACCCAGGTTCCCCAGAGTAAGGGGAAGAGATATGCAAACTTCTCCTTTATGTCCCATGGCTTTTGAATGTGTCCAGACACGCTGGCTTAATACCATGTAATAAAGCCTATTGTATAGAGCCAATCAAATGACTTGCAGACATGACATGTTTCGATCTTGTTAGATCTCATCAGTGCAAGATACAAATTCATGCCATCTATATAAAGCATAGGAAGATTGTACCGTGTCGTGGCTACACACATTAATGAGAAAGCAGAAAATCCGTTGTGTTGAGACTCCTTACTATAGGAAGTTAGAATGGAAAAAGTGATTAAATCTACTATATAAAAATGACAGGAAAAAAGCGAAGAAGAGAAATAAAACTTTGAAGTAAGGAAAAAGGCATAAGTTAAGTGAAAAAAAGGGTGTACACAGTATGCTCATCTGTAGAAATTATTTTTAACATGTTTTGTCTGTGCAAATTAACAATGATAAAGTTCTAAACTTAATGTAAACCAAAATAATCAAACATATACGGCATCTTCTACACTGAATGGCTGGCATAAAAAAAAAAGATTGATTTGAAAATATTTGTATTAGCTGTCTGTAGTAATCATAACCTATATTCATGTAACAAAAAACCTTTTCTGTGGAGGAAATGATACACACATAACTGTCACCGTTTGCATTTTTGCTTTTTCCCCTGCGGCCAAAACACTATGTGATGTCAGTCTCAACTGCATTCTAATAACTGTGCAGAATCTCTTTGTAGTATGGGGTTATTGAAAGTTGATCGCAGACAACAGCAACATATTTCAGCTGCCCCATGCAATGTCCTTCAGGCTGGGTGGATGAAGCGCTTAAAGCAACTGCAGTTCATGAAGGACAAGCGATTGTCATATTGAGCTATGTTCTAGTACTTATTGTTCATGCACATTTGAAAGAGAACTGGTGCTGTAGACCATGAAGCTACTGATGTCAGTCAATAGTTCATCTTTATGCTATATGATCTTGGGTACCAATACATTTGCTTAGCTGGGTACTTTGACCTGGAGCTAGTTATGTGAATTCAAAACGCATTTTTAATATACTGGCTATGAAAAGTTTAAAAGGGTCAGGAACAATTAAAATGTATCTATTTATTGATGTAGATTAAAAACATTTACAGATCTACAAGGTCTAGAAATACAAGTTTCCATAATAACCAAATGAGCTGTTGTACCTGTCTGGGAAACAATTTCCATACTATACAAAATCCTGTATTACACAATCTGAATACTACAAAAGGCAATTAGGAATACATACATACTTTTGCAAAGTCAGCTGATTTTTAACAATGATCATTCCCTAGATGTTCCTATTAAACAGAATTGCTTCCCTTTACTTGCTAAACGAGTAAACACATCATAAATGGATGCTCAGCAAGATCAATTTCATTTTAAGGTACATTATTATATGTAGTAAACATCAACTTCATTCATCCGACTTTTTTTAACTATGCACATCACATTTCCAGTGCAGATGGTGTGCCTTGTTAATGTTTTTATTGTGGTGCTAGTACTATTAGACATGTCTGATTAGTACATAGTGTCTATTATGAATATTTAGTCATACCATAATCATTCTTAGATTTGGCTTCTAAACCAGTTAAGAATTTGGCAAATCCTCCTCTAAAACTACAGACAAAGCCCTTTCAGACACTTGCTGTTAACTAGCTAATGTGTAGAGTATTGTGGAATACATGTATAGACAATCCTAGTCCTTATAGCAGGGACTGTAATAATATGAAGGGTATAAATAAGGAATAATCATTCTGGCTGACAGAGGATATGCTACGGAAACAAATAGACAAAGTTAATATCAACAAAGCCCTGGGACTGGATGAAATACATCCTCGGATCTTAAGAGTGCTTAGGCCAGTTTTATCTAGATCACTGTTTCTTATCTTTTCAGATTTACTTTTGTCTGGTGATGTTCCACTGGATTGCAAAAAAAACAATACAATACCAATATTCAAAAAAGGTAGCCTGGTAACTATAGACCTGTAAGCCTAACATCAGTGATAGGGAAGGTTCTGGAAACTTTGTTATGGGATCATATCCTTGACTTCGTCTCCAGAACTGATCTTATTAGTATGTATGTACGTATAGTTTATTTATTAAGTGCCACTTGGGGACGCAGCTCTGTACAGTAACAAAATACAATAAAGTGATACAAGGGGGATAAATACATCAATAGTTCAGTACATTAATATATAAATTATATAAATAGAAGTGCTAGAGCTTTGCCACAAGAGGAAAGGAGGTCCTTGCTCCGTAGAGCTTACAAACTAGTTAGGTGGGTAACATACAGATACAATGAAATGGTTATAAGTGCTGGAGTGAGACGAATGCAGTGCAAATAAAACAATCATATGCTGTGCTGGTTACCAGATAGGCAAGCTGTAAGGCTAGATTTAAACCTGCTAATTGAGGTTTCTTGATGTAGAGAGAGGGGAATAGAATTCCAAAGGATGGGAGCCACAAGAGAGAAGGGTTTAAGGCGAGAGGAAGCAGTACTCGTGTAGGGGGGTCCGTAAAGCAGCTGGTTCTGCGATGAGCGGAGGGTAAGGGTAGGAACATATGGGGAGACTAGAGAGGAAATATAAGGAGGACCAGCAGAGTGAAGGAATTTAAATGTTAGGAGAAGGATTTTGTATACAATGCGCTGTTTAGCAGGGAGCTAGGTTGTTATCCGTAGCAGGGAGCTAGGTTGATATCCGGTACAGAGGAGATTTGGGATCCAGTTTATTACAGAGCGAAGCAATACATGTGGCAGAGTTAAGTATAGACTGAAGGGGAGAGAAGTATGAAGCAGGAAGACCAGTAAGTAGTAGGTTGCAATAGTCCAGAAATAGATTGTGCCAGACAAATTTACTATAGTAAAGAATTTAGTAAGAATTTAGATTCAAACATAGCAGTGGATGTAGTATACCTGGATTTTGCTAAAGCTTTTGATACTGTGCCACATAGGCGACTAATGTATAAACTGAGGACTGTTTTGTACATGGATAGAGAATTGGTTATTGGATTGCAAACAGAGTGGTGGTCAATTGAGCTACATCTATGTGGGCTAAAGTACTAAGTTGAGTGCCTCAGACTTCTGTACTGGTGCCACTTCTTTTTAAAGGGGAAATTTGGGCTCCAAACAAGTTGAGTTTATAAGAAAAGCCAGTTTCCTAACTTTAAAATGAGCCATCAACCACCTGTCTACGTGCTCCACAGCCCAAGATATAAAGAATTTACTGACCAGAAAGTTAATGGGTGGGAGGCTGACATGTCACATTCCTAAGGCTGCTCCTCCACCTCGCTGCTGGCAAGCACAGCCTCAGACTTTAGTGACAGGATAGGAGACAGGAAGTCCCCCCTCCTTCCCTGCTGTGTGAAGATCCCCCCCAGAGAAGGTAAGGGAATCTACAGCCCTACTCTCCCACTATTTCTCACTCTGCCTAAAAAGGCTGTTTTCACACAGTTTACTGTAGCGGGGAGGGTTGTCTGAGTGTACCACGGCACCCGCGCGTAGGCGGAGCCACGGCACCTGTGATTGTGCGGGGCCACATGGGGTGTAAGGGAACAGGCAAAGGAGGGCCTGCAATTGGAGGGTCCATGGGGTCCATCAGTGGGAGGGACCAGGGGGGCTGCAAGGGGAGGAGGAGACACAGGGCAGATTGACTGTCATCCACTGACATGGTTTCAGAGCAGGAAGTGCAGGGTGATGCTGCTGCCATATCACACAAAAAAATGTAAATATCTTCAAAACTATGCAAAATAAACTATCAAAACAAATTGCAAACTTTCTCAGGAGAGCAATTCCTATCAATTTACCTAAAGTCATTTTTGGACCACAGTTCCCCTTTAATCTGTTATTATATTATGAATGACTTATAAGTGGGCATTGAGAACAAGATCTCTGTGTTTGCTGATGACACTGAACTATGCAGAGATTTAAAAACCTCAAATTATGTGCAATTGCTGCAAGCAGACCTGGATAGATTATGGGCAGCAGAATGGCAGATGAGATTCAATGTTGATAAATGTAAGGGGATGCATTTGCAGGGGATGCATAACTCTGTGTTAAGTGAATCTCGACTGGAAAAAAGATTTGGGGGTTCTGGTAGATAACAGACTTGTATGAAGAGGAGAATAGATTCAAGGGAGAAAAATATTATTTTCCCTCTTTACAAGGCACTCATTTGGAGTATGCACTGCAGTTTTGGAATCCCATATACAAAAATAGAAGCAGTTCAGAGAAGGGCAACTAAAATAGTAAAGGGAATGGAGCGGTTTGACGATGCAGGAATATTAGACAAGCTGTTTACATTGGAGAAGTGACGTTTGCGTGGGCATATAATAACTTTATACAAACATATTAATGGGCCATACAATGCACTCTCTGGTGAATTGTTTACTATACATATCAGAGGACATGTGAACATCCTTTCAAGGGCATCTATAGACAAAAATAGGTTAATTTAAAATGAACATAACTGGAAACTATAATTCTTCCCGACTACCACTGTATCATTTTTTTGTTGATCTGCCCCCTACTTCTTATATTTCAGCTGTCAATCAAGTTCCTTGCTCTCAAAAACTATTCTTCTGTGAGTAGTTTTACTGTAGCTGGAATGGTGACAGAGTTTTGACAGTTGGAATGCTGTATGCTGTGTGCAGGCTTGACAGTTGGTTTGTGGGGAAAAAGTCAGGTCGGATGGAAGTGGGAGTGGTTAAAAAGGGAGGGGGATACTGCTCCTAAACAAAAATGTGTTCTGGATTGAAGACATGCAGCAACACACACAAAAAAGTGCTACTTACATGTATTGAATTATAGATTAAGATGAGGCAAAGTCATTTTTTTCAGTATAGTGTCCCTTCAACATTGGAAGAAAAGTTTACATTTTTTAGGTTAGGAAAGATTTCTTTACAGTGAGAACGGTGAAACTGTCTTACAGCAGATGTGGTGTTAGCAAGTTCATTGAATAGCTTTAAAAGTGGCCTAGATAAGTCTCTAAAACTGTAAAAAAATTTAGAAAATTAATGGTATTAATACATATAGGGGGTTTTTCATTAAAAGTTCTTATTTAAAATGGTGCTAAATTTGCCCCAACCAATCAGATGTTAGCTTTCAAATGTTACATAAGTTCTGATTGGTTGGGGCAAAATTAGCACCATTTCAAACGATAAGAACTTTTATTGAATCTCCCTGATTGTTTCTGATTGCCATTTGGGGTCAGATGTTCTTTTTTTTTTTTTTTTGCTTTCCTCTGGATCCACTGTTAGGTAGAAGGGAGGCTATAAAGGTTAGACTAGATGAATGTATGTCTTTATTCAACATCAATTGCTACGTTACTATGTTGTAACAATACTTTCTACTGTAATGTTCTGCTAAAGATATTGAAAATAAAATATGATGTAAAAAAAGGAAATTGTCTGAATTAGTAGTAAAAAAAATCCAATATTGCATTGATTACCTGTGAAATCCTTTTGCCCTTTCATGACAAGTCTAGTTCAGAACTAGATTGTGTAGTCCATTGCTTCTCTTCCACTTGCAGTCAGTGGGTATAAGCATGGTTTACCTAATTACTAGTACCAGGGAGAATAACACCTCAGGGGCTGCACAATAATATCCCAGCTCCCCATTATGTTTTATATATTTTAGATAATATTGGTTAATGTTGGAATGCAGAGATTTCCTTACAATGTGCTTGGGGTATTTTTATAACCTATATAGTTAGGGAAATGTTAGATGGTATAGTGAAGTGCAATGCTTTCACACATATATTTGGGCTTAAGTGCTTAAGAAAAAAATGGCAGTTGGAAATATCCCTGGATCAACTCTACTTTATGTATTAATATCAGTAACATGCAACATTTTTGTTGTTAGAAACTCATCCAGCTTTTTTTTTTTTTTTTTTTTAAACTATCCAATGGAGCTGCCACCACCACATCCAATGGAAGTTCTATAGTTTTACCATTCATACAGTGAAAAACCCCTTTCCAAACTTGAAGACTAAACTTCTTTTCTTCCAGTCTTAAGGGATGCATGTGCGTGACATAGTTCTATATATTTTTTTTGTATGTCCCATCAGTGATCATATCCCCATGCAAATGCCTTTTCTTTAGTGTTCATAGTATTAACTTATCCAATCTGTATTCATATTCAAGCTCCCCCAGCCCCCTTAATTTAGTTACCTTTGTCTAAACCCTATACATTTCCAAGATGCCCTTTTTGTACACAGGATAGTCAGTTAGTCAATTGTAAGTTTTGAATCCCTCATAGTTTACAAAAAGCCTTAGCAGCCCAATGCTGACTTCCTGGAGGTGGGTCTGTAGCTATGCAAAATTTGGACCTGGGCCCCCTACCCACACCGCCAAAACAATTCAGCACTGCATATAATCCACCATTCCCATACAGAAGGCCAAACATCCCCAGCAGCAGTAACCACCCCTCTCCCTATTTCAGTACAGTGGGAGCCTATGAAGTGAAGTTTACCACACCATCTCCTTCGCACAGTAAGTGCTTTCAGTCTCACTCCTGGACTGTGCATGTGCGCAGCTCTGCTTGTCATGCCATGTAAAAATATTTCTTGCTGAGGTCCCTCTCAGTGGTGTGGCCAGGCGGGAATGTTGGTAAGAGCCAATTGTCAATGCCCATGCAGCGCATTCACTCTCTTCCTCCCCAACTCTCTACCTCTTCTGAGTTGCAGACCCCCCAGGTGCACAAGCCTTATTGCAACCATTGCAACCCCGATACCTATGCCAGTGCTTCCTGGACATTTAAATCATTTGGACTGATCCCTAAACTGAGCCTGCCACAAACTATTGTTTAAGGAGTAGTAGGAATGGAGGAGAAAGAAAAAAGAGAAATCAGATGCTCTACCTAGTTGGAATTTAACTGGCTTGTCTTTAGTGGTAAAGGTGATTTTAAAGCAAGTAATACATTACAGGATAAAAATGAATGAAACTGATGAGCTTCGTCCCAAGTGCAGTTCAGAGGAAAGTGGTCAAAATTCCGCATAACTGAAAATCTTTTTTGAAACCCAATTTAAGTAGATTTATTAACATAAAATTTTCACACCGTTATTTGACATTTTAACACTGATTTACGCATTTTCAACACCAAATTTCTAACGTGACGTCCTTCCAGTTCCAGTGGATCTGTGAATTTTCCAAAGCCATACTGAAAACCAGGTTTTCACTATTTTGGATTACCATGTAATCTATGTAAATTTGCCTTTGTGGTTTTTATAATTTTCTTTTCAATTCTAAAGCTTTTCTACTTGCATTTAACATACTTTCACTTAGATAGCATTGCTGCACACATTACATAGAGCTAGCCTAGAAATCAGAAAGCAGTTGATTAGTATTGTATTTGATTTTATTTATAATCATTTAGACCATCTCACATTCTTTTTTGGACTAAAGACCAACTGTAAATATTTATAGAATACCACTGTCCTATTTATTTTAATTTTTACGATCTAACCTTTTAAAGGCTTCAAAGTAGGCCTTAGAAAAAGGTCAGAGAAAAAATATTTTTATGTCAAGTTTTATGTAATTCCTAGCTAATTGTAGACCTGTTTGAAATCAATAAAATCTTTCACTATAAAAAACTCTCTTTCAGTTTTACTACCTTCTCCCTTAAGCACTGCAGAATATTCAGTAGATAATTGAATCACACTGAGCATGCCTGAATTCAACTCGCTAGAGGAGGGGAGGGGGCAGTAACTGTGTTTTGAAAGATTTTATTGTGCATTTCTGATTAGGGTTTACATGGAAATGAAGTGATGCAAGGATTGTTACAGACAGGCTAACTGCAGCCCATTATTTCCTTCTAACTGATCTACCAAGCGATATATTGACCTTTTGTCTATTGGGGGGAAATAAATCTGCAAACTTTATATTTTTGTTGCCCAACCAAAATTCCACAATGGAAATCAGTCAGGCCGAAATATTTACCCAGTTAATTTAGTACTCACATTATTTCAGCATATTTACATAGAAATAAAGTACAGTAGACCAGTCCTGTAATCCTTGTTTAGAACCAGACTAGGGATTCATTGATACAGAAACAAATGATTGGCTGATTAAAAAAAGTCATAACAACATGACAGTAGGTCCCAAACATTTCCATCTTTTATGCCATATCTTGTAATCAAGTTCATTTGTGTATCTTACCTGCGGATTTGCTTGAGGATATAATCTCTGGAGATATACTTGATGTTTTCTTCAACCACAGAACGAGCCCCTTCCTCCTCAGTCAGCTGCTTCTCCAGCCACTCAACCACATCATTATTATTGTCCCATAAATATGCCTGTAAAACAAGAAATGATTAATTGAACTTTAAGATTACAAATCTGGCAGTTGTGTACAAACAAATAGTAGCTTAACCCTAGCATAGAGATATTTTTTTATTTGCAGAATGATAATTCCAGTGTGTTCACTTTGTCAAAGATGCACTGTAAACAAAGCAAATTGAAGCAATTATCATTCTAATTATTTAAAATAATAATGCATTTAAATAATATGGTCCAAATGCAGTACATTAACATGTTGCAAATGTATTTTGAAACCAAAATGTTTTCTGTTGTTTAATTAAATTTTCTTTTTACTTGAATTTTAGTTTTCTAGAGACTTCTACAATCCCCAAGTTAAAATCTAATCATACCCCAAGAATACTTGTTTGAAGAAGAACTAAACTGCTTGTTTACACTAATGATCCCCTGCTTTAGGATGAACATTTGCAGAATACACAGTCTAGAACATAAATTCATGATAGATGACAAATTAAATAGCTTAATGAAATATAGGAAATAGGAGGTACGGAATACATATTATAAATATACTAGACATTAAGCCTGTTACATTAACCTGGGCTAGAAGCACAGAGTGCCCCCTCACAGCCAGCGTCCCCCCCTCTTTCCCACAGCCAGCGTCCCCCCTCTGTCCCACAGCCAGAGTCCCCCCTTCAGTCCCAGAGCCAATCCCCTCTGTCCCACAGCCAATCCCCCCTCTGTCCCACAGCCAAGCCCCCTCTGTCCCACAGCCAGTCCCCCCTCTGTCCCTAACAAAACCAAACAGCCTCGTCCCCCCTCTGTCCCACAGCCAGTCCCCCCTCTGTCCCACAGCCAGCCCCCTCCCCCCCTCTGTCTATGGAGGGAAACAGTCGGGGATTGGCAGCAGTTTTATTGTAAGGGAGGAGTGGAGACATCTAGCTGCCAGGAATTGCAGGAACACACACACGGATTCACGGACGCACCTTTAGGGTTTTATTATACTAGATATACACACACACACACACACACACACACACACATATATATATAGCAGGGGGGGGGGGGGTGTCCATCCAGCCCTTTAAAGATGGTGCAAGCAATAGGAACAGGTGATCCTGATGACGGCTTCCTTGGTAGCCGAAATGCATTGATCCCCGATGAAACTTGTTTCTTTTGTAATATCCAGCCTGATGAAGGGGGGTTAGGACTCCCAAAAGTTTGCTTAATTTTTTTTATTTAGTTAGCCAATAAAAGGTATCACAGCTCTACTTCTCTTCTCTTACTAATAGCTAACACGGTACAAACCCTAACTATTGCTTTGAACAATTAGGTGTAATTATGACCCAGATTAGATGCCACACTCCAAAAAAGGCATGATATGTATTCTTATATGTGAATTTACAGCACATTCATACACACAATTCATACATACACACATTTACAGTACATGTGTATGATGACTGTATTTTATATTTTTGCATGTTTAAGTTACTCTCAATGCTAGCCTTATAAATAACCATATCTTTAAAGTTAATACAACATAAATAAGCAGCAATTTATAATTTAACAAAACACAATTATGTCAGAACTTTTAGTAAATCAGAAATCAGAGTCTAAGCTTTTATGTTGCCAGATTTCTGAATACATAATGAGTTAAAAGTGTTTAAAATCTAATAGTCGCTCTCACACCTCATTTTCTTTACAAATCATTTAGAAATCAGTTTGTGTTTGTCTCCCACAAAGCCAGGTTACAACCATTAGTGTTCATTCATATTTATGTAATTTGGTCTGGGTAATTAAACACAAAGCTTGTCATTTAACGGCACCATCCTTCTCTGTTATTGCTTAGACGATATCTAAGCAACACTGAGTTTATTGCATAAACAATAGCTGGGTGCATGAAAGCAAACATTTTAGTAAATCTGGCTCTGCAGGAGAAGATGGGCAATGAAAACGGAATGTATGTATGGTAACAAATAGAAATTTATAAACACGCAGAGTGTTGTTACAGACAAACAAATCTTAATGCATATGGGGAAAACAACTTTAAAGCTAATTAAGTACCGTTACCAGTAAATTATCAACTGCCTCCATATCAAGATCTTGTATGTCAACATTCAAAACAGCTAACTTGAAAATTGCAACAACAAAAAAATCCAAACCAAAAAAAACAACTCATAATTGAAGATGAAAAACATTTTGCTTGAAGGTGGTTTTGTAGTAAAATCTTGTTTTTTGCAGGCGAAGTTTCAAGGCAATGTTGCTGGTTTCACCATGATATTGCATTATCTTTGTTGATTTTTTTAAAGAAAGGTTTGGGCCATTGAAACAAAACTGAAAAACTGAAAGGCTTTGTCCAGCTCCTGGTAATTCCATTACCATCCACTTGTTTATTTTCCTCTGGCAGTAATAGAGTGATGTGTACACTAAAGCTCAAATTCTTGGGATCCATTTTAATAACATTGCATTTGTTGTTCATGTCAAGGGTTAAGCACAATCTATGGCCTAATTCATCAATCAAAAAACTTGGTTGCTAATACTTAACGAGGAAAAGAAAAAACTATCAACATCTATAAGGTACTCTGTACAAAAGTAATTATTTCTACTATAGAGTGACAATATACACAAAAACCACCACACTGCAAAAAGTGGTCTTTAAAAACAATAAGAGCGCTGAGTTAAAGGCAATTATTTAAGGGTATATATTAGCAATTATAATTAATTAACCCGAGTGTGCTGGTAACATCAGAGATATAACATGTAATTCTGTGATTTTAACTATGTGTATATGTAAGCACTGTCACATTATTAGTTTTTTGTGCAGAATCCAAAGAGGTTTTTTTTTTGTTGATAAAAGCTATAAAGATGAAATCAAAATACTACGATGGGCCACTGAGGGAAAGAAGAATAAGAAATTCTTATTAAGTTATATGCTATAACCCCTGTATCCCTGGTGAAGAGTATAAACTAGGATGCAGAGAACTGGGGCAGTTTTCTTTATTATAATAAAAGAATCATTCACAATTTAACCGTATTACTTGAGGCGAACAAATGTAATTAACATTTATCATTAGTGGCATATTTCTATATCAGCTGGATTACTTGATTTAAAATTGTGAAACTGGATTTAAATTGTGTGTATCTTACAAATCTAAAAAGACAAATAATGGTATTGTGAAACACTGCATTGATTAGCTGATATGATTTTCACAGGCTTTTCCTGAATGCAGGTATCAATTATGAATAAGAATTACGTTACAGTACAGGCACTGAAAAAACACCCATAAAAAACAAAGCTGTTGATGGTAATGTAAAGGCTAGTTGAGTAATTTGGTGGAAGGATTCAAAAGGTTAACCCCTTCCTACTCCTAAAATATAGGCATTAAGTTATCTGATCCATATCTTATTCATCCATTGGTGAGCTGTTGCAGATCCTGATTTCTATATTTCAACCATAGTCTTGTGGCCCCAATTGTGCAGACAGAGCTCTCTGTCGTGCCGATTAAATATTCTGTGGCCAGGCACCAACAATTATTTTATGGTAGGAGGAATGGGCAAAGATAGCATTTGATTTGGCCCTTCCATGCCTTAGAGGGCAGAACTAGATTAACACTGTGTGAAGTACAATCACTGTTAAAGCCCCATACAAAAATATGTCTCCCTATACTCACGGCCAATATTGAGAGGCACTAGTGCTAAAGTAGTACAGCATCAGGTTTAAAAACAATCTCCAAACAAGAGTCTGGCAACAGGACACGTTTCGTTCCTCTGATGTGTCCCACTGGAGCTTTCTTAGTCGCTACTAGCGGCCCCTTTCAATATGGGCTGTGAGTATAGGGAGACTTCCCATGATGCTCAGTGACTAACTGACGAACTGACTATTTTTACACTGTATACTATTGTGTGTTATTAGGGTCACAATGTACAACACAGGATGTTTTTAAATTGTTTTAGATAGGTTCCTATAAATTAACTAGAAAGGGAAAGTTTAAGTATAAACTTTGAATTTGGCTTGAAGGGCTGCATTTTGATAGGGAATATGTGTGTTTGCTGCAGATTTTAAAACTCAATAATGGGAATGATGAGTTTGTAGTGAACGCTTGTCTGGGACAAAAAATTTTTTCGTGTGTACCCAGCCCAAAGTGGTGCTAATTTTGATCCAATCAATCAGAAAGCTAACATCTGATTGGTTAGGGCAAAATTAGCACCATTTTCAATGATAAGAGCTTTTATTGAATCTCTCTGTATCTTTTTGATGATTGGTCAAAATTAGTTTTTTTGACTTTAGTTACCCTACTTCAGTAGGTGTGTGTACCTAGGTCTGGTTGAGGGGGTATGTCTTTTTTGTGTTTACAACCATTTAAAACTATATTTATTAGGGATAAAATCTACCGTATACTATCAAGATAAACCGAGGTTTTCAGGCTTTAAAAAAAGCCTGAAAATCTTACCTCGGGTTATACTCGAGTCAATGTTTCCCTTACCTTGTCCGGCGGCCACGCGATCCGCATCCTCGCTCCACAGCCTCTGCGCATCCAGATGATGTCACTACCCGGCGCCGCAAAGTGAGAGGCGCCGGGTAGTGACATCATCCGGATGCGCAAAGGCTGTGGAGCGAGGATGCGGATCGCGCGGCCGCCGGACAAGTAGGAGAAACATTTACTTTATTTACACAGGGACACACTTAAGTGGCAAATACATACAAATAGGAGTAAAACCTTCTTTATTTGTGCATACTGTATGCACAAATATAGGAGGATTTACCCCTATTTGCATATTTGCCACTTAAGATGTGAAAACTACAACTCCCAGCATGCTTTATTGGTGAGAGTTGTAGTTTTCAAACATCTTAAGTGGCAAATACTTGCAAAATGGGGTAAATCCTCCTATATTTGTGATACAGTATGCACAAATAAAGAAGGTTTTACTCTTATTGTAAGTATTTGCAATTTGTAAGTATTTGCCGTGTATCTGCATCTTAAGGTAAGACATACCTTTGAAGATTGTAATGTTAACATAATGGCGAAGGAAGTGACTGGTTCAAGAGAGGTGTTAAGGAGGCCATTTATGTGAAAAAAAGAAACCAAGTAAATAGAGGTGGGGGGTTCGACACCAACTGTCTGCCATGTACAATGCTGTTTTAAACACTTACTCTGGGCGTTCCTATAACACCTCTTAGCCATATCTAATCACACCCTTAAACCTGGCTGTGATATGCTAATTGGGATTTTCCAGGGTACATAATGCACAGATCTTGTACAAGTCATTCTGAATTGAGAGCCAGTCGGATGACTAGCGAATCGTCTTCAAGAACTACATTTCAAGTCCAGTTGATCTAATTGAATACAACAGATATAGAAAGAACAGTAATTTGGCTTTTTCAAGCCAAATTAATAAAGGAGATTTTGTAATTTTGCACAATCCAGTTTGTCTTGAACATTATTTAGAGTGTTGCAGATTAGTAACTCTGTTCTCCTCATTGTTGGTATATGCTAATTTTTAAATGCTAATTTAAAGGGGAACTGTGGTTGATTTTAAATGAAAAGAGCAATCAACCACTTGCCTATGTGCTCCACAACCCAAGCTATAAAGAAAATACTGACCAGAAAGTTAAAGGGTGGGAGGCTGACATGTGACATTCCTAAGGCGAGGCAAGCACAGCCTCAGACTTCAGTGTGTGAGGGAGACAGGAAATACCTCCCCCTCCTTGCTTTGTGAAGATCCCCACAGAGAAGGTAAGGGAATCTACAGCCTTTCCTCCCACTATGTGAAAACAGCCTTTTCATTCAGAGTTCTCACTCTGCCTGAAAAGGCTGCTTTCAAACAGTTTTCTGTAGGGGGGGTCTGAGTGGCTCTCGGCTCCCGCAAGTGGGCGGGGCCATGGCACCTGCCCGTGGGTGGGGCTAAAGCACCCGCAAGTGGGTGGGGTTAAAGTGTCCGTGAGTGGGCAGGGCCAAATGGGGCTGTACGGGAAGGGGCCAAAAGGGGCCTGCAAATGGAGGGGCCATGGGGTCCATGAGCGGGAGGGACCAGGGGGCTTGCAAGAGGAGGGGGGCTGCAAGGGAGGAGGAGACACAGATTACCTGTCACACGGTTTCAGAGCAGGAAGCACAGGGGACCAGGTGATGCTGCTGCCATATCACACACAAAAATGTAAATATCTTCAAAACTATGCAAAATAAACAATGAAAATAAATTTCGAAAATTCTCAAGAGAGCAATTCCTATTAGTTTACCTAGAGTAATTTTTGGACCACAGTTCCCCTTTAATGCTGCCAAGAGGGATTCCAAAACCATCCGACTCACCTTTTTGATACCATGAGTGCACGGAACGTAGAATGTGATGATTGCATTACTGAACATATATATAGTTTGTGATGTCTCTGGATATTTAGGGGAAATGGAAGATGTTGAAATGAGTAACACCCCAGTCAAATTTTTTAAGCAAACATTTATAGTTCAATAAAATTCTAATACCTACTTATAGGAGATGCCAAATAAATTGCTGTTGTAAAAGTACGGTATATATAAAACCCACGCTTTTACACTTTTCGGGGGCCTGCATGAATTTCAAATATTTTCTGAATTTGCACATTGCCCCCCATGCAATACACATTTAAGTTAGGTTTTATGCTGCTAGTAGTAATGCATTGGGGTGTTATCCCAAGGCACACCATGGAGCTTATCTGACCACAATCAAGCAATGCACTTAATCTCCCAAAGTGTTTCATGCATTGCAAGATCTTGAGTAGGTAAGTAAATTGGCTTTGATTTACTGGATTTTCCTATCTAACAATAGTAATGTAATGACACCTTCCAGTAAGTTAAAAAACTTATTTCCAGGAAAAGTCCCAAAAAATACATTATCGCCACCTCAGACTTTGGCGGAAATACCAGTACAGATGTCTTAGCGATGTGTGTCAAATATTTTGCTAGCCAGAAGAAAAGTGGCAAAACGTTTAAATTTTAATGATTAAATAATTTTCTGCCATCTAAAATACTGCCAAATTTTCAACTTTGCCGCTTTATAAATTTCCCCTTACTTTGTCTAGTGCTGCTTTTTTGTCAACTGTTCATTCTATTAAGTTGAACGTGACTGTTCGGTAAAAATCATCTTGGCATCGGGATTTTGCCCGTGTTCCAATCATCATCGACTGATATTTCAGCCAGGTCTGTCAGGTCAAGATATCAACCTATGTGTATCCAGCATTAGAGATAGGAATGAAAGTCTCTAAGCTTAAAGGAGAACAAAACATATTTTTATTAATGCTAATGTGAAAGATTTTTTTTTTTACTGACTCTATGCACAGAGTATTTTCTTTACATCTGTCTCCACACCAATATGAAAGTCACTGATAAGACTTTGAAAGATTTTACAGCCAGCGTGCATTACTGACAGCCTGGAACAATACAATAGTCAGGTGATTTTAATGCCGTGTTTTTTGGTAGTTTTTTTTCTTCTGTATCTAGTAAAATATGACATTTCTTAATGTAGCTTACTTATAAAACAAAACTTAATTTCTTACATAAGAAACAATACAAAATAGTAAACTGAATAAAAAATATAAAGCGTATACATGTACAGACATTATATAATGCAGCTTTGTTAGGATAGTGGTAAAAAGCTCTGCTTTTATCAAGACAGAGCACATAATGTTGCAGGTTCGATTCCCCAGACTTATGTTTCTTACATCCATGCTAGATAAGAAATAAACTGCAAAGATTACTTTTCTTTTTTGTATGAAAAGCAAGTGAATTTATCATTGTTAGGGACAGGAGCATGTAAATATGTTTACAGAAAAACTGCACTGAAATTTCTTCTCTGTGTCAGAGGGAGGGACGATATCTGAGCAGTAACATGATTGTCAGCTTCTTGGAAATAGGGCCACAGCTTCCTGTGATGTGTACTGTGTACACTTAGCTGGGTGTGCCCAGCTAAGGTGGATTATGGGAGCTAACCACTAGTACACACAGGTTTATTTCATGTTGTCTGGAGACTTTAGTTACTATTTATCACCTTAAAATAGCATTTCCCTATCTAACAATAGGACTAATGTACTAATCCAGGAAGATTTTCACAATGCATAACAGTGAGGCCTTCATATACAGAGGTGGGTGGGTTACAGAGAGTTTAGCTTAAAGTTCTATAGGTAAGATCCTTAAAAGACAACAGGGTGTATCAGCAGGTACAGAATGGTCAATACCAGTCTGTAATCTTTACCCAAACATAAGTCTTGTTTGTCTTTGCTTAGTAAGATGTGCATGTCGTCTGATTTCTTTCAGTTAATAGCACATCCAAGACTGGAAAAGAAAGAACGACTTAAATTCTCCAGAAAGCGACAATGGAACATTATAACTGACGATGCGGCAGAAACCTTTCAGGAAAGCTTAGCTATCTCTCCCTAAGTGTATTTGTTTTATTAATGCCAAAGGAAACCAATGTTTATACCATCTAGAAAATCCTCCTCAACTAGGAAAATATTTGTGCCAAGATTTGCATGCGATGTCTAACCATTCATACAGTACAATTCCGTAGTGAGCTGTTATGATTAACTACATCATAAAGCTATTGCAATGCCGAAAAGTGTAGTCTGGGGAGCTTTGCATATATTATCCTGCTTCGCCAATATGTTATATAAACCAGGGACAACAGTTTAGAGAAGAATAGATAGAGCTATTCTGCTACACAGATGGTAAGCTGCACTGAATGCCTCTGCCTTTAAGGTTCATAATTTTGTCTGTTTTATTAAGAAAGCACAATAAAAAGCTAATTTTAAACAGATCTATGCAAGTGTTATATTCAAATCACTGTATAGTGCAACTTTTTTTTTCTCTATGGAAGTGTTTTTAGGGCAGTCCTACAATTTAGTTTAGGGAATTAAAATATGTTTGTAGAAGTACAGTACCTTCATTTGAAAAAGAATTATGGTACAAAAAGTAACAAAATATAAATAGTTTTTACTGCTGAGATTATTGTAATCACAAGCTAGTAGTCAAAAACAGATAATTTAGGTTAACACTGAATCCATCATTACAAAGACTGTGGTGCAGTAAAGACAACCAATCTATTAGAGATCCAGCGCCCAGCATATCTAAATCCCAAGTCTATAATTAGCAAGGGAATCCACACCTCTAAGGTAGCAGTATTCTTTGTTGTTATTATTATCAATGACAACACTTAATATATATATCAGCCAGTCACATTGTATTATTTAATAAAAACAGCTCCGATGTGAGAAGCTTTCAGTGCTGATTTTAGAGTAACAGAGTTTAGAATAATTAAAGAAAATAACACAAAATAGTAAGACAAATTCAAACATAAATAGCTGCTAAGGCTTAAATAAAAACAAATGTATTTATGTATGTCATTTTTCAAATATATTTGTGTGTGTGTGAATGCATCTGCTTTTGTTTACCTTTGCAAGATTAAAGCTATGCTGAATAATTAAAAAAAAAAGAAAAACACACCAGTCAAAAAAAATCGCAGACTAAATAAACAGAAATTTACATCTGATACATAGCGGTGGTACATAATTTCATTAGAGAATCTCAACAGGAAACAGTCCAAAAAGGAAAAAGTAGATTTTGCCACAGTTAGCAGAAAAAAATAATAGTGTATATCTAGTGCTGAATCATCATATATAAAAATAAATAAAAATACACCACTGATCATGATTGCCCTCAATAAAAAAGCTCTACAGGGCAGGGGCTGCATTCCTCTTGTGGCAAGGCTCAAGCACTGATATATCTATATAATTAATGTAGTTATGTACTGAACTATTTATGTATTTATATTTTTTACCCGCCATGTATGACTTTCTTGTGTTTTGTTATCGTACAGCGATGTCCCCAAGTGGCGTTATATAAATAATCTATACATACATACCACTTATACTCCCCATATATTTCCTAAGCCAACACAATCCTGTAGGGCATTTACTGGCAGACGTTAGTAAATGCGCTGGCAGATAGGGGCCTAAGGAGGCTATTGCCATCAACTTCAACGTCTCTAGTTCACCACCCATGTAAATGACTTTTGCAGAGACTTCATTAGCAGTGTTAGAAAAAAACATTCCTTCCTGATCAAACATTAAAATTATTGACTTCTAATGACCTATAGGAATGTTCTTTCCTTACTTGTGAACTGGGTGACAACTACTGATTGTCTCAGCTGTAAATTGAACAAATAAAGGTAGCCAAAGGTAGGTAAAGACAAAAAAAGGTGATATCTCATATTATCTATACAATGAGCTGGATAGCTGAATAGATAACTAGCAGATGCCCATTTCTCTCCTAAAAAATTAAACACTGCAAAATGGATTTAAATAAATAATGATTAATATATTTCTCATTTAGGTTATTTACAAGCTTAATAAATATGTATTACTTTCCGTCTTGTCATGAAAACTGACATGAGGTTCTGATAAGTAATGCATATTATATTATGAATACTGCAGCATTTTGCCTTATCAGCCTGGTGACAGACCAGTCATTCACTAATATACAAACAAGGTGCAGAAAAAAAATTCATGTTAAAGTATTTAAAATGAACTAATCACAAAAAGAGAAATATTCAAGCAAAATGACTCTTCCTTATAAATCCTGAACAAAATAAGATTTATCCAGAAATCCCGATGCTTTTAGTTTGGGTGAATATTTAATACTGTTATTAATCATTTTTAATCCGTTTGCTTTTAATTAAGAAACAGCATGATGCTTTCCTATCAACATATGCCAGGGAGCAGATTAATTGTAGCTTAAGATAACTTGCCCTGATTGGTGTAATGCATTAGCTAACAAGACACAAGCTCCTAAACACAGGCAGACAGCTGAAAAGGAAGAAAGGATGAACGTGTGTGTGTGTGTTCACAACCATGCTATTTCCAACTACTTCCAGTTTAATAAAAAGTTTCTTTAAATGTCTGAAATAATTGTAGTTTACATGAACAAAATGAAAAAAGGAAAACAATTCCTGACCAAAGATGGCCTACAGGGTTTTACAAAATGCAAGTAACCTTCGCCAGTTTCAGGAAAATATTACAGTGGTAATTTTCAGTTATAGAATCTACTTCCTACATGTACTTGTAACCTTATAAGTGCCACAGATCGTATGTTTTATGATCCAAGGGACCAAAGTGCCGTAGATCCTGTCTTTAAGGCAGCTAGGGGCAATCAGGAGGTGGCATTCAAGTGCTCCCCTAGCCCCCTCAACTTCATCAAAATCCAATGGGGGGTTCAGGAGATACCACCCTCTAAAGCTGTGAACGCATAGGACTTGCTGATCCCACGAAGAGTGAACCAGAGCACTGCAATCTCCATTCAGATTTCCTATACTAGGAAATTTTTGCAGAGGTACCAAAAAAATGCCAGATTTTTAGGATCAGTAAAGTGTGCAAAAACTTGTGCGCCTCTCAGTACCAACCAGTTTTCACTGAATACCACTAAAAAGGTATGTGTGTGCATGGGAGGGTGGGTTATGGCATTTTAGTACCAGATTTTATCCACCAAAACCTCAGTAAGAAACATTTGGGTCCCGACATTCTCCTTAACCAAAACTAAAATGTTTAGTGGTGTTTTGTTTTGTTTTTTTGTGAAGAAGGATATATCTAACCAAGATTCTTTTGCTTTGGAGTATTTTCTATCAAAAACTATTTGACACTATGATATTTCATAACCAATAGGGGCTTTACAAAATAAAACAGATAGTTTGAGTCCGAAGAGTGACTTTAGAGTTCAGCCGCAAAATTGCACATTGTCTCATTTTCAGTCTGTTTGGTGGCGTTGTTTGGCATGCATTGATGGAAGTAATGTTTTATTAAGTACATTGGGGAGAACAATATTTAGAGGACTGTTATATTTTTACTGGGAGGTTGTTCAAGGTTTCTACGTCTCATCTTTTTACTTTTTCACTTTTTTACTTGAAAAACCTACAAAAATTACAAATTTTTAAAAAGTACCTTGTGCACAATTCTACATGTATTTGTGAAAGCATGGCATTGTTATGCAGCTGATGTGTAGATTCAAAAAGTATATACTTTGTGGGGGGGGGGGGTATTTTCTAGTTTTGGGATGACTCCTTTAAAAAAGCGTAAAAAGTTCAAACTGCAGAGCACTTTGATTTTTCCTTCTAATTGCGCATCCCATTTGAGCTAGTTGGTGGCCACATCCCTGTGTGCACCCACGCATATGTCATACCATTTGATTCAGGATATTTGGGAGAATAATATTTGGTAACTTGTTTTTTTTTATTAAAGGAGAACTAAACCCAATTTTTTATACTACAGAATCTGAAAACAACCCACCCAAAAACACCAATAAGCTATAAAATACCACTTTAGTATTTAAGTTAATGTAAGCCTGGATAAAAATATGCAGTGTCAGACCACACCTCCTGACCTCAAACACATGCTTCCTTGCTTTATTTGTCCTGTAAAAGGATTGGCTAGAGATTATTTATGCATATGACCAACTGTAACAAGTTTCTACCATAGCTTAGGACTGAGCATGTGCAGAACATAATAGTCATTGACCAAACTGTGCGATATTAGAATGCTGTGAGTAAAGTCCAAACCATATGATATTTAGGTAAATTTTCCAGCGTCCATATCAAAATGAGAGGTAAGACACAGATTACTGGTTTTATATCAAGGGGTTCTGCCTTTTGAATCAGTGTTCTGTGGCTTTAGTTGTCCTTTAATTGGATTTTTGGCATGATTTTTAACTTTGAAACTTGTTTTTCCTACATTTTTTTAGAAAATCTGTGAGAAATTGATATTTTCTGGGGTTTTTACTTTTCAAGTGGGTTAAGGTAGGATTTCCACCTTTGAATCATCTTACTTTATTTTTCATGAAATTTCCTAAAAGCACAGAATTCTATTAACTACTGCATCTGGAATTTTTCATGTACGTATGAAAGCATTGTATTGTTACATAGCTGAAGGTGTGCAGATTTATATAGTAAAATATATAGTTTGTGGGGGTATTTCCAAGTTTCAGGGCTGTTACTTTTGAAAAAGTGAAGGCTGTTCAAATTACAGAGCAATTTGATTTTTTTCTTGTAATTGCACTTGTGCATGCATCCCATTTGAGTTAGTTGGTGGCCATGTCTCTGTGTGCACCCAAGCATATGGCATACTGTTTGATTCAGTATATGTGGGAGATTGACATTTAGTGGGTTTTTATGTTCTATGGATTACTGCATCTGGAATTCTTCATGTATGTTTGAAAACATGTCAATGTTACATAGCTGAAGGTGTGTAGATTCCAAGAAAGTATAGTTTATGGGGGGTATTTCCAAGTTTTGCGGCTGTTTCCTTTGAAAAAGTATAGGCTGTTCAAATTACAGTGCACTTCGATTTTTTTCTCGCAATTGCACTTGTGCATGTGTCCAACTTGAGTTAGTTGGTGGCCATGTCTCTGTGTGCACCCATGCATTTGGCATACCATTTGATTCAGGACATTTGGAAGATTTTTAAAAGAGGAACTGTGGTCTCCAGACAAGTTTTTAAGGCCAGGCAAGTTTTTGAAAGTCCAATTTCCTAAAAACAAACCATCAACCACCTCTCTACGTACTCCCCAGCCCAAGATATAAAGAAATTACTGACCAGATATTAATGGGTGGGAGGCTGACATGTGACATTCCGAAGGCTGCTCCTCCACCTCACCGCAAGCACAGCCTCAGACTTCAGTGACAGGACAGGAGACAGGAAGTCCCTCCCCCTCCCATGTGAAGATCCCCACAGAGCAGGTAAGGAAATCTACAGCCCTATTCTCCCACTATGTGAAAACAGCCTTTTCAGGCAGAGTTCTCACTCAGTGTATGGAGGGTTGGGTCTAAGTGGGGAGGGGGCCATGGCACCTGCGAGTGGGTGGAGCCACGACACCCATGATTGGGCAGGGCTACAACACCCATGAGTGGACAGGGTCATAGCACCCACGAGTGGGCGGGGCCAAGTGGGGCTGTAAATGAAAGTTCCAAGGGGGCTGTAAGGGAAGGAGCTATGGGGAGCCTGCAAGGGGAGGGGCCAGGGGGCTTGCAAGAGGATGGGGGCAGCAAGTGGAGGAGAGGACTCAGAACAGAGTGACTGTCACATGGTTTCAGAGCAGGAAGCAGGAAGTGCAGTGGAACTGGTGATGCTGCTGCCATATCACACACAAAAATGTAAATATCTTCAAAACTATGCAAAATAAACAATGAATGTAAATTGCAAAAGTACTCAGGAAAGCAATTCCTATTAATTTACCTATTAATTTTTGGACCACAGTTCCCCTTTAATTACTTGGGTTTTTGGCATAATTTTAGTACGAAATTCCATGAAATTCTGTGCCCGCACCATTGCTGGTATGAATGAACAGACTACAGCGTTATGTAGATGAAGGTGTGTAAATTCCAAGAATATGTCGTTTGTGGGGTTATTTCTGAGTTAGGGGGGTGTTATGTGGTAAAACCTGCAGACTTTTCAAATTTGGAGTCAGCTAAATATTTCCACTGTTTTTGAGCCATCGTGCATTGTCTCACTTTGTGGCTAGTTGCTTCCACATCTGCTTGTATGGTATACCATTTGATTCAGGACATTTGGGAGATTGACTTTTAAATTTTTTTTACATTACATGGGGTTTTGGCATGATTTCTACCTTTCAAAGTTGTTTTTTATTAATTTTTTTCAGAAAATCTGCTAAAGGTATGAATGCAAGAATTAAAGTGTTACGTAGCTAAAGGTGTGTAGTTTCCAAAAATATATAGTTTGCCAAGGGTATTTCCAAGTTAGGGGGGTGCTTAGTGGGAAAGACCCGAAACTGTTCAAATACAGAGGGTTATATTTATAAAGGTTTGTTAAAATTTTCGCCTCCGTTATCACCGCCTTTTTGCCAGATTAGGACTTTTTGCTACTTATAAAGCAGTGATAACCAGTGGCGAAAAGTCATTACCGCTACTTTTCGATATATCGCCATACATCGATGCGGTAACCGCTCGAGCATATTTATAAAATGGCAAAAAGTGTTTTATTGCGTTAAAGGATAAGTATGTTGTAAAAGTTGGAAACTGCAACTTTAAAACAACTGTTGTCATTGGGTTTTTTTCCTAAGCCCCTCCAGAGCCTACCTTTCCAGCTTGCAAGTTGCTAACATCTTGATTGTGCCTAGCTGAATGTTTAGCTCCGCCCCTCCAAGATTTGCAGCTTCCTCATACTTCTTCAGCCTCAAATGGTAAGGCCCGTTTGTTCCGCGCGTGCATGCTGCAAGGATATGTGCACGGAACGAACGGGATTTACTGTTTTTTTTAAAACTGCAGCTTCCAACTAAACTTAACTTGATTTTACAGCATACTTATCTTTTAAGTTCAGCCATTCAAATTTGCCAAGTCTGAGGTGGCGAAAACGCATAAGTGGCCATTTATTTAGCCTGCCAATGGGTTCATGGAAGGTGTCAGAACATTGTGGAGTGTTTCTCAACACTAATAAGTACCATGTGGGGTGTTAGACTATTTTCCAGCATTTACTGTAATGCAATCTGAGATTTTCCTTTTCTTTTGCTTTTTTTAAGATTGCTTTTTTTTTTAGTTTCCGATTTTCTTTATTTACCAATAAAGTCAAATGGGGATCTAAGGGACATATTTACAAAGGTACATTATTTTTGCTTTTTTTTTGGCCACATTTTTTAAACTTTCCTTATAAAGATATTAAAAAGGCGAATTTTCACCAAAGGCGAAAATCATGTAGCAAAAAGTAGCACTAATAATGCTGAAAATATGTCAAAAAGTTAAATTCAGCACAAATTATGGTAAATAGGTAATACTCCCTGGTGGATTTTCAAAGTAGTGTCAAACTGGTTAATATACACTGAGCATCTATCTTTGTTATTTAAAAATAGTGGGTGTTTTTTTCAGTAAAACTTATGAAAAATAGTGTAAAACTCACCCAGGCGAATTTTCGCTTTTTTACTAAAAGGACTATATTTTTAGTATTGCTTATTTTCAAACTGCAAACTGCAGCTAATTATCAAACCAGTTACATTAAAGAATAAGTATGGCATAAAACAATATTAAGTTTAGTTGGAAGCTGCAGCTTTTTTTTTTTTCTAGGACCCTCCAGAGCCTACCTTTGCTGCTTTAAGTTTGCGGACATCTTGCATCTGTTAATGTGACCATGTAGCTTCGCCCCTCCAAGATTCCCTGTTTCCAAGATCTTCAGTAGTCGCAAAAGAGGAGAAATGCAAGAAGTCAGAAAACTTAAAGCAGCAAAGGTAGGCTCTGGAGGGTCCTAAGAAGACAAAAAAAAGCCATTAATTTATTAAAAAGCCTGCAAATTCCAACTAAACTTACAATTTTTTTACAGCATACTTATCCTTTAATATGGAAACACACCATAGTGCTGTGTAAGAAATAGTCATGTTAATGGAACATTCCATTAAGAAAAGATTTTTGGAGAAAATTCTGGTAAAAAACTGCAAAAAATGCAACAAAAGGCAGAATTAGGTGTCAAGAAGGCGAAATTTTACCAATTTCTAAATAGCTTTAAAGGATAACTGTATTGCCACAATGCATTTTTTTAAAATTGCTTTAAAAAGAGTAAATGTATGCAGCCCTTCCCATACATTTTTTTCTTGATTTCGAGCTTCTCTCTGCCTTCAATTAGCCATGCTGTAAAGGGAGTGTGTAACAATTCTGTCTGCCTCTAACTGTCATTCAAAGCTAGCATGTGAGAAAACACTCCTCAACCCACCCATGATCAGCTTGATTATGTGGGCTGTATCCTAGCAACAGGACATTTCAAGTTTGTTCAACTGGCAGAGGAGGTGGAGAGAGGTTGTAACAGACATTCCCACCAGCCAATAACAATTGTTATGTTAATCATGGCCCTGGGCCATCTAGGAGGCAGGCTTTTAGCACTCATCTTAGTTGTGTATCTAAAAGAGCAGCACAGCTGTAAATGTAAGTGATTTCAGCTGCTGGAAGTGTGGACATGTAGGGGGTTTTTTGTTTGTTTTTTGGGGGTTTTTTTTGACATTGTTGTCCTTTCTGGTCTGAGAGAACCAGAGAGCAATTTCTCTTTTCGCCGTGATACCAGACGAAATGAATAAGGCGAAATTACCATCACACAACGCCGCAGTGTTACTTTTCCACGAAAATCAAAACAAGCCTTTTTATACATACGGCGATAATTGCGATCTTTGTCATTGCGATGTCCTGCAATAGCGAAATGGCGAAAATAGCTATTGTTTATAAATATGCCCCAGAGCTGGTTAAAATTTTTTCACTGTTACTGCCATTTAACATTGGTCCCCCTTTGGGTTAGTTGATAGCTAGGTCTCTGGGAACACCCATGTTTTTGCATTTTAGTTGAAATTTGCATTTAATTTATCTCTGATTTTACAGGGAAAAAAGGAAAATATGTGAAAATAACTTACAATTGGATGAAGAGCTGAACCTGGGTATCTGCATTGTGATCAAAACTTATCTAACTCCTAAAATCCTACGGGTTTGTAGTTTCTAAAAATATCATATTTTAGTTAATTTGGTAGATATTCTTTATTAATCGTCAGAAGTGGTTTAACATTTCAATTTGGTGTAATATTCTTGAAAGTGCTGTTTAGTCTCCTGTACAGTAAAAGTGGGGTAGCTACATATATCTGGAGTATCTCTGGAGTATCAGAGCTTTTAGAAACAGTAAGATTATGGTGCATAACCTTAAGATAACTATAAATAAAAATGGGAAAATCCATGAAAATTTGTACATTTAAAAATTTTTTTTTACATATTTTACCCCCAAATCCAGTAAAATCTCCAGAAAATGTACAAAATTCTGTTATCTTGTTAAAGTACACTTTAAGCTGAAAAAAACAATGTACAATATTCTTGATTTACTGGGGGTTTCCTACTGTAAAATTAGTCTAAACCGATTGAGGGCAAAATCCTGAAAATTCTGCTGGCACTTAAAGGGCATCTATAGTGGGAAAATGAACTTTTTATTCTTTCTTTCCATGTGTTCTATAATTCCCCACAACCCCTAGAGTGTCCTAACTTTTTTCAGATTCCCTCTCTGTCCTGAGATACACCAGTTAGAAGAATACGTGATTGCATTCCTCTACTCCTACTTGGACTGTCAATCAAATCCCTGTGACTGTGATCCCCCCTCACTGCTCTGTAATAAACATAGAGATAAGAGCATTAGCAGGGGGAGAGAGGTAGCTTTGATGGTAGATATAAGGCTGCACTTGACCCCCCTTCTTAATAGCTTTCACGGATTGATGATGGGTCACAAAGTGAGAGATCATAAACTGTTTCTTCCGTGTCTCCAGGACAGCTTGCTTTCTATTGGCCACTGTGCGTGGGTGTGTTTTTCAGGATGTTGAACTTTTAACTCCTACTGCACATGATAAGCTTGTCGGCAAGTCGGAGTTGAGACATGGAGGAGGTAACAGAGGGGAGGGGGAAGGGGGGAGTGCTGCAAACAGATCTGACACCATGGTTAAACAAAGTCACTGACAGAGACAGGATTAAGGCAGCACAGAGTACATGAATTTAACTTTGCCAAGGGGCAATGTGTTTTTCTCACTTTAGATGCCCTTTAACAAAAAAAAATGTATATTTCGGCTTTATTGAGCCATCATCAGTGTAGTGCAGGCCTCTGGTTTTGCAGTGTGTACTGGAGTAGTACCTTGCAATGCATGGGTGATCCTGGAAGGAAAGCTTTCATATTAAGTAAAAAAACAGTAGGCCACACGAGAAACTTCAATAACGTGAAGGGTTGGACTAATAAGTTCAACTTAATTCTCATTATAGAGATTTCAAAACTGGATTTTATAAAAAGATTAATTATATAATTATAATTAATATCCCTGGTTCATGGGATTTTTTTTTATTAGATGCAATTTTTAAATCAATTATCCAGCCTGAAACAATCAATTAATATTAAGACTTTTGAGGGGTACCGGTCTAGGGGGACCAGTCAGGGGCAGCTAATGGGCCGCATGTAGCCCCCAGGCCTTACTTTGCCTAGGTCTTCCTTAAAGGAATAGTTCACAGAAAAAGTGAACTATTCCTTTAATGCATTCCTTAAAGACCAGGGGTAAAGGAGCTGTTCACCTTTATTTATGGTCTAACATCATTCAGTATCTGTGTTGGAAACAGTGCGGAAAGCATGTAGCAATGGTTAAATGTCTGAAAAAGGCTTTATTCACATTGTATAGCTCTGATGGACAGTGCTTCCATAACCTGTATAACAGCAAAAATGTGCAGCAAACCTTCCCCAGTTAGAACACCTTTTTTATTGAGAAACCAACTTCTATTATTAAATGGGCATTAAATATAAATAAATTCCAGAAATTACTTCACTATTTACTTAATATGAAAGCTTCCCTTATTGCCTTGTCCAATAGGTCTGCTATCCCTGTCAAGATCAAGAAGAAAATAGGCTGAATTTTTTACCTTTACAGTCCCTTCAACTTCCACAAACCATCGCCTTAGCATTGCTTGTATCTGTCCATCTGTCAATTCAGGGTTGGCACTGTGAATTTTCTTTTTTGCCACATCTTCCAAAAGCAGCCTCCTTAGTCTCCAGTAGAAGAACGTCCGTGATGTTTTCCACTCAAGAACATCCTAAATTTTCATCAAATAAAACATGTTAATTTTATGTTACATAATGTTAAAAAAATAGCCACATTCTATATGGGTGCAATGCAGCAGGACTGTCTCGTGCATTAAATGTCAAACTTTTCCAAATTAAATCAGAAATAGAAAATGAAAGTTTGACCAATTTCTGTTTAATTAATATCTTCCTTAATATACCTCCTTCCTATTCTATAAAATAATAATATGTTTACAGGAGATTTGTTAGTATTGGGATGTATATGAACATAAAAAAATCTATATAAAATATAGCAGTACGTTGTAATCGCTACAACAAAAAATATATAAAGTTGTAAGAGTACTTGCTGAGCTGCTACCCATATTTTTTTTTTAGACTTAGTGTACTTATAGATTGCAAGAATAAAACAGTTTACAGAATAAGTTGTCACAGTTATTGAGTCAATTTGATAACTGAGTTTGACTTATAATTAAAAGGAAAATGAACTTGGGAAAAGGGGGAAGGAGCCACGAGCCTGTGACAGAAGGGAATATATGATGCTACCCATATTTTAAATAGAATATCTTAAATTAGGCTGCATCATTACACCCAATTATGTGATTTGTTAAAGCACATGCTGTTTTTAGCTAATCAAAAAAATTAGATTTGCTAGGCAGAGAAGGTATGGAACATATATTAAATACCTTTGTGTATGTGATTTAAGTGATGCCACTGGAGCCCTGGATAATCCTGTGAGAACTGCCATATTTGAACGCCAGAGAGGATATTTGCATTTCACTCCACTAAAGTCATAAGTGTCTCTACCAAATATGTTAATGTTCACTCCCCTCCCTAAAAAATGCTCTCTTGGGATTATACAAGGTGGATGGGTGACTAGTACACTGTACAGGGGGGCATAGGGGCACATATATTATAATAAACAAAGTTATATAAAGAAAGACTGTCAACATACCCACATTACCCCCATGCAAACTAATGCAAACTTTACACCCTATATGTTAATCCATGGTTATGGTGTTATTTGCATTAAAGGAACAATACATTTCCTAATCTTTCTTTGTTTTAGTTTAAATATTTCTTTAATTTACTATGAGAGGCAGGAGCACTAGCTTCTATTTTCTGTAATGTCTCACAAGTCAAGATATCAGCAGCAGATCCACAATCCTGCAGCTTTGCACTGTGTCCTTTCCAGCCCCCCCCCCTCCATCAGACCCTTCCCTGTGCGCATACGCACGCCTCTGTATCAGAAATTGGAAATGTTGGAGGTGCGACCAGGAAGGATACAGTGCAAACACAGTAAAACTGTTTGGTGTTGTGCCACTATAAGAGTTACACATACTCAACAATAATAAAAAACAAATCTGAATAAATGTAGCCAAAGGTACATACAAAAGGATATAAATTAAAACTGTCCACATTTCCACATACCCCACACACACTAACAAGAATCAAAAATTTGGTGTTGTGAAAATGTAAAATAATTCTCTGTCCAGTTAAGTGATAAAAAACACAAGTCAAATAATCTCCAGTGTTAATATTTATAAAGACTGTACATATACTCATATATAGCCCTATGTGATGGTGTTATACAATGTCTCACATATTGCAGTGGGTGCCAAGTACAGTTTGGTCATACTGTGCACACTAATGCAATCAGGATTTCTAGGATTTCTTTTAGACTTTTTTTTTCTATGGATGGTAATTAAACAATAAAGGTGAAGTTCTCATAGAATTTGCCTTTCTTTTTTATTATTATTAAACAAAACCCTGCCAGAGTATAGAGTTGTTATATCCACTGTACATATATCCCACTGTGGCAATTTCTACTTCATGGGGAACAACCCCCCTGGACCTCTCCCCCAGGCAGCCACATCAAGCTTCAAGGCAAAACACACACACACACAAATTAAACCATTTTTTGGTATTTACATACCTTTTCCCCTAAGTTACTGGCAAGGCCACAGGAGTTTGCAAGGGGTTCAGGGACACTTTTGCTCGAAATACAATATAATTATATCATGTTGAAATGTCTAGCAACTGATACTTCCTTTGTCCTGGTTGTTACAAAAGGAATGTTTTTATTGTAGTAGGATAGGCCATGTACTTACTGTAATAACTCCTTTTTCCTGCATTCTTCCAGGGGTGTCATGCAAATCAGCAAACTGCACAGCTACTTGGTGGTAGATGGGTAATAGGAATTCTTCTCTCTCCTTCAGTTTTGTCTCAAGTTCCTTGCGATCAGCAGTAATTAGCTCTGGTGTCCCTAAAATAAAGGACATCTTTTGTAAAATAAAAAAGACTTATGTTAAGAACGCACACTAAAGATCTCTGAAAGATGACAGAATCTGCAAGATCCTGTCTGTCATTTTCCCCTCTACAAATAGTCCCGAGCATTCTCCCCTATACTTTTGTAGGGTGATAGTCTCTGGAGCAAATTAAGTACCCCCATTTTACTGTCAGGCCTTTTCCAAATTCTATGCACAACTACCACTCTAGGTAGAATGCAATAAATGGGCACCAGTGGTTCTTAATTTAAACAGTATCTTATTAACAGAACAATATTAATACAGTAAAGCATTGCAAGTAGCACAATATAGGTGACATAGCATGGCACAGATATATAAATACTCACAAACCAGAGGAATCAGAAACAGCATAAATAACAACCATCTTGTTAGTGCCACTAACTGGGCCTACCTGTTATTTAGGTCCTAGTCTTATCCCCTCTCTTCTGGGGAAACTCCCGGAAGTAGTAAGAGAAAGAGCACATGGTTGGTCTCTCTTTTATACTTTTACACGGTGGCCCCTTCTAGCCAAATCCTGCCAGAACAAGAAGACTAAAGGCTAACTAGCTTACCACTTCCCTACATTTTCATACAGGGTGACGACTGTGTGCAAAATTTTCGGGCATTTCCGAATGATCGTGAGGCCAACGTTGAATGTTCGTCAGCCTCACGATTGTTGATAAATGCGCTACACACGATAATGATAAAGTGCCGATATTGTTGGATCCGTTACCAACCATAACTGTAAATATGCTTTGTTTACAAAATAAACAATGTTAACTCTCCCTTAATACACATTTTAAAGAGTTGAGCAATATTAAGCACTATGCCACAGAAGTGTATAATTCTTTAAAAGATAAGCAGTGTAAAGCTTTCTGTTTGATTGTTATATTATCTGTGTTTCTTATATAGTATGTTCAATTGATATATTGTCTGTGTTTCTGTATGTTCGATTGTTATATTGTCAATATTGTGTCTCAAACTACCTACAAAATTAGTTAAAGACAGATTAGGAGATCTAAAGTGAAAAAACAACTTGGACTAGAAACAAAAGGGCCTTATTCACTAAGAGCTGCTATCGCTGTGAGCAGGGCTTTCTGCACTTATTCATTATCGCAATAGTTATTTTAGCAATAATCTAAGACAAGCCTTAGGCTGGCCATAGATTACCGCCAAAAAGATGAGCTAATGTTGCAGTTCTCTTCTAGAAACTGATTCAGCCAATGCAAACCCTATGCTAAAGTCATGCTAGCCTGCAGGGGAGGACTGGGACTTTTTGGCCTGGTGGGAAACTGGCCCTTTTACTATAGATTGCAACATTTTTGACCACGCCCACTTTGCTAAGGTCACATACACTTTCTTTAAGTTACACCCATTTTTAAGACTGGTTAAGATAACTAACAGACTAACAAACTGGAAGGCTGATAACACTGGCTAATGATCAGGAAGGCTATAAACACTGGGTAAAGATCTGGAAGGATGATAACACTGGCTAATGATATGGAGTGCTGAAAACCCTGGCTAATGATCTGGGGGGCTGATAACACTAGGTAATGATCTGGAAGGATGATAACACTGGCTAATGATATGGAGTGCTGAAAACACTGGCTAATGATCTGGGGGCTGCTAAACACTGGCTAATGATCTGGAGGGGAGAAACACTGCTAATGTCTGGAGGGCTGACTTAACACTGGTTATGATCTGGGGGTGATAACACTGGCTGATGATCTGGAGGGCTTACTTAACACTGGCTAATGATCTGGGGGGCTTCCTTAACACTGGCTAATGATCTGGAGGGCTTACTTAACACTGGCTAATGAACTGTGAGGGGCTGATCCACTGCTAATGATCTGGAGGCTTACTTAACACTTGGCTGATGATCTGGAGGGCTTACTTAACACTGGCTAATGATCTGGGGGGCTTACTTAACACTGGCTAATGATCTGGAGGGCTTACTTAACACTGGCTGATGATCTGGAGGGCTTACTTAACACTGGCTAATGATCTGGGGGGCTTCCTTAACACTGGCTAATGATCTGGAGGGCTTACTTAACACTGGCTATGATCGGAGGGCTGATAACACTGGCTAATGATCTGGAGGGCTTACTTAACACTGGCTTATGATCTGGAGGGCTTACTTAACACTGGCTAATGATCTGGAGGGCTTACTTAACACTGGCTTATGATCTGGAGGGCTTACTTAACACTGGCTAATGATCTGGAGGGCTTACTTAACACTGGCTATTGATCTGGAGGGCTTACTTAACACTAGCTAATGAACTGGAGGGCTGACTATTAACAAATGTGATTATATACCTAAGACCCCCATATATTGCTCTGCTCTCAGCTTCCATCAATGTGCTGCCAAGAATGTCAGAAAGTAGTCTGCTAAACTTTAGACACTGCTGTGCAGCTTCTATTATTTTGACAGTCTGGGCAGGAGTTTGAAAGGAGCCAAGAACAAACTAATGTATGTAGTCTCATAAATAAGCACATGCTAGCCCCCCAATCATCTTTTAGCATGTCTGCCAAGGCAGGCAGCACATAGTAAAGCTTTATGCTGAGGCCGTGTCTCCAGAACCTTATAACTGACCTCCCATTCTCATAATTCGTTTTAAATTTAGGCTACGGTGCATGTCAGCTCCCAGTGTCAGCAGCAGAGGAGTGTATTGTTCCTTGCCCATGTTAGAGCTAGAGGCATGTGCTGTGTCTATTAAGGATGTAACTTATTAATAGCTTCTGTAGCAGCCCAAATTTTTCACTGGAGACCAGTCCGGGGGGCATTTTCCCCTCAGCCTACTGGGCCAGTCCTCCCCTGCTAGCCTGTATTAAAAGGGTAGCATGATTTTAACATCAGATTTGTCCCAGCACCTCTGAATAAATGAGGCCCAAAATGCATAGCGCTTACAGTGACATCAGCCTAATGACAATTAAGGTACATGGCTTTAAAATTGTCCCATGGGGGCTGACACCTTGGCTCCTCCTCCTGTACTCACAAGGTATAGCATATGCCCAACAGCTAGGACTCGTCTCTATTTTGCATGGATACTTACTCAGAACTAATTAATGATGCATCTATATTAGATTAGAAATAGTAATGCACATACTAGTTGCTTGTATGTAAAAAAAAAAAAAATTACATTTTATTGTGATATTACATATATTGTGTTTATAAAATATAGTTATGGTTGCTAGTGGCTATTAGGTAAGCTGAACAAAATAACCCTTTTCCCTTACCTAAAGTTTGAAGTCTACTTTTTCTGTGTCCTAAGTTAAAATATATCTTCCAATAATAATCTTTAAAATGGGCCGATATGCCTGTAGCCCTGTAATTAAGTCTTTTTTCCTCCTTTTAGATTGTATTTCAGGATAGTTAAGATTTTAGCAGACCCTGCACAGCACATTCTGCCAGTGGTTCCATGGGGCTAATTTCGAAAAACTGATTAGGAACCAATTGAAGCAGAATTTTTATACCACAATTTTTGTCTCAAATTTTTAATTTTTGACCACAGTTTTTGATTTTCAGCAAGATTTCGACTTTTTCATTTAATTTTTTAAATTTTCAACTGCAATTTCCAATTTTTTCAGTTCCATCTTTTGGAATACCAGTGGACTTTCAAAACCTACAATTCTGAAAATAAACCAGGACTTTTCTCAGGTAGAAGACTGGACTGAAAACTGATGGTTTATGTCATTAATGACTACCCCCCAAATATATTAAAAGTGTTAATTTTATAGTGCCATAACGCCTGACATTCTGCAGTTAGAAATACATACTCATTTTAATGGTAAGACTGTAGGCATTTATTTAACCATAACTTGTTTGGAGACCCTTATTACCATGTATAGTATATAGTTATCGGGGGGGGGGAAAGCTTGATCCTTTATAAGAATGCAACACACTGATTGATAAAACTCAATGTAGAAAGTATGTGTATATGTTTATGAGCATGTGACAAAAAACTGTACAGAACAAGAAAAAAATAGATATTTTTAAAAATAAGTTTATACTTTTTTATTTCTGACTTAATGTCAATAAGTGAGTAAACCAATTAAGCAAAAGATAGCTACAAAAAAGATTTGGAAAAATTATCAGTATAAACATATTTTAAAAATCTGAACAAAAGATACGTATTTTGAAAAACAACAATTACACATAATATAGCCTGCAACCCATTCAACTCTATCATTGAGTTTGAAGATATTAACAACTATGTCAATGTCAGTTTTCTGCCTAATTTAAATGCAGCTTATAAAGATTTCTGACTTCTGCACTCTATTGCATTTAGGTATGGATGGAAAAGGGTAGATCAGAAGTGATTATCCACTCATTGATTGTTTGTCAGAAGTACTTGGACCTCCCTGCTCTATTGGAAGTAGAAAGCTCACGATCAATCATTAATCTCTGAGCAATTAAGCAACAAAATACCCCCCCCCGTTCATTCTGACAGAAAAAAGGTAAAAGAAAGAAACATCATGACTTTCCGTTTTTATAATATTTAGTCTGAAAAATAATTTTTAATTTATTTGCTTTGCTTTAGAGAGAAAAATCTCGTAATTCCAATTTTTCTTAGCCAGTACTCATGTAATTTCTTATTTTTAGGAAAAGGTACTTAAAATATAAAATTATATAATTCTTCTGACCATCTCATAAACTAAATAGAATTTACTTTACTCACAAAGACACTTTTTTCTAAATTATATTGGATTGTGTGTTATAGCTCTTGTAGCAAATTGTTCCCCCTCCCTTTTTTATTTTTTAAATAAAACATTGTTTGTTTTTTTACTTTGTTTTATTTTGTAAGATGTGCATTTATTTTATGTTTTATTCAGGATTACATCAGTATCATATTGTATATTTAAGTAGTGTACCCCAATTTTCAGTCATTATAACAGTTATAATCCACCCATTCCACGGATTCCTATGTGGCCAAACGGTAAATAATAATCTTAAAATATAACTTTCCGGAACTGAGAAGAGGGAACTGCCTTACCCTCTTCTCTCCCCCTGCCTCACTTCCCCCACCTCTGTTTACTTTTCCCTTTACGTTTACCGTGTTCGCATTCAGTATCACTCAGTTACGCGGCTTCGGCACCACTGTGTATGGCGCGGCTCCACCTTTTCTTTTACATGTAAAAGGAAAAGGTGGAGCCGCGCCATACACAGTGGTGCGGAAGCGCGTAACTGAGTGATACAGAATGCGAACACACTAAACCTAAAGGGAAAAGTAAACGGAGGTGGGGGAAGTGAGGCAGGGGGAGAGAGAGGGGTAAGGCAGTGTAAACCTAAAGGGAAAAGTAAATGGAGGTGGGGGAAGTGAGGCAGGGGGAGAGGAGAGGGCAAGGCAAGGGCCTGGATGGTTCTCAAATGAGGGGGTGGATTATACTAAATAATAAACCCCCTACTGTAAAATATTCGGATATTAGAAGTCACCTTGGAGTTCCGCGCCCTGTATAACAGGCACTCGGCCTGCGGCCTCGTGCTTTATATGGTCACGGAACTCCTCGGTGACTTCTAATATCCTGATAGTTTACAGTAGGGGGTGTATTATTCACTATATAATACACTTATTTTCTATTGGTTATACCAAATATGGCATGGGGTAAGGAGAGGATGATGACTAAGAGGGCATGGGGAGGGAGGAGGTCATCCTGAGCATATCCCAGCACTGCCTACCCATATGTCTGAATTGATCCACGAGCACCATACCTTGCTGTATTTGGTGGGACAGATCCTGTTTTGGTAGAGAATTTTATAGTATGCAAGATCTGCTTATACCAGGTTAATCCATTGTTTCTTATGTGGGGGGGATCTGGGGACATCCATTTAAGAACAAAAAATAGTATTGGAGTAGGGTTATTGTGTGTTTGTTCCACTTTTCTTGTTCCAAAAGGCCAAAGATACAGGTTTATAGTGTGTTCTGTACAGGTATCAACAGTTCTGCCGTGATAAAGTTTATTACTCTGGACAAGTAGGTAACTATATGTGAGCAAGGCCATATGAGGTGACAAAAATCTGTCTGGGGTTAAATAGGCCTGATGCAGAATAAAACTATTGAATTTGTTTATTGTTTGCTGCTGGGGAGACTAATTGGTATGATTCAGCTATGGAATAAAACATTGTTTACTTACAGATTATACATATCTTCAATAGCATACACAAAAAACAGTTGAGTAGAGCCTTCAGAATTGCATTTGATATCCTTTGTATTTATAAAGTCATTTTAATTAATTGAAGCCCTTATTTATAATGCACATAGGAATGGTTTAGGCCAAACCTTGCTAAATCTACTTCTCAGCTCAGTGTAATGATTTGGAAGTGGGTATTGTCAGTAAGGTTTCTGTGTTTGCTGACGACACAAAACTTTGTCGACCATTAAAAACTTCAGAGGATGTGCAATCGTTACAGGGGGATCTAGATAGATTATCACATTGGGCTGCTAAGTGGCAGATGAAATTCAATGTTGTTAAATGTAAGGTGATGCATTTTGGACTTAAAAATCCTTGTGCTACTTATACTATAAATGCCTCTGTGTTAAGTGAATCCCTGTTGGAAAGGGATCTTGGAGTTTTGGTGGATAACAAACTTAAAGGTAGCAAGCAGTGCCAGGTGGCAACAGCCAGAGCCCGCAAGGTATTGTCTTGTATAAAGAGAGGTATGGATTCAAGGGAGGAAAATGTAATTCTTCCTCTTTACAAAGCATTGGTAAGGCCTCATTTGGAATATGCAGTGCAATTTTGGAAAGGGTTAGGAGAAGGGCAACTAAATTAATAAGGGGATTGGGGGATCTTGAATATGAAGAGAGACTGGAAAAGTTACAATTATGTACGCTGGAGAAAAGGCGCTTGCATGGGGATATGATTACTGTGTATAAATACATTAACGGGCCATACAATAAACTATCTGGGGCATTGTTCACCAATAGAACATGTCAAAGGACACGAGGACATCCCTTAAGACTTGAAGAAAAAAGGTTTAGGCTTTAAGCTCGGAAAGGGTTTTTCACTGTGAGAACGGTAAAGCTATGGAACGGTCTTCCAGTGGACGTTGTTATGGCAGGTTCATTGGTCAGTTTCAAAAAAAAGCTAGATGAGTTTCTGCAAACAAGGAATGTTGCAAGATACTGTTACTGTTATTGATACATAAAGTAGAGTTGATCCAGGGAAATTTCCGATTGCCACTTGGAGTCAGGAAGGAATTTTTTCCCCCTTCATAAATTTGGTGGGGTTTTTTTTGCCTTCCTCTGGATCAACAGTTAGGCAGGAAATTAGGATATTGCTAGATAGGTAGAACTGGATGGACGTATGTCTTTATTCAACCTCAAATACTATACTATACTATAATAATTTACGCCAAGGCAAAATTAAAGATTTTACTGAATCCACAAGTTAGAAATCCAGTACAATCTTAGACAGCCTTGCAAAAAGATTTGACTGTTGTATAGATGGTTTATCGAGCAGAAGATCAAAAATGTTTGCAATTCTCCAGACAATCCCATCCCTGGCTGCAATAACTTGTAATCTTCTCAGGATAGATGGTGCAGGGTGGAGAATTTCCATTGGTATGCCCCAATCAAGATTTAATAAGGGAGAACCGATTGACTGCACCAGTGTGCAGCCATCTACAATGTATGGCCAGCATCAAGTTGTCAGTACTTGAAATGCACTATTTAACTTATGGTCTGTGGTCCTATTTTTGCAAATATATACCTCCAGTGCCCCATTATGATGAGGTTTGAGACACTACTGTTTTTTAGTAATGCTAGAATTTATTCAGATTTATTTACTATATATTTTGTTGTATTTAAGATTTAATTTATGTAACATGTACGTAAATAGCACCCAGGTCACTAAATAGTAACATCCACGCAAATTCATGCAATTGATGTTTTCCAAAGATGATGATAAAGAGATTTAGATGCTAATAACTAGGGATATTACTGAATGTTAACTCAAAGGGTAAGAACTGGAAAAAAAAAAACTTTTCCTCATCTTAATCTATAAGCGTGCAAGTAGCATGTACTCAGAGGTGCGTGTGTTGCTGCATGCCCTCTCCCACTCTAAAATGATGCCCACTTTATTAGATACAACGCTTTGCGACGGCAAGAAAGATTAGTAATCACTATGAGGCAGCATTGGGAGAGAAAATTTTCCACGATGTAGTTCTAAACTCTTCTGCTGTGTGGTGAAGTTATTGGTGTCAGATGGTGTTTGAACAATAATGGGGCCTATATATGAACAAGTTCTGATGATAAGAACCCAATATGGTACAATGGTTTACTCGTATATAGGCAACTGTGTGATCGGTGTTCGATAATTTAATTGGCTCAATGTGAAAATCTTGCTCGATCATACAACTTGGATTTGTTGGTGTATGGGCACCATAAGGCAATTGATTGGCAGTTGAAAGTTAAGATGCTTCAGATTTAATATCTAATGGTGGCCATAGACACAACAATACGATCATCTAATACTCCGTATTGGTACAAATTTGTTAGGTGAAACCTTTGGCCGATATGGTCTCTGTGTCTATGGGTACAATAAAGAAATAGGGGACAGATCAACAAAAAAATTATACAGTGGTGGTTGATCAGAATTATATTTTACAGTAATGGGCAATTAAAAAAAATATTTTTCCAGTTTAGACAACCGTAAAGGTTTATTACTGCTTGAAATATGCTAAATATGGTGTCCTCTACACAGTACCATTTCATGTGTTATTTTTTTATTTTAGTTTATTTTTTTTTAGAAAATAATAGTCTAAAAACATTTTCTTATTATCTACAGCCAGGAAAACAATAACAAGTTTTTCATTGTCTCCTCTCACCTCAGCTGGCAGGATAGGCATGCTGTGTGCTTTAACCAGAACGAGCTGTTCAATTACAAATGGATGGGCATAGGCTGTAGTAAAACAAGGAAGAACAAGAACTTGACCTGAACCCTTATATTTTGAACTGGCTATAGACGCTACAATCCGATCGTACGATTTGCAGTTCTTAAGATCAGATTGTCTGGTGGGAAAAAAATTCCAACTGGCCCAAAAGAAGAAATTATTGTACAATCATTGGCTGATTGTACAACGATATTTGGAATATCCTAACATCGTACAACTGTGATCTTAGCGTCTATGGTCACCATAAGAGTGTACAAAATAATGATTTCATTGTTATGCCTGTTTTCCTCAAGCTTTTCTATTGACCTTTTTTCTACTGATATTTGTTTCACTGAATGACAACACTTAGGGAGCCAGTAAGTTCTAAACAGGAGACTGACCCTGCAGTGTCCTGTTTAGATCTGACTGGCTCCCTAAGTGCAGCAGCACCATAGGGAATCTGCTTAAAGGGCATGTCCACCCCCCAAATATTGAAATTTTGTCAATTGCCCCCCCCAAACCTCGTCATGGCGTCTCAGCCAATCACAGGCGCTGCTGCCAGTCTGGCCCCAGACAAGGCATGGAAGCAAGCAGAAGAACGCAGAGGGAACAAAAGCTGGTAAGTAGCGCTACCAGCATATTAGAAAGGTAAGAATAATGCACTTGACAAAATATCAATAGTTTCTTTCTTTAAGTTAGTATTTTTTTTTTATTTCTTCTTTGATGTGAATTATTTTAAATATGTTTTTTATAATTCAAATTAATAACTAAACCTTAACAGATTTCTTTGATGTTATCAAAAATACATAAAGAAAGATAATTAGCAAAATGTAATTTCTTGATATAAGAAACAAATCCGTTTGTACTGTACATTTTCCTTTAAATGTTAAAGCAGTTTGTACCTCAGGAGAAAACCAAAAAAAAATCAACTGATCCAAGGTCACACAGATAATGTACAAGATATACGTCAGTCACTGATATACGTCAGTGACTAGTACCTAACAAAGTCTACAAATGATTCTGTGATATGTTTTCATCACAATAATATATTGGGCTTTTTATACTAAGATTGTCTATAGCTTAATTTTATTTATACCAGAGGGGAGGTTTCACAGCTAGGCTAATAAGAAAAAAGGCAAATGTAATAAATCTACAGAAGAGCTCATCCTGCACCATGCTCTTATCTCAAATATCAATTTATATTCCCTCCAAAGCTAAAAATAATAGCTGTGGAGGGACAAAAAAAATAGAATTGTCTTAGGCCTATTGATTTGTGTGCAGTTAAAAAGGGAACATGGTGGTATGCCAGTGACAGCCCATATCTGCACTCTTGCACAAGCCTGCCAGAGAAACAGTAATATTCTCAGTGCCCTTCTCTGATTACAACCTGCAAGCATGTCAGGGTTCAGGCAGGGTTTAATAAAGTTTCTGCCGTTGGAAATGGCCCAATGCCGGCATGAATCATATGCTCTCATAACGTTTAGTAGCAAACGGCTTTTTTTTAAATATGGCTAGCTTAACAGTTTAGACAAAATGACTGAGGCATTTTATCACAGGCCTTTTTTTTTTTTTTTTTACAATTGCATAAAAATGAACAGTTGCTGAACACACTGCCTGGTTTAAAGTCAGTGGCTAAACTGTAAGGGAGGAAAACTCCTGATTAATATTAAACAAATTGCAAGCCAGATAGGAAGACTTAAACATAGTCCACAGTTTACTGCCTTTGTTTTTTGCATTTTTTTAAAGGTGGACAAAATCCAAACAAAACCTAATATTGCATTAACCCAATGTTTAATTATAGTAATACCATCAGCTAACACAGAGGGCAACCTCTCTGCATGACTATTATGCAGTCTTCAAACTGGAAAGATGTTTCAAAGGGATCAGGGGAAACAGTATTCGTGTGGATTTCCAAAAAAGCTTTTTATAGTTTTAATTAAAATTATTAAGATTACTGGGAATTGTGGTATTGCAGTTTCTATTTTCTATTCTATTTTAAGTGCATGTTAACCCCCTTAATAAATGTTTAACCCCAAAACTTGGACCCCCAAAATACTACTTTTGAAATACTCCTGATAAAAGATATTTACTTTGAAGATGGTCCCTCCCCACTCTTCCAAGTGCTAGCCGTCAGTCAAGGCCAAGACAGTGATGGCATGTCTAATGACTTACAAGGGCTGCAAGAGTCACTTGCTATATGCTGTGCAAGCTCACAAAGCCGCAACGTAAGCATGGTGGGGGACTTCAAAGTTAATATCTTTCGGGAGTACCAGAGTGAGTGGAAAGAATTGCAAAAAAGCGGTTTGAGGGGGTCCAGGTTGTGGGGGTTAAATGTTTGTTAGGGTGGTAAACATGCTATTTAAAGGGAAAATCCTTAACTTACATCTCAGCTCCAAATGGTTCTCCTGGAATCCCCACCCTCCCAAAGTCCCCAAAACTGGCCACCAGGAGGGTAGCAGAGTCCATATAGGACTCTGCCTCCTGTCTCTCCTCCGGGAGAATTTTGTTCTGCGCACTGCAGGCCTCCCCCCCTCCCTCTCCCACCCGTTTTGCAATCCCTCCCCCTAGCGTAATTCCCCTTTGCCAAATATTAGCTTTCCTTTCCCCAGCACCAACCGCCATAAAAGATTTTACTGGAACTCCCCCGAACTTTACTTACCTTACCTTTCTCCCCTGGCGTTCTGTGCAGCCGGCAGCCATGTCCATGACTGGCTGCCTCTCAGCCAATCTCAGACGCGGCTTCTGGTCCCGCCCCCTGCTTGCAGTTCCATGCAAGCAGAGGGCCGGTAAAGTATGCCATGGGAAAGAAGTAAGGTAAGTAAAGATCGGGGGAGTTCCTGTAAAATCTTTTATGGTGGTTGGGGATGGGGGAGGGAAAGCTACTATTTGGCAAGTTTTAGAAAATGGGGTGGACATGCCCTTTAAAGCAAATTATTGAAATTTCTGTTGCTACAGTATATACCAGTATAAACAAAGTTGGAGTGATATATCTCACTCACCAAGTATCTAGTACGGTAATCATTAACTGCAATAAGCTCCCAAAGTCCTCAAAGTCCCATGGCAAGAAGGCTTTCATTTGAAAGTCATTTATCAATCAACATCAACTTTAAAGGGTGGAAGGTATAATTAGCTATTTTTCAAGGAATAACCATCTCCAGTTGTTTTGGACAACCATTTGGGCTATGCTGGGTACACAAATATGTGAGCTGAATTAATCCAGCTCTGATATGATACCCCTAAAGGGACTTATAGACACCAATCTTTCACCGGAAAGTTCAGTCCGGTTGTTACAAGTGCACTCAGCAGCTAAATAGGCTGCTTTAGAATGGTCACCAGCCATTGACAATGAGGTCAGGCTCATGGCTTTGACCGTCAATACCCAGAAGCTGCAGGAATGAATGATCAGTGATGGCAAGGGATCGGGATGAGCTTAACATACACATAAAATGTTGATTTCAGAGTGGGCATGCCCTTTCCATGTAAACATCTTTTTAGACAACTCATATGATGAGTTCACATATGATGGTGGATGAAGGACCAATAAACTGTCTCATCCCTGAAGTTTTATTGTGCATTTTAATTCTCAGATTGCTATACACTTTAAAGGCAAATTTATTTTGCAATATAAAAGGTAGGAGTCCTACATTTTTCTTTTATATTGCCTTGAATTTTTCTGTGGAGACTCCCTGTGGGTGATGGACAGTTGAGGAGTACGCCGCCCACTGATTCTTGAGTGTGATAAATTTCTTTTGCAGCACACCTATGGATAAGGCTTAACCACTGTGAAACCCTGTAAAACTGTATTTGGAATATATGAAAACAATGAATGTGTTGTTACACTACATTAACAATATTCACATTATATTGCAAAATATAATTTGGAAATCAATTTAAATAATTAGGCTTGTGAGAATATTTTCTAACTATTACAAATTAGAGGCACAACTCAAAACCTAAAACCTTTTTTAGTCCAGAAACTGCAGATTAAAATGATATATAATTTGCTTTTCTTGGATCTACCTGTATAAATTAAAAAAAACACAGAGCCTCCCCTTTCCTCTAGCAAAAAAGTTTTTGGTAAGTAGTTACATAGACAGGGATGGGTCATTTAATCATTCTTTTCTGCAGTAAGCCAGGGGGAAAAAACTGTTATTTTATACTGGAATTGTCCTTTCATCTATCTAAATCCTTGACATTTTGCTTGTAGTGGCATAAACAGCTGATTGCACACATGCAGTAAAGATATATGCAATCACCTGTTTAAAACTTCTGCAGGTTTGATACAGTATTTAAACAGTTCATTACGCTTATCTTTATTGCATACGTGTGACCAGCTGTTTAAAAACAGCTGATCGCGATGTTCTGGGGGGTATCAGGGACCTGACCACCAATCTAACAGGGGGGCCCAGGCCCCTCTAGATTCACAGCTGTTTGCTTCTCTGCAGTGTATGAGTGTTTCTTAATAAGGAACATCTACTTACTACCACTTTTATATTTTTAAAATTTTATATTTAATGTAGTGTGATTATAAAATAATAGGGTGGGAGATGCTATTTCTCCCTTCCATTCTGGTTATTTTGTTTAGAAATAAGAAGTTAAACATACATACTGCAATCAAAGTTGTGTCAATCTGTGCTTCCAACCAACTTCCCATGCACACGCATACAACCTAAATGTGCTCAGTAGAGGGCATCCATGCTTCGTTTGTATGCTGTGCACATGTGCGAGAAGAGGAGGAAAATGGAACACACATCAGTGAGTGACACATCCGCAATTATAGCAGTGTTGTTTAAAGGGCAAGTCCAGCCCTAAAATGAAAACTTACATACAGGTAAATCACCCCCTAAAACCCTAAACGGTAATAGTTTGAAATCTGAAATATGTAAGTCTAACCTGAAATCCTGCACAATGTCCTGTTTCCCCTGTTTCTGCTTCCAGGTTCTTCCAGTTAGCAACTGTCAGTTATGGATTTAACAGTTGACATCACAGCCAATGACTGAATGTTAATCCCCTATCTGCCTCTTCTGAGCATGCCCAGGCTTAGTACCTGCTCAGTACAGGCATAGCAGGCATACAGTAATTAATTCATAGGAAAAAACTATGATATATCAACATATTTTAAGGAGGCCATTCTTTCTAAAAGATGTTCTTATGAGGGTGGAGTTGTCCTTTAACATCTGATTTCTAAGCAAGTGGACCAGAACAGAAGATAGAAATATCAGCTCCCATCTTATCTATAACTAGAAAAAGAAACATTAAATTAAAAGGGAAAAAAATAAAAATGGAAATACAGATGTCAAAGCCGAGTTAAAGCTATTTTAGCGTAAACCAACAGACTATTACCGTATATACTTGAGTATAAGTCGAATTTTTCAGGCTTTAAAATTAGCCTGAAAACCTAACCTCGACTTATACTCGAGTCAAGTCTTAATTTAGATCCAAATTCTGCAATTACAGATAGTAACCAGTAGGTGGCGCTGTGTTAACCTGTATAGAAAGTTATAGGAGTTGATCTGCCTTTACACTTCCTGCTTCCTGTATTCTGCCTGCTGGACTCACTCAGCACTGTCACTGGATGCTGTAAATCTGATGGGTCTCCTCAGTTTGGGGCAAAAAACGGCTGCTAGTTCAGTGTAAATGACAGCTTGAAACTACAACTCTCAGGTGACATTTTTAACTATTGGGGTCAGAGAATCCTTTACTATATGGGGGTCAGAGTTCCCTTTACTATATGGGGTTCAGAGGGCCCTTTACTATATGGGGTTCAGGAGAATTGTAAATGATGGTAAGCTTAATTAAAAGTTTACTGAACCTTGCCACTCCACATGTTTAGAAAATGAAACTCCCAGCAACAAAGCATGCTGGGAGTTGTAGTTTCCAAACATCTGGAGTGCCAAAGAATTGGAGGTTACTGGTACTGGATTTGGCTATTACTGTATGGGATTCATGTATGGGAATTCTGCTGTCCATTTAAAGGGCAACTAAAGCCTAAAAACAACACATAATTAGAAGGCAGTAGTGGTGATAATTTCTACCCTCGCCTTATACTCGAGTCAATCAGTTTTTACAAATTTTTCAGGTAACAATAGGTACCTCGACTTATACTCGGATCGACTTATACTCGAGTATATACGGTAATAATCATAAGAATCAGTGAAGTCAGTAAAGATTCGGCCATTGAAGGCATGCAACCATCAAAGTTTAGCTAATTGTTAGCATTTGTACAGTTAAAGATTGTGTGGTTTGTGTCCTCATTAAGTTAAATCACCTAAACTTAATATCATATTTTAATTGATACACATGCCATCAATTTCTGGTTTCAAAATAATGCAGAGGCAAAATAATATTGATGTATCATCACTCAAAGTCCCAACACTACAGGAGTTGTGAACCATAAATCCCAGAATGCTTTGGAAGACCCTGAACAATCCATATTTATAATAACAAGGAAATGTTGACATATGGTTCCACAACACTGGTGTTTTAAACCTTACATCTAAGAACATATTTTTTGCTGGTGAAGATTTTTGATATTAGAAATAGACACTAACTCTAAACTTCCCTAATGCATCTGACTGAGGTTTCATTTTTGCATCTCATTACATCTTTATCACCGTTTTTAAGAATACCATTTGAACTAGAAATTAATTTAGCTTTCCAAAAGTACTGGAAAAAATCTTATCAAGAGCAGCCAGTAGAAAATGTCAATGCAGATGCAAACTTAAACAAATTAAGCAAGTTGAAGTTATTTGCATCTTTACTTAACCAATATAAAATGAATTCAAAGTTAACTACATGGGTTTCTTAACAGTGATTTTTAAATAAAATAATTTTGCAGTTAAATAATATTTTTGTGATGTAAAGTAAAAAGGGATACATTATTAAGAAATGAACAGCTATAAATGTCCCAGAAAAACAGAAGCCCGGTAAATGTAATTCACTGTACTAGAAGACAAAAAAGTCTTATGTCCTTGATCTGCTACAAGTTATTGCCCATGGTAGAGCTTATGACCCAAACATTATTTAGCATTTTTAATTCTAAAAAGCAATATATGAACAAGCTGAATTTTATTTCTTAAAAGATTTTTTTTTCAAAATTTTAGTTAAGAATCAAGTAAATAAGAAAACAGGATCAAATTGCACAAGCTTCTTTACACTTTCCTTGGCTGAGCATGTGAAAGTCTCTTAGGGGTTAAAAGAAGCAGTGAACCAGCCCGTTAATGAGCAGAAATTCAGCAGGCAGTGGAAGATAAATGGAGCTCTCCCTTTTTCTGCTGGAGTCAGCATGAACCTCGGCCCTGCGGCTTGTTTGTGGCAAATGGAGTGCACGAAATATAAAAGGGCAGTGATCCAGAAGATGACCAACTTTGACAAATTTTAAATTGGCCAGAAAGAAACACCAAAAAAGAAAAAAAAAGTCTGCATTTTGTAGTCGCCCCTCTCTATATCCTTACTAACAGGGTTGCTTAAGAACATTAACAGTCTTGAAAGGTCTAAGGCCCATGTCTCATTGCAAACATCAGTTGGATACAACTGATTTCCAATACTTGCATGGGAATTTTATTTTTTTCAGACACTAGAAAGGTTTGAATCTAAAAAAATAGGAAATATTAAAAGTAATAATTGAGTGAAGCATAATCATTCTAAGCAGATGAGTCTATATAGTTAAGAGTATATACAATGTTATCAGTTATGGGAAGGAAAGAAAAAGAGCAGACAGACAGACAACAGTGCATGAGAAGCAATGAGAGCTGGGTGACTGATGAAAAGATTCTGCAATTGAGCAAAAGAAACAGCAAACAGCAAAGAATAGAACAGGAGAGTGAGAATGAGAGGGAGGCAAAGAGATTCTGATCAATTTATTCAAAATAAAGTACATTAAAACAGCAATATATTGCATTTATACTATTTAGAAATAGTTAACCCTTTATGATTCCAGACGGACTGAAAATTAATTAAATTGATTAAAATGTAAAGCAAAATACAGGTCTCATCTTTGTATTTACAGAGAAAGCAGTTTTTGAAATATTAAAGTCCACCCACAAGCAAAAACACTCACCTAATTTCTCTGCCAGGTGAATATATGCTGGATCAACTCTACGCATGGTCTTAACCAAATCCTTTCTCCTAAACTTGATTTCTACAGTTCCTTCAGGCTCCAATACACCACCCCTGCAATCAAAAAGGATGTTTTAGGATTCATTTTAATTCTAATCTATTACGAACATTTAATTTAATGGTATTTTCTGCTTATAAGATCAATGATACAAAGAGAAGAAACTGTAGCTGCTTAAGTATGAGAGGTTACCACTGCAACATACCTGCTTTCTTTATCAGCATACATCTCCATGTGTCTTGGGTTAATTGTGGGATCAATTACTACCCATGACCCTCCTCTCAATTCAGCCTGGGGTGGAATATATACCAGCACTGGTTGACCGTATTCACGTAAACCATCCACAATGTAAGCTCCAAACTTCAGGACTTGATCATACATATCTGCAGAAATATTACATATATATTCCATTTATTTATTTGATTGGTATAAAAGTTTAAAAAATGCATACATTATTTATATCTAGTATTTTTAAGCACAGAGGTGCCCTTTATTGTCGAGGATTTTATACTGTAATATATGTAGGACTGAAACACCTTGAGCTTTAACATTGTGTGTTAAATAACAGCTGTTACTCTCTACAAATATTATATATACATACATACATACATACATACATACATACATACATACATACAACACTATATTCTCATTGTATATGACCTGTTAAATATTAAGTTTGCACCAGACCTATAGACATCAAGCATGTGTCAGCAAATTGCAGTGGCAGAGGACCATGGGAATAGAAGAGAGCATCTTCAATGATCTGACTGTTTTTTGGTGTATATTGGAGCTATCAAAATTAAATAGTGTCTCATATCTTGTAATTCATTTCATAAAAGACACCAAAACACTTAATATACAATATATATATTTTTTTAAAGGGCATGTCCACCCCCAAAACTATAATCCCCCCAACTACTGGCCCCATCATGTAGTGTAGTTTAATCCTTACCTCACATCCCAGCTCCATATGGTTCTCCTGTAGCCCCCCCCCCCAAAGTCCCAAAAACTGCCCACCAGGAAGATAGCAGAGTTCATATAGGACTCTGCCTCCTACCTGGCCTCCGGGAGAAGTTTGGCATGCGTACTGCAGCCCTTCTCCCACTCCCTCCCCCTAGCATAAATCCCTTTAGATATAGTATTCCCCCTGTCCCCCCAGCCCCAACCGCTACATTTTTATTTTTAGAAAGTGCCCCGAACATTACTTACCTCCCCTCTTTCCTCCGCTGCACTGAATGACCGGCAGCCGCGTCCGTGATTGGCTGCCGCTCAGCCAATCACAGACGCGACTGCTGGTCCCGCCCCTCTGCTTGCATTGTTTTGATTTTTTGCATTTCTCAAAATGTTGTATTTTATTGAAAAATTTCTAAATAAAAATTATAGTTTAAAAAAATATATCTTTTTTTAATGTTTTTTTATGTCTATTATTTTTTATTTTATTTTGATTCAGAACTCCTTGGTTTAAAATATAGTAAATAATGCACCCCCTACTGTAAATTATAAGGATATTAGAAGTCACCGATGAGTTCTGTGACTATGGAATGCACCCCCTACTTTTTTGTAGAGGGTGCATTATCTGTTATAACCCACACCCTCATTAAAGTATATCCCTGGCCTCTGTGCATTGACAACTGTCCCCCCTACCATATACTTAGCTTTAGCCCCCTTCCCCCCCCCCCCGTTTTTACCCAATTTTAGGCTCACCATCTTTGCATTTATTTATAACAGGAGTTGCACAGCATTACACCTATTGCTATTATAACAGGTCGGGTCAGATCTCATACCCTGCAACACATTAGCCGTGTCAATTCGGGTAGTGCCCCCTCTTTCTTTTACATCCTGCATAGGGTTGATTAATCGCACAAGTGATTCACAAGTCACTTGCGCAATTGAGCAGGCTCTGTAAAGGATGTAGAAGGAAGAGGAGGAGCCATGGAAGCCACAGTGGTGCAGCAGATACGAAATGGAGTGGGGAGAAATGCAAGGATGGTGAGCCTAAAGGGGGAGGGAAACGGAGATAGGGGAAGTGAACCAGGGGAAGAGGAGAAGGTAACCCACTTCCAGAAAGTTATATTCGGCACGCTACAACGTAGTAGTGTGCCAATTAGAAGGTTATTATTTACAGATGGGCTCCATTGGAGTCCAATGAAGGGGTGGATTATACAGTAATATTGCAGCAGAGACAGAAAAGCTGTCTGTTACAGACTGATAAACAGTACACAAGTAGTTCAGAAATACTGTATGTGCAATTCAGGTAACAAATCAAAGTTTTCATTGTAATTCCCAGATGAATTAAAAGCAGAATACCATCATGAGATAGAAATAAATATATTTTTCATTAATTCTTCAATGCCATAAAACTTATCTATTGCAAAGTCTTAAATAGGTTTCTGATAAAAGCAGCCTGTCAAAATGAGATAGTGTCTCAACAAATTCATGCTGGGCAATACATATAATATATGTATTTTTTTAAGGTCTGTACAAATATTTTAGAGACCAATAGGCCTAGTAAGGAACTGTGATCCCACGAGGTTATCATTGGGAATCATCATTAAATGAAGAAAGAAGGAATTGGCAAAGGAATTGCCTGTAATATTGCAGTAAATAAAATATACCTGTATTGTGCTGAAGCTAAAAAAACAGTGTCTCGTGTTAAACTAAAATCTGTTAATTTGTACATAGAGAGGGATTTGTTTGAAAGACTATGCACAAAGTTGTCAAGGTGTAAATGGGGTATCATCTATATGGACTGAAGTTGTGAGTTGTTTATTTGTGTTTAATTATGATACAAAACTGTGTATGCCATCAATATCGATCTTGCAAGGACCTAGAAATACTTCAAGGTAATAGACTTATTATACACTTTTGATAGATGTTAGTAAAATTGTCTATTCAGATACAGCTCTTCCTGACAGAATTACACACATTACAGCTATTATTTGACATGTAATTCTTCTTTACAACATCTGCCTGTTCTCTTTTTTTAATGTAGAAGTAATAGAAGTAAAGCATCAATAGAAATAAAGTATCTCATACTTTAACCATTTTAGTCTTATATTGTCAGTTGGTAGTATAAATATTGTATTCACAAGTGCATGATGGGGTGTAATTCTTTACATGTTCTCTACATAGCAACAAAGCATGTTTGTATGTCAAGAAAAAAGGTTTGACAAGCATTCCCACCATTTATATGATATTACGAACAATAAGATAACATTACCAATGTGAGACAACCAAGTCCTGCTTTAGCTTCCCACGCTGGATGTTCATTGATTTCTACAGTATAAGTGTATAGGATTTCCCTGTAACATATGGGTTAATTTCCCAAGGATTTGCATTCTCTTAGCCTATTCATGCTGAGTCTGGGGCCCCACTGCTAATTTCTAGTAAATTTCACGCTTCATGTCTTACTGTTGTGGGTCATTGGCGCCTCGTCTAAATAAACTGCTTCCAAATGGTTCTTTCATCTAAATATTCGCGTGGTTTTTATAATTTAATTTTACATTATGCGGAATAGCCTTCCGGCCACAGACAACTCATTGGAGAAACTAGCTGAACACAATCTTGATATGTTTTTTTTGCCTTCTTGAATTAGACCTCCCAGCCCGAGTAGTAAAGAGGTTTTTTTCCCCTCCACTAATGTCAATTTTCAGCATAGTCAGAGCTGTCTCTAATCTTTTCCTACTCATTACACACAATTTTGGAATCATTTTACCCACAGTGCAATTGGCTCCTGGTGGTGTAATTGTTTATTTTTCCTTCCTGCATAATCCTTGTCCAGTATTGAAACCAAAACTGCTATGCAACACCCAAAGGGCTTCTTAAACTGACAACCAACACTTAAAACATGCTATCATGCTTCCATACACAGGATAATGGACAGCAAAGTCTTGTCCTGCATGAAAAACGAATGCTTTTTGTTCCGATTTTTGCACTTAATATTCTATATAAAGTACATATATTTTCTCACAACATTTGTTTATGCCCCATACCAGAAAATAAAATCATCAAATTAAAAGACAACACTGACTAAAAACTATTTTCCTTTTTTAACATTTACAGTTAAACTAGCTTGGAATGCAATACCCCGTATTAATTGAAAATAGAATGTCAAAAAAAAAAAAAACTAGGATTGCTAGCTAATTTGTGTGCACACTCATTCTTGAATCGTGCATTGTTATACTATAATACAGTACTGATTTATATTTGGTAAATTGCTGCAAATCAACCCCTGCACAAAAAAATAACTAAACCTATTTTAATGTTAGCACTTTATTTACCTACTCAGAAACATTTTAGTAATACATCTGATAAAAGCCTGTTTTTATATTCCTCTCTAGACTGATACTGTAATCAATATACATATTAAGAAAAGACCAGTGATAGCTGCACATTAGATACATATAGTAAAAAAAAATAATCTGTAAACCAGGGTTTATGGGACTAAAACCGGATGTAAAATTTCCATTGACTCCCTTTACTTCAAGTAGGCTGACCTTTGCCATAAAAAACGCGGGAGGTAGTTTGGTGATAGTATGCATCTGCTCTCGCATATTGTAGACAGTTTTAAATGTAACTGTGGTTCCCAATTCTTCCAAACTAGTAAGAATTATATAAAAAGCCTTGCATCACACCTTCTAAATAAAACCTAAATCACATCTCTAGATAAAATTTGTGAGATATTATTGCTGGAATGACTTAGCAATATTACTTCCTGCTTGAACTCTTCCTGGTTTTAGTCATGTGACAGTCTCTGCCTTCATTAATAGGCTCCCCTTCTAAACTGTAATTTCTTTCCCCAAGCACTTACAGGGAGATTCAATAAAAGTTCTTCAGGGCTATATACCGACACCCGCTAAAATTAGTTCTTAAAGTTTCCTGTTAATGTCTTAAAAGAGATTTATCAACACTTAACGTGACTTTTAGACGTAACTTCCGATGCACGCGTGATTCACATTAACTTTGCACATCTAGACCTAATGCACATCTAATGTACCAAATTTTAACACCATTAAAGGGGAACTGTGGTCTCCAAACAAGTTTATTTTAAATGAAAGGCCAGTTTCCTACCTTTAAAATGAGCCATCAACCACATCTCTACGTGCTCCACAGCCCAAGATATACAGAAATGACTGACCAGAAAGGGTGGGAGGCTGACTTGTGACATTCCTGAGGCTTCTCCTGCACAGTGCCGCTGTGAGCACAGCCTCAAACTCCCTCAGTGTGTGAGGAAGACAGGTAGTCCCTCTTCCTCTTTGCTGTGTGAAGTCCTGACAGAGAAGGTAAGGGAATCTACAGCCCTTCTCTTTCACTGTGTGAAAACAGCCATTTCAGGCAGAGTTCTCTGAGTAACCCACGGCACCCGCGAGTGGATGGGGCTTAGACACCTGCAAGTGGGCGGGGCCACAGCACCCGCCCATGGATGGGACCATGGCACCCATGAGTGGGCAGGGCCACATGGGGCTGTAAAGGGGAGGAGGAGACACAGGACAGATTGACTGACAGTTTCAGAGCAGGAAGTGCAGGGGACCTGGTGATGCTGCTGCCATATTACACACAAAAATGTAAATATCTTCAAAACTATGCAAAATAAACAATGGAAATAAATTGCAAAAATTCTCAGAGGAGCAATTCCTATCAATTTACCTAAAGTCATTTTTGAACCACAGTTCCCCTTTAATGCTTGAATTACGCCACTACAATGATGGTCTTAATCAGACATTAAAAGAAAAAGGGCAATGTACAGAGAGGTGGTATATGTCGACTTCGCTATCATGTGATCTCACCTTCAAGACTGGTCCATTTTGTAATGAGTTATTGGTTGACACAGACAAATAAGAAGGTCAACCATGCATGTGTGTTGCAAGCAAATATTTATGGATGTTACGTTATATATGCAAAACGCATATATAACGCAAAACATTTATGCTGCATACATATTTATTAATAAGTTATTATATTATCATAAATTATCAATCTGACTTTCAATACTCACCCTCCCCATTAAAGCCGAGGCCACACTACAATGCACCAAATCGAACACACAATCGCGAGCAGTATCGCACGTGATTTTGTGCATGATTCTTGTGCATTTTGCGTTTCCACGAGCATTTTGAATCGACCGATGGAAACACACAGTCCCGAGCGTTCTCCCTATAGGGAGAACGCTCGGGACTGTGTGTATGCAGATCTTTGAAAGATCTTGCAGATCCTGTCTGTCATCTTTCAGAAATCGTTACTGTGTGTACCTAGCTTTACTGTCCAGCAAACAGCAGCTCTCCTTTGTTTCTATTGAGAGGGGAGGGGTGGGGTGAGGTCAGAGACTGTCACATGTTTAACAAAGGAAGTGACATATAAGTCTTCCTACTAACACTTCCTACTTCCCTACTAACACTCAGAAAATGTTTTGATTCGCTAACACTCTAATATTAAGCACACCATTGGATACAACACTAAAAGGGAAGTGAGAAATATGTTCCTTTGTAAGCTTCCATTGCTTTTCTGTAAAATTTCCTGGGGTGTGGCTTAACAGTCCATTTTGAAGATACGATTACAAAACAGGAATGTGGACTGTGCAAGTACTTTAATTTATTTATAGATTTTGCCTTATTTACATTTTTAGATACTTTAATGTCATTACTACATATTTGTCAATATTGATAGAATTATTTATTTAGTGCTTAAACAACATATAAACACTGTCCCTATGTATATTACTTTTACCCACCCCACCAACATATTACTTACGAAAAACCCAATGTATTCCCCATGAAATTATAAATTTATTTATATAAGATAAGGGATGACATATATATGTGTATATATTTAGGAGAAATGACACATTACATACATGTACATGTATGTTGGTATGTATAAAAGGGCTACAAATGTATGTGGTGTTTTAATCACGTTTACAATACATAAGGCAAAATAAATTCTATCCACATTTCCGTTTTATGGCTTTTAATTCTGCAAGAAATGGTGTGAGAAGTGTTGGTGATTCATTATAATGCAATGTATCAAGACTCACGGAACTCTAGTACAAAAACACACGTTAAGCTGTTAGCGTGACTTTCTAGCGCAAACACTTACGTACTATTAATCGCAAATGGTTTATTGAATACAAGTAACGCTCGTTAACTTTAGACCATCTTTGCGATAGTGGTTCTTGGTACCATAGCCCCTTATCGTTAAAAATGGTGCTAATTTTGCCCCAGCCAATCGGATATTATTTAACACTTGAAAGCGAACATCTGATTGGTTGGGGCAAAATTAGCACAATTTTCAACAATAAGAACTTTAATTGAATAACCCTGTTACTGTTTTTCCTGGCGTTAAGTCTTTACCAAGCATGCTTCGCCCCAGGGGACGGAGGGAGTGGCAGAGGTCTGGTGATGTCAGCAAACCTACTGAAAACAGGAAATGTAAAAATTTACCCCAATGCCATTTCTCACATGCTGCAGCCAGAGATGTGATTGTGGGCTCATTTTAAATAAAATACTGCAGGCTTTCATTTAACCCTAATGTGTTTGGAGACCACAGTTGCCCTTTAAGTTGCCAGTCAGATGATATTTCATCACTAGCACAGAGAGCGGGCCAAGAATTTCAGACAGTGCATATATGATGTTGTTGGAGAGCTTACATACTATGATAATATTATTACCAACAAAGATGTTGGGGGAGCTTGTTAGCCAATGGAGTAGCACATGTGAAAGAAGTTCCCAAGCCAAATTTCTACCCAAGGCTAATCCAGGTGTCTTACCAGTAAAGTCCCCAGGTAAACAGGTTCACTCAAGCACACTGATGCTGGCAAAGGCCTACAATCCGTAGGTACAATCCTCCTTACCCCCTTTGGGTCACAATGTTCCAACAGCAGAAAGAAGAGCAGGGGAGCACACTACTTTAGTGCATAATATTTATTGCACAGAAAACATACCAGATACTCAGGTGGTGGGAGACAGATACCTCAACTATCCCGGGTAAAAGGATTACACACATTACTTGGGGGGTGCAGATTTGGAAGATTTACCCTCTGCTTATTACAAACGTATGCAGTTTTACATTTTCCATCAAGCTTATATCACACCTATTAGGAAATCCCATACGTCCATGCTCAAATGCTACTGTGAAAAGGCATGTTTTTAGCACATGATTTGTAACTTCCCCAGGGTGAATAGTTTCTGGGGTAGGATTACAAGATGATTATACTGTATGCAAATAGGGAGACTACAAAAACTAGAATGGTTCGAAGCTTTCGACCGGTCAGCCAGGAGGAAGGACTGTCGGTCCTGGCAAAAGCAGCCGCGTCCGAACATTACCGTGACCGATCATGCGGTCCATAGAGGACTGCACGATCGGTCATGGTTTTCTGACCTGTCCGATCGTGCTTTCATCCGATTCAGACAAAGGAAGGGTCAGCGATCAGTCAGAGCCGCCATACAATAATTTGGCCCGACCGACCGAAACACTGAAATGTCGGTCATTCGGGCCGAATTATTGTATGGTGTGTACCTAGCTTTACATGCAGCATTTCTAGCCATTAAGCCTAATGGTGATTATTCCAATGTAGTTCTCCTTTAAACTGTGTCTTGCAATGTTAAAGTAGAACTAGTCCTCGTAAAAATGTTCACATTTAGTCACCATAGTTTACTGTCTAAAATTCTATTTCTTTCTCTTAAAAATCAAATAAAAATCTTGACTCCTGATTATGCTAGCTCCTGTCCAAATGCACCTTTACAGATTCTGCTGTATTGATCCACAAACTCTATACAGCCAGTTTCCATTAACAGGAGCTTTTTGTTTTCTGTATTTTCTATGCCTTAAACTGGTCACATCCACCACAAATCAGTTTTGCAGAAAAAAAACACCTTGGATAGTATTTTTGGAGGATACATTTTAACACTTATTTAAGGCTGGGCCACACTAATGCAATTTTCTCGCATTTGCGCATGCAATTTTAAATATAATGGAAATCGCAGGAATGCAAAAATTCCTGTGAATTCTGATGCGTGTACGATTGCTCGTGTGTGACCGCATACGATCACCATTTTTTGCGCAATATCTCATGCGTTTCCATAATTGAAAATAGCAAAATTGCATGCTGCGTGCACGATTCTGGTGTGTTATAGTGTGGCCTCACCCTTATAGTTTTTTTGAAATAAGGACACTGTAATACAGCAAAACTGACATAACATTATACTTATACCACGGATATGCAATATTTTAGCGCTTACACAAATAGTAGAACCAACAATTTGTGTACATCATTTTTAAAACTCAAACATTAATTCTAATATTTAAATGTAAGTATCTAGGTATCCTAAACAATACATTATATGCACATTTAGATAAAAATGTAATAAAATATTACCTTTCATTCCACCTGAAAATCCTCTCCAATTTGCAAACACCATAAGAGGAAGTCCTTCCCTATTAAAATCCTTGATTGCTTGAGCTGTTTTAAAGGCAGAATCTGGGAACCAAACCTGTCCTGCTTGCTGTATTATCTGCAAAGCAAGAAAAGTTACTAATTTTCATTAAAACAACAAGGTGGCTTTATGCTTAAAGTAGAATAAAACCAAAAATACAAAGGCAGTTCTGCTGATTCTATATTTGTCACAAAACCAGCTGTTTCTCACCTCTAAAATCAGCCTGTTAGGTGCCTGCCTTCTGGCAGCCTCAACTTTATGCAAAAGCTAGTGAGTTTATAGAGGAAAAGGAAGGGCATTGGAGTGGAGCCTTGCATGCTGAGAAGGTTACTGAGGCAAGTACTCAAGTACTTTCTTACTTAAATTTCATTTTTTGGGTTTCATTCTCCTTAAACATTTATCCTCTTAGCCACTAATTTTTATAGTGTGCCGATGTTACTACAGGTGTGCAGTTGCCATTTGATGACATTGGGGGATGAGCCATTGCTTTTTTAAAGGGCATCTATACTTACTTTTCCTCATCTTAATCTATAAATATGTTTAAGTAGCACTTAATCTAAGTAAGTCTCTGTGTGTGTTGCTGTATGCCTTCAATCCAATACGTGGGCACAGTATTCCCCCATCTATTTTAAACACTTCCCTTCCATCTGACCAGAATGTTTTTATGAGGGCAAGCATGTTTAGTAATTACTATGAGGCAGCACTGGAAGAGGAAATTTCTCACATACCAACCGTCAAAACTCTGTCACCATTCCAGCTACAGCAAAACTGCTCACAGCAGAATAGTTTATGATAATAATATGGCACATGATTGAAGGCTGAAATGTAAGATAGTTCAGACTGGACATCTAAAGAAATAGGGGACAAGATCAACAAAAAATGGTACAGTGGTGGTCGGGAAGGATTATGGTTTTCAGTAACGGTCAATTTCAGTATAGATGCCTTTTAAATCATAAATTTGCAACAATTTCACAACCTTCAAACATCAGTAGAGGAGCAAAGCAAACAAATCAGTGACCTTGATGTGTTTAAGAGCTGAAAGATTTCCCTGGCTTTCTGATCTTCATAACTTGATTCTGGATGAAGCTAGAAGGGTCCAGCATTGGATCAATTTCAAGTTAATACAATACATAAGGCCATTTATATTTGAGTGTACATCACAGTTACCCTTTGAAGGGACACTGTTCTTATTCACAGGGAGGTGAGATGTCTTATTCCCACCTCCCTGTGAATAATAGAATGCCAGGGAACAGGACAACACTTACCTTACCAGTGCTCCGCTTGCGTCACTTTCTCAGCTGTCACTGTGTTGCAGTGTACCCGGCATTCTATTTACAGGGGGGTAGGAATAAGCGTTCTCACCTCCCTACCAATGAACCCTACCTAACATATGATCCAGAGGAAGGCAAAAAAAAGGTAACATAATTCCTTCCTGACTCCAAATAGCAATCAGAAAGGATCCCTGGTTCAACTAATAAATAGCATCTACTTTGTGTCTGTCTACCACTGCATTTTGGTACATCCTTTTGGACATTACTCTTATTTGGGAAATCTGTTTCTTTTTTTTTTTATTAATGCTGTAATGCCCAACCTCAACACATTTACAGTAACATGGACAGCCCATGACTGTTAGAATGCTTTATTATAATAATAATAATTATAATATTTTAATTAATAATTTCAAGAACTACCAAAAATACTTCCAGACACCAAAATGGCATCTTGCTAATTTTTGCATGGTGTATAGGAATTTAAGAAATCTACGTATATAAATCTGTGTAATGTGTAAAAGCATTGAAATTAATTTAAATAAAACAAGCTGCTAGTCCAATATATTTTGTACAATTTACAGTTTGAATTACTTTATTTTCCTCAATAAATTAAGCAAATCAATTAATATTGCACAGTCCTCAAAAATTACCGCTGATAAGCTTATCAAATGATAGCCTGAAGAATATCAGCATTTCTCATTTACAATCCAATCACATAGACATACACACTATTTTAACATTTGGGCAAACCAGCTTAAAGTGCTTTTTGTAATTATTAGACTCTAGATTCAAAAGAATAAGGAAATTCGGTACACTGAATTCTGTACCAACTGAAATATTGATTTTAAAACACAAGTACATGAACACACGCCATTTTAAAATGAAATATTGCCCATAAATTAGTTTTCAAGGTCACAGTATTATGTTTATATAAACGAACCTTGGCTTCTGAATCCAGGTTTGCAGGATCAGCAGGTACACTTAACTCCACTGTTCTTGTTTCCACGGCAACTATTCCTACAGGTATCCCTCCTAACCTATATTCATGAAAAGATAAAAATTAGATTTCGTTCTGTTTATATACATAATAAGTTTTATAGAAAGAGTTAACACTAATTTCCTATCATCATTTAGTACAGCAGGTGCATACCTAAAAATCCAATCTAAACTTTTTAAAGAAGGAATTAATAATATAAGAAGTATACTTATATCAAGGACATTGAGAATGGCTAAGTGAGCTCTGAGCATCAGAAAGCAATGTACTTGGATAAGTAAATTAATTCTACTATGCATTCTGACAAATAGATCCATATGTCTATATGCAATACATGAAGCAGTTTTAAAATATTAGCCTTCTCTAGTTAATTTTACAAATAAGGTCATTTGGATTCTGCTGGTGCAATAATAATCAGCCTTACCACATCTTTTAGCTTTTTATTTGGCTTTCCGTACCAGACAGAGACATTTTTTTCTCTAGTTATTTCAGAGCATCTTATTCAATCGAAGAAACCTGCCTGGTGTGATTGCTCCGCTGAGAAGAAGATGCGAGGTTGGGAATGAAGGAGAAATAAAAAGTGCCTTCATATTTTCTAGTGCACAGACTATACATTTAGTTGAGATGATACTCGCATAGTGATGTATGCAGCAAGTGGAAAACACCAGTGACTCATGAGCAGCTGAGGCCGTGGAGTGAAATAATTCCCTCATGTACACTCTCAGGGTAATAGCCTATTTATTCTTTGTCTAGAGTTAGTTACATTTTTATTGGACTTTTTTTCTATTTAAATGTTTGTAATGAATTTACTAGAAATGAAAGGTGTGAGAGATGGATGGCCCTACAGGCTCCATCTGTACGCAGTTTCAATTTGAGCTTTCAGCACAGACGTCTCTGAGCTCGCTCACCTGCCTTTCCACTGCTACAGTGATAAAAAAAAGTTGCAAAAAGAAATCGAAGAGTCAAAGAATTATAATGAAAACTATGGCCATGTAAAGAGGAAGCATTTTAACAATCTAATATAATAAACAGGATTTTGTGGTTTCCTATTAGCATTCTGTCTAACTAAAACAGGAAATGGGACACTTAACTCTTTACTTCATTGTACACGTTTTTAGTTTTTTTTAGCCCCACACAACTCAAAATAGGCAATGGAATGCCAATGCTAAAAGTAAAAAAAACCTAATATTTTCATCATTAATTTGTGTCAAAATAAATGGTCTACAATTTACAGCATTCCACTAACAGATAAAAAACAGCTGAAAGTTCCTAGGTAGCATACATTTTAGATATTCTATTGTTGGGTTATTCCTTTTTTTTCCCACTGTGCAGCACCTAGCTCTTCTGTCAAGCCTTAGGATCCAGCTGTTTTATTATGCCCCCCATTTAAAAGGTCATGGTATTTGTCTGCGACATCTCTGTGATAAAATATTGTATGATATCTCTTATATCATATTATTTGTATATTGTTTTTTTTTTTTTGATTAACATATAAAGCTGAAGCTTTCATTGACAAACTTGCTTGAAACACACACAGCTTAAAACGTATGCACAGAGAGACACATAAACTAATGATGGATGGCTTATTATCAGAGGATTACGGTTATTTATGGAATGGGAAAAATGACTCAAAACAACTTCTGTTTTCCATTATACTTCATATAAATTTTATCAGTCTGTGCACATGAAGATGCTACATCTTGTTTTATGGCACATCCCCGGACAAGATGCCAGAGTATAATAAAAGACAATTTACAGCCAAGAGCACATATATTCCAAACATACAGTACACACAAAAGATGAGTTTTGGAGGCACTTACAGAAACCATCCCCTGAAGAATACATTTATGTCTATTATTTCTTTCTCTTTTCAAAATGTTTCTGCTTTGGAAAGAGACCAATTTTCACCTTAAAGCCAGGTAAGTTAAGAAAAGAAATAGTAACCAAACACACATTACCTGCTGAGCTATACTGCACAGGGAACGGGTTCTAGATGGCTAGGGGAAAATTACAAATGGTGCAAGGCCAAATAAATAGTTTCAATGGAAAAAACAAAACTAAATGATGTTGATTTGTGCTCTGTTATAATATGCAGCATTAATTAAGCAGATGGACAAGATCAAAGGAAACAAAATGCTTAGAATTAGGAACAATGAATATGATTTTTACAAAATGGCATATCCTATAGGAAAAACATTATATGAAATGCACCACTTCCCCCTGAATAGATCAACAAATGGTTATAATAACAGTGTAAATGTACAACCACTTGCTTCCCAAAATCACCTTAATGATAACCAAACAACAGTCACGTAGACATTCTTATGTTATATTTTTGTTATCTTTCTGCTAATAAACACTAGTTTCCAAAAACATGGAGATTTCACCAGTGCCATTAGGAAAAAACACAAAATAACAGGGAGATTCAATAAAAGTTCTTGTTGTTAAATATGGTGCAAATTTTGCCCTGACCAATCAGATGTTAGCTTTTAAATGTTAAATAAGATCTGATTGGTTGGGGCAAAATTAGCACCAATTTTAAGGATAAGAACTTTTATTGAATCTCTCTGATTGACTATTTGGATTTTACTGCATTTCCTACATCTGTTGTATTCAATTAGATCAACTGGACTTGAAGGTTAGTTCTTGAAGACGTTTCGCTAGTCATCCGACTGGCTTTCTCAATTCAGAATGACTTGTACAAGAATCTGTGGCAATTATGTACCCTGGAAAATCCCAATTAGCATATCACAGCCAGGTGTTAAGGGCGTGATTAGATAGTGGCTAAGAGGTGTTATAGGAACGCCCAGAGTAAGCTGTTTTGACACCTTACTCTGGGCGTTCCTATAACACCTCTTAGCCACTATCTAATCACGCCCTTAACACCTGGCTGTGATATGCTAATTGGGATTTTCCAGGGTACATAATTGCCACAGATTCTTGTACAAGTCATTCTGAATTGAGAAAGCCAGTCTGATGACTAGCAAAACGTCTTCAAGAACTAAACTTCAAGTCCAGTTGATCTAATTGAATACAACAGATATACCATGACCTGGATGAATGAGAACCTTCATATGCATTTCCTACAGTTTTGTCAAAAGAATGTATGCTCTGTTTAAAGTTCTCTCTTCCAGGTGTGTTAACATATCAATAATGAATCTTTCTGAATATACTATACTAAGATAAGAAATGGTTTAACAGAATAAAAAGTTGATTTTGTAATTCTATATAAAATATAAATATTTGTCATTTCCTTCTGTTGATAGTACACCCCTTACTTGAAACCTCCTGCAGAAACAACGTTATGTACCCACTATGTCAATTTAATTACGCAGTAGTCTGCAAAATATTAATGGTGCATTGGATTTTTCCTTTTTCACATCACTGTGGATAAATATAAGTATAACCAACATCTAAAATAATTACGGAACTCAGTAATGGCAAATTAATTGTTAGATTAAGAATAAAAACCCTTCAGTACATGGCATCATGTATTAAATAAAAATAAAACATCAATGGTCCTCTTTTTCCTTGGATGTTACTGTCCTGCACTTAAACGACTAACAGGGTTATTCAATAAAAGTTCTTATCGTTTAAAATGGTGCTAATTTTGCCCCAACCAATCAGATGTTAGCTTTCAAATGTTAAATAACATCTGATTGGTTGGGGCAAAATTAGCACCATTTTAAACGATAAGAACTTTTATTGAATCTCCCTGCAAGTTTTCTATTTCGTTGCATAAAACAAAGGTGTATTAAAGGATGATATTTGTGCTTACCTGGCCCTTCCCACAACCACTGTCTGTGCCCAGGGTTGCATTATTTCCATAAATGAGCCACAGTCAAAGAAGCCACTAAGCCACTGACCTTTCTGAGCTGCAATGGGGAGAAAAAAAGATTCCTTAAAGATTAACATACATCAAAATTCATAGATTTGGTTTTAAACATCATAGTTTATTCAGTAATAAAAGGATGTTTTGTAAATATGCACAGTAGATGTAAAACATTTTCCAAATTTCAAGGTGTTTTAATTGCAGCAAATATTAGTATAAAAGCAGTATTGTTCCCTCAAAATAGTACCGGATTAATAACTGTAAGGAAGTGGCAATCAGTATAAATCTACCCTAAGAAAGATGTTAAAAGAAAGGGTTAACAGGCATGGTAATTAGCTTTTCTTGTATAGTGTGAAACCTTTCCAATGCACATATTTCTAAACATTATTTAACAAAGTGTACAACTAATATAATAAATAATAATGCATAAATAAATTATTTTATTACATAGAAAAGAATGGCATATGAAAATTTGTTTTGTCTTTTAGAAGATGTAGTAGTATAGTAATATAATCATAGCTTTACAGCTAAAGGGGCATAACTTTGGGCATCCTTTTCCTATTTTTGGGCAACACAAATGAATAATGTAAATGAATTTGGCTAAGAGATAAAACACACAATGCCATTATTAGCAAGAGTTAAGTACTAACTGGTTCTGCCATGCAAATACATGGCAGAACCAGTATTTGAAAGGAAACTGATGTATTACATATTTCAGCACCCATGATGTTTCTTACAGAGGTAGCAGCAGAGATTAGCATGAACATTTGCACAGTGCTGCCTTGGTAGGTGACCTCTGACCTGCCTTTTAAATAAGCCCTTTATAGGAACTGTGCCTCATACTCTGTCGTCCAATGTTAAATGAGGGTCACAACTAATAATTTACTGCAGAAGTGAGAGATGGATAGTTAAAAGAGGTGGCTGTATTTCAGTGCCATCTCTGACAAAGAGCAGTTTTTAGAATTCAGCAATGAGTTTCAGATTAGGTGTGTTTAGTTTGTTTAGAGTACAACATAATAAAATCAGAAATGCCCAGGTGCATAATTTAACAATTACACCATAAACCACACTTTTATTTTTACTTTTTCCTGTTTAGCTTTTGTGGAACAAAACAAAACTAGATTTTAAAAATACACTTTCTTCCAGGGAACTACATCTTTGTAGATATCATATCTAACATTGCAATTCCTTTAAAGTACAGGTTACAAAAAGGATACACTATACTGTACTACAGCTACATATCTTTACCTGCAGCAGAGACACAGAACAAGCCAAAGCACTGAAGGAAACTTGAGAAAAGAACATATTCATTTGAACCCCAACCTCTGAAATCATACACCCAAAACTAATTAAAAAAGAGTCTCTGAGTGCGGTAACCTTTCTTGACTTAAAGTGGCAGGCTAGAGTGTTTTATCATGGGGAAAAAAACTTGTAATTACTGTGTTCTACATTCCAGACGCCTTGGCCTCACTGTAAAGTACAAGCATCCATTCCAACCCTATCTTTGTATCATGTGTCTCAGTTGATGGTTTAGATTCTGGTCTAGCGTCTCGCGTCACATTGAGGAATCTCACAGCACTATCTTCTCTAATAAATGGCTTTAACTTTTCACCTAGCAGATATCTGCTCTAACTTATCACAGAGAATCATCTGCTTTTCTTAACGCCTCCACTAAATTAAAATCTGAAAGCCACTTGATTTGGAGCCTGGCTAGGGCTAGCACTTCAGACAGGAGGATAAATGGCCGCAGAGGGAACGTAAAAATATTATCCAAATGCAGAAAATGGAGCTAACCACAAATCTCATTTGAGCTTTCTCTATTTTCTCATTTACTTCTCTCTGGACCTAAAAGACAACTCCAAATATAGGAATGCCATTTAATTGTGCAATTCAAAGAAAAGCAGGTATTTCAAAGGTTTTCCTTTTGATGGCTTATATTTTAAAGGACAAGGGTCAATGCAAAAAAGTTATGTAATAGTATATTTCAACTTCTGCAATACATTGAACACTTATTTATTAAAAGGGGGGATTTTTAGCATGCAAAAGAAAAATATCGATTTGCAAAAATGATGGATAAAGAAAATATTTGCGCATGTTTAATAATTATATTTTTTGGCACAAGAGCCCCTGTATAAACTACAGATTTTACCTAGCAAGGAGCCTCATAAGAGAAATGCAGTTTTCTAAACTACATTATTTAAAGTCTACGTGTGCACATTTACATACTTTAAACACCTCTACTATAAAAAAAAATCTCCATTAAAATATATCTTTACATTTTTACATTTATAAAGTGGATAAAATTTGAGTTTACTAAGTTGCTTTAAAATATGTATTGGGCTATGAAAGAAACATTCTTACTGTTAAAAATGCTGCTAAATTTGACCCAACCAATCAGATGTAAGCTTTCAAATGGTAGCCAACATCTGATTGGTTGGGGCAAAATTAGCACCATTTTTTTTTTGTTCAATAGATTTTTATTGAGCGATAATAGAAAAGTAAATAAAATACAAACTGTTGTTCATTTCAAAGATTTTGTTTACAGAAATTAAAAATATCAATTAGAGAAGAAATAACAATGAATATGTTATAGCTTATTTTTAACAATAAGAACCTTTATTACAGAGATCTAGTAGTATTTTCACCAGCAGCTCATCACCTGAACAGTACATGGTAAACAAAATTCATTCAGCATTACAACAACTGGATGATCTACTGTATCTCTGATCCTATCAATTCATTTACAAAAAATATCATTCTGAGTCTTCCTGAAAAAACGTTCTAAATCTTAACATTACCGGCCTAGCAATATATTATATTTAACAAACACATATGCCTACCGGCACAGAAATATATTATATTTAGCAAACACATATGCCTTAGTAAATAGAAATGCACACAAATAAAAGAAACATTACATTAACAAAGTTTTAATTTAATTTTATTTGTTTTTTGCTGACCATTAAGAGCCCATAATGTACATACTTGGGTGAGGTCTTCCTGCCAACATCCATCGAGGATCGTAGGGAGCTTTTGTGGGAATAAATTCTATTGCTCTATCAATAGAATCCTTCGGAGTAAGAACTGGCACAGGACTGGATACACTCTTAAAAAAGAAATCAAAAGACACAAAATATCACACAATAATAAAGAGCATTTCACACAATAATAATATTAATATTACTACTACTAATAATAATTTGCTTTACAAATTGAAACATTATATCCCATTTGCATATATCTTTATAACTAAGACTGGCACTTAGGCTCTTCATGTAAATGATGTACCGTACCCGATTACCATTTCTCATGAAGCACCAGTGTGTTCCTAAGCAAATAGAATTCGCATTTAAATAAAGTATTTTTTTTTAACATTATGGGGTGCAGTACATTAAACTATAACCTTCTCTATCAGGGAGATACGTCTGGTTTAATAAGAGAACTGAAAAATAACATTTATAAAAATTGATTGTACACTTACCTTTGGCATATAGGAAAGCCATTGCAAAATGGTGTACACCCCTTCAAAATCATCATACACAGTGGTGTGTGTGACTCCATTGTTGTGCATTATTTGGATACCACCCAATTGGTTGTTTGATGTATATACCTCTCGTCCAAGGACCTTTTGAAACACAATAGACCTTCATATATCAGAAATAATCTGCATACGACCAGTCATAAATAACTGCAATTAAGATGATTTGAGTGCATATAAATGAAAAAAAATGTCAGTTTTCACAATTAAAAAATGCTTATGTAAAACAATTCAGTTTAAAGGACAGCAGAAGTTACCCCTAAATGCTGGCTCAATTGTAGCTCCTCCCCCCCTTCTCCACCTTTCGTCTTGGGGTTGGGGTAGAGCTATAAACAAGCCAACAATCAAGAACTTCAACTTAAATCTTTCAGCTAATAAAGGTTAACTCAGAGATGAGGACCTTGAGGTTCAGGGGGTGGTGTGTGTGTGTGTGTGTGTGTGTGTGTCAAAAACTAAAGCCTGCCATACCACCAGAAAACAAATCAAACCCAACTAACACAATTATGTTCATGTCCAATTAAGTTCATGTGGACTTTTGTAATGAAAAGTCCAAACATACTGTAAGATAAGGCAGTGATTCTTTTAATGATGTTTTGGAACAAGAATGGGACCTACAAGTTTATTTTAAGTTTCTTCTTACACTTATACTACAGGGATAGCTTTTCACTAGCCTTGTCCAATAAAGCTGAGCTGGATTTATGGATGTATTTCATATTCCTTAAGTATTTTCACATTGATTACTGCAAAGCACATTGCCTCATTAAGTACAGGTATTTTAAGAGATAGAGACTGGAAGAGAATATCAGTTCTGCATTAAGCTTTCTACACTGCTCCAGAAATTCACTTATTGGTCAGAACTAAATTGTGTTGGTTCAAGATAGACTCTTCATCAAAATATTTCAGAAAACCATTTTCCCACAAAACTGCTGTTGAAACCAATAATAATGATTAATTAAATTAATCTTTGAAAATAATGAAGTATTTGTTTAGTACAAGTAAAAATATTCACAACTGCTTTAAAGTAAACATAGTATATGTTTAAAATAGCAGCAAACTCCTTTTCACATTCTTTTATGTATTAATTTTTTATTTAACTATAACACAATCATTTTATTAGCATAAAATATTTCTAACTTTAATTTCCCATTATACGGTTGTTTAAGAAATTATACACTGGGCACTCAATAAGATCTTATGTTCATAATTTACTAAAGGGAAAACACTACAGACTATTCACTATAACTATTTGTATAATAAATTGTCACAGTATTAGATTAGTACCCTGTTTAAAGGTGGGTACACACATTAACAATAAAGGGATGATCCTGTCCCAAAGCTGTCAAACATTGGCCTCGCGGTCGCTCGGAAATGGCCAAAAAATTCCCCGACCACAGTCGTCAACCTTTACTTAATGTATAGGAAATCTTGCAGATTCTGTATCATCTTTTAAAGGTCTGTAGTGGGTGTGCCCAGCTTAATATGTGAGCTGAAAATGTCAACCCTATTGTCATCAACCTACCGTTTTGGGTATCAGATTTATGGCAAAAAATGTCTGTATGGGCAACAAAATATAATTTTAGTGCTATGTCAGGGTACTTTATGGTCTAGCTTATCAATGTTTCACTTGTCTTTTTAAGTGACTCTTTATGAAAGACACATTATGCGAGGTCAGGAAAAACATATGATTAGTTGGGGAAAAATTAGCACCATTTTTAACAATAAAAACTTTTATTGAATAAACCTGTATGTTTATATGATACATACCCAGTTATTTTACATATTTTCTGCCATTTTGAAAAATCAGTTGAATTTATATCCCTTGCTATTCCCTGTTGTTTACATTAGTGAGCTGACATTTTGGTCCTTATTCTTCCCAGAATGCACACTAACGTAGAATGTTTCTAGCAGTAATTTCTAGTACTGATTGGTCATTGGATGGGTCAAATATGCTCAGATCTCTACTGAAAAACTGAATAAACCCAAGCACTGGGTCAAGGGCAAGACCATAACAGTCTCTATTAGGGGCCCTGCAAACAGGAAGTCAGTATTTAAAAAGCATTTATTTATACACAGACAAAATGCTGAATGGGCAATTTAAGGTAATTAGGATGAGAAAATACTACTCTATGTTATATATGTATTTGTACTGAACTTTCCCTTTAAGTAGAACAAAACTTCTAAACATTTTATTGTGTGAGGGGGGGGGGGAGAAACATCTTTCATTCACTAGTTTAAAAAAATTTACTAAATAACTATCACTGTTTCTTCTTTGCATATGATAAACACATGCCTTATAGTATGTAAAGAACCTATAATTAGGAGATAATCCATGATAATCCATGGTAAATTTGTAGAGTGCTTGTAAATATGGCTAATCAAATATCTTATATGATAGTAAATTCAGCTAGCAGTTCCTTGACTATACAAAAGTATGAGCTAAATGCTGAGTTCTTTTAAACAGGTCATGGGACTCTAGGTCCAATGCAGGCAATACACTATTCAGCTTAAATGGCAACTATTCCCTAAAAATACCCTCCTCCCACTGAATTTATAAACCTGTAAGCAGGACCAAGTATTCCAACCTCCTGTTCTGGTTTCATTTAAGAGTAATTATCTGTAGAAGTTTTGCTAGGCTTGAAGCTCTCAGTCTCCCTGGCTGACTATCATATATAATTGCTATGTTAAAACTTAAAAGAAAAAATAAAGTTACAAATATTGTGTCAGAAATTAGTCAGGGAAATTCCTTTCAGGGCTTTTTTTGACATTTAACAATATTTATTTAAAAAAATATTTTAGGCTGAATGTTAAAAGTACTCGATGACTAAACTAAAGCTAATTACTTGCTTGGTAAGAATAATTATTGATTTTGGTTAGTGAAAATTTATTTTTAGGGTATCATGGCCCTTTAAGCTGGTTATACACAGTACCAATAAAGCGTCCTTTTATTGGGCATGTGCGTGGGCAAAAATCTCTATACTTAAGTATAGGAAGCAGATATCACCAACTGGCCACCTGTACTAACTCTCTAATACAAAGGGAGAATGTTTTTTACTGTGTCTACCCAGATCTGTAGCCAATGGCAGACAGCTTCCAATGGAATCTGCCTGCAATTAGCTATAAATCTGGACTTTTTGCAAGCAATATAAAAATTTTTAAAAAGTCTGGGACGATGAATAATAGCCAGGCCAAACTGCACAATGGCCCAATATTTACATTGATTTGATATGCATGTTATCTTATGATATACAATTATTTAATCTGTTTGTCTTTACAGCTTGTTACCTTTTTAACATACCGGTGCCCTATATACAGCACTAGTTTCATATTCATGAGAATGGCAGTGGTTAGTTCGTGTTAATTTGATTCGGCTGCATTGGATTCATTTTGCTAATTTTGTTGTTTTTTTCCCTTTTAACTGACCTACCTGAAAAACTATCTAAAAATTCACCAATTTCCATTCTGCAAACCACAAAATGCAAAATTGGAGCTGTGACACTTTTAGTGAATGTAGATGTTTTGAAATTTTGTAAAAATTATAATAGTAGATTGGTTACTCCCGCGCTGTGTGCTAGGGAATGTCTATTTGAGTAGGGTGGCTGCACTGCAAGCTGTCCACTCAATTGTTTATAAAATCTTTAAAAGTATCTTGCTTGCGCTTGGGTGTATGGGTAGGGGAAGGGTTAAAACAAAAAGTAAAAAATAAATAGGTTAAGATCAAGATCTCTGCAAAAAATCAGTTTAAAATGGCACTTCCATATATTAAAATTCTTAAAACACTCACTTATGCCTATCCACCACTAGGAGAAATGCAGGGTTTACTCTGTGCTGTTTTGATGCTTGCTTGGTATGTGTAGCTCCCAAAAACCTCTGCACACAGGAATAAGGTTGCCAACAAACTTTATTATAACAATTAAAAACAATAAAAAGTTGCACCTCTCTGCTACGGTGTGGCCCCTTTAAATCGTGGTGGTCTTGTGGTCAGGTATAATCCACATGGTAATGGCTTGTGGGGTAGTTCCTACGTGTTTCGGTATTTTAATCCTTACAGCTTCATCAGGGACCTACATTGCCCCTAGTGGTGGATAGGCATAAGTGAGTGTTTTAAGAATTTTAATATATGGAAGTGTCATTTTAAACTGATTTTTTTTTTTTGATCTTAACCTATTTATTTTTTACTTTTTGTTTTAACCCTACCCATACCCCCAAGCGCAAGCAAGATACTTTTAAAGATTTTATAAAAACTATAACACTTTATCAGGGGAATCACAACGATAAACACTAATTTCTTATGGTGATGCTTCCACTGAATATAATACCTGTTCTGCCTGGCACTAGAGAACCTTCATTCACATGGTTGCTAAATTATGGATACTAAATAATATAGTACAGTTACAGTCATTTAAACAAATCTTAATAGATAACTATGGACCTATCTTCTATAATATTAATTATTGACAGTTTGTGGACAGTATTCGATCAATAAACACTTTATATAATTATGTATGTTGTTCTTCGAAGTACATGTGGACAAATATGATTCCATCTGCCAGTGGCCCTTAATTCTTATCTTGTTGACATTCCCAAGACATCTTGGCAACAGAATAAACAATATAATGGCACAATTCGCCATAGTTCAACTAGTATCCACATTTATATTCTTGCAGATGAGCACTTCTGGAACTTGCATGTCTGAAAGTAGAAACTAGAAAATGATAATACCAAGTATTACTAATGAGCCTTTGTTATCAGTCCAGACCAACATAACGCACTTTTGCTATGTGGTATGTGATTTTCACAGCCAGTATTCTTCATACATAAAACTAATGTATATAATAATGTTATAAACAAGCAATGGTCCTTGAAATTTAGGACTGTAGCAGGGATTCAGCAAAGCCTCATATGTGAAAGTCCTGAGTATGCACATTTATTACTCTGCATCACCTGCACTGTATTTTGTAGTGGGCCCACTCCAGCACTAAAAGGGTTTCTAGGCAAACACCAGCTCTGCTCTTTTCTCATTCTCCTGCTGTCTCTTCCCATTTGCCCTCTTGCTGACTGATACACTGATCTCTCGGTCACTCTGCTTTCTGCTCCACTGAGTCCATATTACTAATAACACCTCCGCCACGGCCAGTTTACCTCATGAAAGCAGGAGCACATCATTACAAAATAAACTCATAACTTTGACACTCTAGCAAATACACGCCGTTTGTTATTTTTATGGCTCCAGTTTTCTCCAACAGGCAGAGAGGGCATTACCTACCACTTCCATTTATATTTCCAAAAGGAGAAAAAAAACAAAACTATATAAAACACAAGCAGTCAGCAATGGAAAAGGGTTTATTAAGAAAGCCATCTCTGAATGCTTTAGTGCATGACTAGTGACATGAACCTCTTTTAGAATATAAACAGCATTACTACCTTAGGGGAAAACGGTAAGAAATTAATAATTTCATATTTGGGATTTACATGATAGTTTATATTGGCCGTGTGTTTTTATGAAATCACAACATTAAATTTCCCATATAGCTGTGACCATTTATTTACCATATGTAAATATGAGCATGTTAATAAATAATGCACATTACTAGGCATAGGTTGGTCATTTGATTGAAAGGTGCATATTTTCTTACAAAAGTAACATAGTAGTATTGGTTAAATAATGACACACAATATTTTAAGCAATTTATATAGGACCAACATGTTTCATGGCACTTTACAATTACAATGATGCATTCATAGACCAGCCCTGCCCCAAGAGCTTACAATCTAAACAGTTTATTTTACACATTTAGTGCCCAGAGGAAACCAACAAAAGCACAGGGAGAAAATACAAGCTCCTTATAGTTTGTCTTCTATTTACAAGTTATGTACCCAAGCAGATAGGCCAGGCCAGACAGATGTGTAAGGCAGTCTGCATATGGGAGACTCTCAGTACTATACTGGCAGGGCTCCCCTATGCCAAGTATCAAGTGTACTTGATACTTTATTAAGGAATTGGGTAAGTGTGCCATTACCTCAACATCATACAAATTCAATATTCGATCTTAGATGAACGTAGAATTGATTGTAATGTCGAGGGGAGCAGCAGTTTTACCTGCCAACATTCCCAGAGCTAGATCATGGTTGCGGAGGAATTGCGGAATTACGATTTATATTACAATCATAATATAGATTGCACAATGATCGGGCCAGGCAGTTGTTGGAACTTCACTAAAATTTTGAAAGGATATGGATAGCTTTAAGGCTAAAGTCGCCCCTCATATGCAAATAAGGGGAGTAGAGACTTCTGTGTACTTTCTATGTTAAAATGGTAGCCCTTAAGAAAATGTACTATTTTCAAAGATAATTTTACAGCAATCCATTGGCAGAACCTAACAGTCAGACTGCAATTACCCAGAAGTCTCTCCTTCTCCAGTAGAAGTTATAGTATTATGACCCCATTAGACTGTTAGCCCGTTATGTAAAGGGCTCTAGACATGAAGAGAGCTCTCTCTCTCTCATCTGGTTTAGCAGCTTGAACTCACACTGTCCAATACACTCATTGGTTTACTCTGGCATTGATTGGTTTGGTTTGATCCGGCAATGCGCAGAAGCCAAGACACACCCCCTCTCGCATCTAGTCTTCCATCTTACACACGCACATGTGCAGAAGCCACACACAGATTCACGGATGCAGCTTTAGGCTTTTATTATATAGGATTGAATATAGAAATTCAAATACATATAGGCTTATTTAACATGAGGTGCAAAAATATGTCCATGCTATTCTTTTGCAGCAAACAAACAGATGATCAGCATACATACTATAGAATGTATTTTGTAATAATATATAATAAAATGTGCCTTACTTTTAAATATGATTTACTGTGCCTTTATTTCTCCTTAAAATAAGATAAAACCATAGCTTCTTGGGTGTATAAAGCATACACTCTCACAACATTTTTCTACACTTGCATTGGCAGCAGTTTCATCTATTTTTGATTATTAGTAGTTTGAAATGTTTTGTTTACCTTTTTGCAAAAAGTAGGTTTACGTCTGTTTTTGAACCTATGAGCTAGCATGCTGGGTATTTGCTTTATGATTATTTCACAGGAAAAGATCCAGGGAAAAAGGTTTTAGATGAACAAGCATAAAGGCAAAGGAGCTGACAAATACTTGAGTAAAATATAACAACAGCATAAGAGCAACAGAAATGATTTAGTGATGAAAAGTAATGTAGAATTTTAAGATAAGGGAAGTAAAGGCAGGATTTCGCTGGCATCACTTATGGAGTCCGAAAAGCCACTGGAGACCTGATGGGACAATGTAAGCCAGGTAGAACTGGTTGATGTGTGTGTAAGCATGTGTTATAGACTTCCAAAGAGAGAAATGTGATATGGATGAACTGATAAAAGGATTTAGCAGTAATCAGTTTTCAAAAGAACAAAAGTAGCCAATGATATTTTATAGGCAGACCAATTAAGGGGATACTCTCAACTAAAAAAAGGGTTTTCTTCTGCTTGAAAACAATGTGACATATTGTATCCAGAAGCAGTTTCAGATTTTTTTTTTTGTAAAACAATCTCAATTTGTGCACAGCTGTTGTTTCAATTCACAAACAAACTAACCATAGACCAGTGACGCTCAACCTCCTGCATTTTTTGCGGACCTACATGGGGAAGGGGCAGAGCTTGGGCATGGGGGGGGGGAAGGGATGTAGGTGGGACTACTCCCATGGCCCAGTCACTGGGCAACCCTGCCCTAGACATTGTGGGGTTGATGGTAACATTATATAAAGGAAAGGTATTGGACAAATAGCATAATGCCCACCCGGCTGGATCATGTTTATGATCATAATTATGATCGATATTATGATTGTAATTTTGACTGCAAAATGATCAGGTCATGTGGTTGTCAGAAACTAGATTAAGTGTTAAGAGCTAAGTTTGTAGTGTATGGCCAGCATTGGGCTTTTTCGTTTTTACAACTGAATCTGTGGATTAAAGGGTATGTACACTGTAATAACAAGTATATCTTACTGGATAGGTATGCCTTTAAATATAAATGTGGTGTATTTTTTTTTTCCCTTACTACCCTACTACTTCACGTTCTTAGCCCTGCCCCCTCGAGATTTCTAAATCTCCAAGACTAACTTGGTCAAAGAATTCTTATTTAAAGGCAAATCTATACAGTTAGATATACTTGTTATTACAGTGTACATATTCTTTAACACAATTTTGCAGGTCTGTATAAGCTGTATTTTCTAAGTAATTTACATTTAAGATATGGTGGCAAATAAAATACTCAAAAAATATAGCAGTTCAAACACTGAAGGATACATAATAATGATAAAACAAATGTTATACATGTATACATGGCCAGCTATAGGCATTTTATAATAAATATTATATTTTTATCATTTTTTTAGTATAGCCATTGTGATTTATAGATATTTGATATTTTGTATAATTTACCTACATGGGTTGCATTTCTTTTTATTGCAATGTTATAGGAAACCATAGTGCCTGAAAGACAAGGGAACTAAAAATGTATTCCGCAGTGCACAGCACACAGAGCTTTAATCCCTAGCATGTTAAACTGGGAAAGGGAAAAACAACTGACATCCAATCTTTTTGCTAAAATGTTTGCCCAGTTGAGAAAAGTCCAATAAGAAACTTCTGTGCTTTTTTTCCATGTCCATGAATTCTTTCCACAATAACCCTTTAGATTTCATATGGATATATTATTACTATTACGTGTTATAGCTGACATATATTTGTATAAATGTGTTTTGTACAAAACAATATAATTGCTAGACTTTTTTTTCCTTCTATTCTAGACATAATCATCATACATGTGACAATGCTTGACTGTAACATGGCATGTTGACCCAGCTAGAGCCAGGTTAACAAAAAAATTGACATGCCTCTAGGGCCACATAACTCTGTCCTGGATATTTTAATTTGCCCCAACCCTCATTGCTTCTAATATTTTACAAGTGTATTCTTCACTCAAACCAATTTAGGCCTTAAAGTAGCTTTACTAACCACATCTCATGAAAAGGAAACTCCATACATAAGGAATATGCTTATACTCCCTAGCAAAGACTAACTCTTTACAGCATCCATTCATTTCTACTCTGAGGCTTGTAAAATTATTAATTTTAAAGGCCACAAAGACAGAAAGAAAATCATTTGAATTCCTCACAAGCTAAGCAGAGAATAGGAATGCAAAGGTACCTCAACAAACGTGATGCTGCTTATCTCTTCCTAGAGCTGACAGTTCTAACTTAACACGGCTGACAGACAATGGACGTGGTTTAATAAACCGCTGGCTTTTTTACCTTAAATCTTTTTTACAGAGATCAAGATAAATCTGTTCTTTCTTTTCTCAGAGCTCTGCACATATCAGACTAGAGTGGCAGAGCATTGTAAGAGATTCTGCAAATGAAATCACTATGTAAGACTAAAAGAATGCAGTGTACATTTGTCAGTAAATTCATAAGAGACGCATCATGGTCCTGCAATGCACTTACAGCATATTGATTCCTATCCATTTGCTTACAATCTTAGCTTTGTGGAATTTACATGTATGAGATACAAATCTCAGAGGGTGTCACAATATAGAAGTCATTTATCGCAGCTACTAAAACTGATATCTATTAGGATAAATTGATGTTTATTATGTTGATATCCCAAATAAATATACCCAGACAGAAAAGCACAAGGCTGTCCAGTTTTAAATTGATAAAAATTCAGGTGATAAAGCAAATAAGACATGTTAAAGCACGGGAAGAAATGCTTTTTAAGACAAGATTCAGAAGATTCAGTCATAATCATTTATTTTTCTAATGTGCAAGATGGCGCTTAGAAATTAACTAGCACACAAATCTGCATTACCATTGCACACAGGGACACACAATGCACCTGAAAACCTTTTGTGCACTGTTATTATTATCCTATTTTTGCAAGAATATGTAGGCAACCTATGTGCAAGTTAAGTGAGTGCGCCTTTTAGTGTTATATAAGGATATTAAGTTACAAATATAGAAGTTAAAGGGCATGTCCACCCCCAAAACTATAATCCCCCCAACTACTGGCCCCATCATGTAGTGTAGTGTAATCCTTACCTCACATCCCAGCTCCATAGGGTTCTCCTGTAGTCCCCCCCCAAAGTCCCAAAAACTGCCCACCAGGAGGCTAGCAGGGCTCTGCCTGCTACCTGGCCTCAGGTAGATTTTTGCCATGCGTACTGCAGCTCTTCTCCCCTCTCCCTCCCCCTCCCTCTCCCTCCCCCTAGCATAAAAAACCACCTGTATATAGTAATCCCCCTGGTCTCCCAGCCCCAACCGCATGGTTTTTAATTTTAGAAAGCTCCCCAAACTCTTACTTACCTCTCCTCTTTCCTCCGCTGCACTGAATGACCGGCAGCCGCGTCCGTGATTGGCTGCCGCTCAGCCAATCACAGACGCGACTGCCGGTCCCGCCCCTCTGCTTGCATTCTCGCAAGCAGAGGGCCGGTAGCGCAGCGACGGAAAGAGGGGAGGTAAGTAAAAGTTTGGGGGGCTTTCTAAAAATAAAAACCATGCGGTTGGGGCTGGGGGACCAGGGGGAAGGCAATATTAAAAAATAGAAATAAGGGTAGACATACCTTTTAAGTATTAGTGCAGCATTGCCAACACCTGCACACAGAAGCAATGTCTTAAATACAACATTATTGAACTTGTTTTTAATACCTCCTCCCTCACTTCCTCTTTCTCTCCCCTTCTCTCTCCCTTTCTCCTTTTTGCTCTACTTTTTGAGATACAATGCAAACTCTTAACCATTTTAAATGTCTATAAATATGTAAACCAAAAATTACCTGAGCCCTTGACCTATTGACCCACCATTTGTCAAGTGGGTCATAACCAAAGATTTTATATCTAACACTTTAATTAAGTCTATGCAACTTTAGTACTGACAAATTCTGAAATAGGCAAAAGAAACAAAAATTCTGATAAACAGGCTCCCCCATGGACACCTACCCCCAATACCTCAAATGCCAACAAAGACAAACTAACTCGGCATCCAAAACCATAAAGACACGCCCAAACCTCCTAATAAACCTGCTTAGAAAGAAGAACATGATATCTCATCATAGGACGAAACTTCCACTACATTCCTTGCTGATCTATACTTAGCTTATCATACACAAGCTGCTAGAATAGCAACAGAATTGTCCAACCTACTAATGCCTCTATTCGACAAACAACTTGATGTCTTATCCTCTATTTCATCTGCGCTATCTCAAATCACAGAAAATACACAAAGGATCTCAACACTAGAGCCAAGAGTGGGTAAAATGGAAGACTCCTTAACTCCCTTAGAGAACAACTCCAGGCAGCAAAAAGAACTTATCTGACAGCTGCAAAAACAGGATGACCTGAGGATCGTTCAAGGAGGAGCAACCTCAGGATAATTGGAATACCCGAGTTATACAAAGGACTGGACTTAAAGGACAACTCCACCCTCATAAGAACATCTTTCAGAAAGAATGGCCTCTTTAAAATATGTTGATATATCCTACTTTGTCCTCTGAATTCATTACTGTATGCCTGCTATGCTTCTGGATGCCTCGTGGAAACTGAGCAATTTAGAAACATGTACTAAGCCTGAGCATGCTCAGAGGAGGCAGCCAGCGGATTAGCATTCAGTCATTAGCTGTGATGTCAACTGTCAAATCCATAACTGACAGTTGCTAACTGGAAGAACCAGGAAGCAGCAACATGACATTGTGCAGGATTTCAGGTTAGACTTATATATTTCAGATTTCAAACTATTACAGTTTAGGGTTTCGGGAGGTGGTTAACCTGTATATAAGTTTTTATTTAAAGGTTGGATTTGCCCTTTAATTAATTTCATCACACACAATATGATGGAAGTATTAGGCATTTCCCCCCACCACAGCGAACTTCACTTGGAAAGAGTCCACAGACTAGGACCTGAAAGTCAACAAAACTCTGGAATATCTAGACCAGAAATCATGAAACTGCTCGATTCAGCAGTTTCATGACCTGAAAGTCAACAAAACTCTGGAATATCTAGACCAGAAATCATGAAACTGCTCGATTTCAGGAAAAAAAAACTGATTCTCCAAACTTACAGGAAACTAAAAATGCTACAAGTCAAAAACCCCAATCTTCTACTATTCAAAGACGTCTCAGCAACAGTCCACGGATATTTTCCATCTTTCCCGACTGACCCTAATGCCAACTACGGTCATTCGTTGGTACTCTGGTCGGTAGGGAAAAGCCCCTACACACCAACGATAATGGACAAATCCCGTTTTGCACCCCAACTAATCATGTACCTAGATCAATACACCCCACAAAGAAATTACTGGAGATTCCCAAATATCTCTATAATTCAGAAGACTTCAAGACATATCTAATTACCCAACGTCAAAATTACACCGACAGCAACATTGTCCATGTGAAGGATCCGGCACTCTTTTGGCAGGCTTTAAAGGCGGTAATGAGAGGGCACATACCTTTTTTTAACCTGGTGGAGACAGGGGGTAGGTAAAATACAAGACCTAATAGACACAACCACTAAACGTCCTTCCTTTTTACACAAGCAAAAAACGAATTCCCTTTTCTGAGCCCAAATTTCTTCAATTTCTTGCAGGCCTTAAGCTATGTCTTGAGGTCAATATCTTATCTTAAAAATATAGACTAGAATAATCCCTTAAACTGGGTATACACAGTTACGATAATGCGCCAATATCGTCAGATCTGTTGGTATTGGCGTTTTATCGTGACTGTGTGTAGCGCATTTTCCATGAAATGGCACTCAAATTACTACACAGACGATATACAAATTGGGCCACATTAGTCTTTATGCCCAAAATGCAAAGACCCTAAGCCGAATCTATTTCACTGCATGTGGTCTTGTCCTTCCGAAGGTGGTAGCCTTCTACACACAACAGTTAATCAACTATATCCACCCTGGGCACTATTTGGATACACCACCAAATTATCATCTAGCATCACAACAGGTGCAAAAAACTATTACTCAGTATCTCAGAAGCTGCAAGGAAAACAACTCAACAAAATTGGAAAACCCCCACTTCCCCATCATTAACACTATTTAAAACCAAATTGGTATACTTATTCAGAATAAATTCGGTAGAGGCAACATTAGGCAAGGAACGTAGTCAGAAATTATTTTTTGCTGCGGGGGTGTATTATTGATATTTTTCCAATACAATAGACAACACATCCATGATTTTTTTCAGATTGCAGTGTGGTATACAGAACAACCTCCCCATCACAGCACTATGCACTAGTCTCACCTATACATTGTCCTGTGCACTAACTCCCCCCCCTTACAGTATTTTTCGAATAAGAAAATGCTTATGCATAACTTTTAATTTTCTTTTAAATAGACCTTCTTTAACAGTGGTCAAAATTATAACTTTGTTGTGCATAAGTACAATGCACTTCTCAATTTAAAGAAAATATTTTACATTAGTACTAATCATTATAGGACCTTACTGTTCAAAAGAAGAAAAAAAATGTGCAATTTAATTTATCTTTCATTATTCCTTAATTTTACTAGGTTGATACCAACTGCATTAAAAAGAGAAATATTCTTAGAATATGTCATTAAACTCCTATTCCAAGGTTTTTTTTTAGGTGCATTTTGCCACCTGGCTGAAAACAATTGAAAACGTGTTTCTGACCCTTCAGTTTATTGTAAAGAATGTTCAACAGACTGTTTGGAGCTTTTCAGCCTTTGTTCTGGAAAATAAAGTCCCAGGTTACAAAATTGGATGCTACATTATTTCCCCACAGGCCCCCACCCACTTCATCTTGAAGTATTCTGGGATTAGTGGCCCTTTTTCGGTTGAAAAACCTGACCATCCTTTCAAACTAGTTCAGTTTTATCTTCAACAATACCGCACAGCAATTCCACTACAAAGCAATTTGTGTTGAGGAAACAATGCATCTTTTGATGGAATGACTGGACTAGAGGTTGTAATTACTGCTTTCCAAAGAGATGACTCTTTTTCAAACTCCAGCAAAATTTTCTTATCACCCAGGAAAGATCACTCTATTATCCAAGAGCTGTAAACTTCCTAGATCAAGCACCAGAAGTCACATAATAACCTTTTTTTAATTTAGCTAATAGATTTGTACAATAAATCCAACATACGCCTACATCATAAAATATATCTCTGTAAAGTCATCTGCTAGAGGAATAATTCTTGTTCTCTTTAGGCAGGACTTGATTCTTAAGCTATCATAATAATTATTCAGTAAGCTGAAATGCATTATATTTCGGGATGGGCAGGCTCAATAGGCCTATCTTGTTACAATAATGGACACTCATGATGGAGTTAACCAAGAGGATTATAACCTTGGTAAAATAGACACAAGCACATGGCTGAGCTGTATTTTAGCTTACTCGTTTCATCAAGCCTCTTTGATTAGCATTCTCAAACACGCAGCAACCATATTTATGCTTCAAATAGTCCTGCAGGGCCACTACATGAAGATTCATATCCAGCATTAATAATTATAATGCCTCTTTGAATGACAGGGATAGCACCTGCTGTTTTAAGATGGCTGATTGCTCTCACAGGGTTACGTTGGTTAAAGACCTGAAATAGAGGCATCTCCAGTGAGCCAAAGAATTATTACCTTTTAAACCCTTTCATGGCAGAGAGGGGTTGAATGCTGTGCAAAGCATTTGGTCAGACAACGCTCCAGTGTTAAAGTTGCTGATGTGCCATAAATGCTGCAGGCATGTTATTAACAAAAAAACACATTTTTAAAAATGGCTTCTAAAATGTATTTAATGAAAATAGTTTAAACTAGCTGCATTAAAAAAAACATGCTTTTTTCACTTAGTGTACTTTTTATAAATAAAGCTTTTTCTGCATCATGTCCTAAATTATGAAAAAATTTAATCAATTATACCATCAAGCTAGTTAGTATAGCATAACATAACAAATCAAATTAGTTTGATGGTTGGTGGTGTCCAATCAAAACAGACACAAGTGATGTCATTTTCAAGCATTTCAAGCCTGTTTTGCTATGTGCACTTATGTGCAGATATCTAGGTAGAGTGAAAGGAATGAGGTAATATAATTTTTATCATCAATATATGGCATATGAGTTTAACCCAACGATTAAGGATATGAACAATTAATTTAAAGGTTTTAATGGGATGAAATACAATGCAGGGTCAGCAGGCATACAGTAATGAATTCAGTAAATGGCATTAGCAGTGATAACTAAGAAAGCACTGGCCAGGTATCTAACCTGCTTTTAATGTACCAAGTCTTATATGATATAGCATTATCTTCAGGTCTGCAGCACCTCTATAGTTAAGAAGCCCTATATTTTTCAGTCTACAAAAATTATGCTGATACATACCTTAAATAATTGATGCTGCCTACCTTCACTGCTTAAAGGGACAGTTCAGTGGAAATTATTAGTTTGTGTAATGCCTTCTTAGTTATTCTACATATTCTCTCCCATTTTAAAAAATCATTTGATTTCATACACTTTGCTGTTCCCTGCTGTTGACATTAGTGAGCTGACATTTCAGGTTCTAACAGTCCTTCTTCCCAGGATGCACCACATCCTTGGAATGTTCCAAACACTAATTTCTACCGATTGGCTGTTGGATGGGTCAAAGATGCTCAGATCTTTACTGAGCAAATGAATCAACCCAGGCGCTGGGTCAAGGGCAAGACCAAAACGGTCTCTACTAGGGGTCCTGCAAACAGGAAGTCAGTATTTCGGATGCATTTATTTATACACTGGCAAAATGCTGAATTGGCAGATTATGGTCATTGGGATAAAAAAATACTGCTCTTTTTTCTGAAAAGCATATGTATTTGCACTGAACGTGAACGTATTGACCACAAAAATTTTTACCAGAAACTACACAGCTATCATTAATGATAAAAAGGACTTTTCAAACTTCTTCCCTTTTAAAATCAAACACATAAAGCCAGCATGCTGTAAAGCTGGTCAAAATTTATATTAGAAGCATGATGTTACATGAACTGATAGTAACATAGCAACATAGTAATTGAGGTTGAATAAAGACATGCGTCCATCAAGTCCAACCTTTTCACCCTCCTTTTTAACCCTACCTTGATCCAGAGGAAGGCAAAAAAAATAACAGCTAAAAAAGGGGGGAAAATTCCTTCCTGACTCCAAATGGCAAACGGAAAGTATTCCTGGAATAAACCAGAACTGCAGTATATAAATTAATACCAGTAATTCTCAAAATTTTAGAGTTTTAGAAAGTTATCTAGCCCACTTTTAAAGCTATTCAATGAACTTTCCATTACCATATCTGCTGGAAGACAGTTCCACGGTTTCACTGTTCTCACTGTAAAGAAACCGTTCCTAACCTTAAGATGAAACTTCTTTTCGTTCAATCTTAAAGGATGTCCATGTGTCCTCTGATATGACCGATCAGTAAACAATGCACTAGAGAGTTTATTGTATTGCCCATAAATATATATTTGTATAAAGTGATCATATCCCCATGCAAATGTCACTTCTCTAACGTAAACAGCCCTAACTTGTCTAATCTGCCTGCATAGTCAAGCCTCTCCATTCCCTTTATTATTTTAGTTGCCCTTCTCTGAACTGCTTCAATTTCAAAGATGTTCCTTTTGTATATGGGATTCCAAAACTGCACCGCATATTCCAAATGAGGTCTTACCAGTGCATTGTAAAGAGGGAGTATAATGTTTTTTTCTCTTGAATCTATTACCCTCTTTATACAAGACAATATCTTGCTAGCTCTAGCCGTTGCTGCCTGGCATTGTTTGCTACAGCTGTTAGACTGTTATCTACCAGACCCCCCAAATCTTTTTCCAGTCGAGTCACTTACATTTATTTATGGTGTAGGAGGCACAAGGATTGTTAAACCCTAAATGCATCACCTTACATTTATCAACATTGAATCTCATCTGCCATTCTGCTGCCCATTTTGATAATTTATCTAGGTCATCTTGCAGCAATTGCACATCATTTGAAGTTTCCAAAGCTCTGCATAGTTTAGTGTCATCAGCAAACACAGTAACCTTGCCCCCTTCTAAGTCATTTATAAACAGATTAAACAGATAGATCTATGGCATTATTTGTAGCTAAAGATGGACACAAAACCGAACTCGAACTAGAGTTCGACTCACAGCTGTATTTTCAATAATTATCATAAATTCGCTAATTAACAAATTTACGGACTGTTTGCTAACCCTCGAAAGTATCGTTTGTTTTTGATAACCCTCGAATGTACGGATAGTTTTCACTAACCCTAGAATGTATAGTTCGCTATCGCTCAAATGTAGCCTTCGAGTTTCGCTAACCCTTGAAAGCATCGTTCGTTTTCGGTAACCCTCGAAAGTATCGTTCGATTTCAGTAACCCTCCAATTTATGGTTCTATTTTCAGTAACCCTCGAACGTATTGATCAGTAACCATCGAATTGGCCGTAACCCTCAAAATGTAGCTTGCGCAAAACCCGACAATTGCCCGCTCGTGTTTAAGGAGTGTTTAAAAAAGTTTTGGTGATAGTGACTATTTTCCAGCTGCCACAGCCATTTACAGTAAGATACCATTGTTAGTTTAGCTGTAAATCATTCGGACTTTTAGAACTGTAACTCCCCCAATGACTTTAATGGGTCCAAATTCGAACTTTCGAACTTTTACTGAAGTTCGAAAGTTCGAAAACGGCCCGAACTTTATGAAGTCATAAAGTCGGCTATCTCTATTTGTATATTTGGTGTTTTAGTTTTTAGATAACAATATCCCTTTAACAGATTTTCGCTAAGGTGACAAGCTAGTAAATGTACAGTTACATGTTTGTTAATATGAATGTACATATGATTGCAGAAAGGGGGCAAGTTTCTTTTTTAATCCTTACCTTGCTCCAAATGAAACCCCCATCTGTTCATTACTGCTTTTAAAGATGCATCTTCAAAATCACATTACATTTCTATATACATATGCCCATTTCATTGATGATCTAGCAATCCTATGACTTTAAAATCCAACTATTTAGTTCAGATGTATTGTGCATGGCTATATCGAAAACAATATATGCTGCAATATTTTATACCTCACACTCTCTGTGCAGAGTAATCAAAGCTCAAAATCCATTTTTAATGTCCTATTGTATTTTGTTCTTAAAGGATTCAACAAAGCAAAACAAAGGATGGAAGTGTTATAGAGGCCAGGAAAATTACATTTTGGGAAATTATAAGATGTCTCTCCGTCCTTCTATCTAAAAGAGTTCTCTTATACATTTCAAACAAGCCAAGAATGAGGTATCTTTCTTCTCTGGTTCCTAAGTTATAGGCTTTTAACTTTACAGTCAGGATGAACAAGGAATTGTGTAAGTATCTGTTGTATTCAATTAGATCAACTGGACTTGAAATGTAGTTCTTGAAGACGTTTCGCTAGTCATCCGACTGGCTTTCTCAATTCAATGACTTGTACAAGAATCTGTGGCAATTATGTACCCTGGAAATCCCAATAGCATATCACAGCCAGTGTTAAGGGTTGATTGGATAGTGGCTAAGAGGTGTTATAGGTACGCCCAGAGTAAGGTGTTAAAACAGCATTGTACATGGCAGACAGTTGGTGTCGAACCCCCCCACCTCTATTTAGGCTTGTTTTCTTTATTTCACATAAATGGCCTCCTAACACCTCTCTTGAACCAGTCACGTTCCTTCGCCAATAGTGTTAACATTTAACATTACAATCTTCAAAGGTATGTCCTTTATCCTTAAGATGCAGGTACACGGCTGAGTCCTGACCCGAGGAATTGGCTCTTCTTTGCTGGGCCATACGTTGATGCAGTTGCTGTTTGGTCTCCCCCACATACAAATCAGAGCATTCTTCACTGCACTGCACTGCATATATGATGTCGCTTTTCTTGTGTTTTGGTATTGGGTCTTTCGGATGTACCAATTGCTGCCTCAGTGTGTTGTTCGGTTTAAAGCAGACAGGGATACGATGTTTTTTGAAAATTCTTCTTTATTTCTCGGAGACCCCTGCTACATATGGGATGACCATGTTCTTCCTCCTGTCTTGCTTTTCCCCTTCACTGTTGGTATTTGTGTTCTTTTCTTTCCTTCTACTTCTTTTGACAAAGGCCCAGTCTGGATATCCACAAGTTTTAAGGGCTCCTCTGAGATGTTTCATTTCTTTAGCCTTCGCCTCTGTGCTAGTGGGGATGTTCTCGGCTCTGTGTTGCAGGGTTCTGATGACACCCAGCTTGTGATCTAAAGGGTGGTGGGAGTCAAACATCAAATACTGATCTGTGTGTGTTGGTTTTCTGTAAACCTCTACTTCCAGTTTACCATTTTCCTTAACTTCTACCAAGCAGTCCAAGAAAGCCAGTTTGTTGTTTTGTACCTCTTCCCTTGTGAATTTAATGTTTTGGTCTACCGCATTAATGTGTTCTGTGAAAGCTTGTAATTCCTTCTGGTGGATTTTAACCCAGGTGTCATCAACATATCTGAACCAGTGGCTGGGTGCTATGCCCTTAAAGGTATTAAGCGCCTGTGTTTCTACCTCCTCCATGTAAAGGTTGGCCACAATGGGTGAAACTGGAGATCCCATAGCACATCCATGTTTTTGCTTATAGAACTTATCCCTGTATTTGAAATAGGTGGTATTCAGACACAAGTCCAACAAGGAACACACCTGTTCTGGGTTGAGATCAGTTCTGCTGGTAAGAGTACTGTCTTGGCCCAGCCGTTTTCTCACCATGTCAACCGCCTCCTTGGTGGGTATACAAGTGAAGAGAGATGTCACATCATAGGACACCATAGTTTCTTCTACACCGAGTACTATATCTTCAATCTTGTTGGTGAAATCCTGAGAGTTCTGGATGTGATGCTTAGAACTTCCCACCAAAGGTCCTAAGATGTTAGCTAGATATTTTGCCACCTTGTATGTTACAGAGTTGATGCTGCTGACTATAGGTCTTAGTGGGGCCCCTTCCTTATGTATCTTTGGGAGTCCATATATGCATGGATGTGCCTCACCAGGGTAGAGGCGATGATATATAGCTCGGTCAATGGCTTTATCCTTTTGAAGCTGTTGTAGTAAGTCTATGACTCTTTTCTTGTAACGGCTGGTGGGATCCCTTGTTAAAGCCTCATATGTGTTGTTATCAGCCAGGAGCATGGTCACCTTATCATGGTAGTCTGAGGTGTTGAGTACCACTGTGCATCTTCCTTTATCTGCCGGTAGAATGGTGATACTGGAATCTTTCTTGAGGGATGTTAAGGCTCTTCTTTCCTGTGTAGTCAGGTTAGATGAAGGAGTTTTAGCACTGAATAGAGGTGGGGGGGTTCGACACCAACTGTCTGCCATGTACAATGCTGTTTTAACACCTTACTCTGGGCGTACCTATAACACCTCTTAGCCACTATCCAATCACACCCTTAACACCTGGCTGTGATATGCTAATTGGGATTTTCCAGGGTACATAATTGCCACAGATTCTTGTACAAGTCATTCTGAATTGAGAAAGCCAGTCGGATGACTAGCGAAACGTCTTCAAGAACTACATTTCAAGTCCAGTTGATCTAATTGAATACAACAGATATACCATGACCTGGATGAATGAGAACCTTCACAAGCAATTGTGTAAGTGTCACATGATCAGCTATGTAAGAAGCTACCCCCAAATAATATTTTCTGAAGCAATTTAAAGACAGCTACAGCAGTAGGATACAACTTGGCGTGCTCAGTGCATCTCAGTGCCTGTGGTACAGGGGTCAGAGCAATGGTGCTAGTGATGTCGCAGCTCACAGTGCTAGCTGGAAAGACCACCCTTTATACTGCTATAGGTTGGATAGATTGCAGCTAGAAGCATAATACTGGAGTGGTTTTAAAGGTAGTAATGTGCTCTTTTTAATAAAGGCCACTTGTATGGAGACCAGTTACCCTTTAATAAACAGCAAACTTATACCACCAAAATCACTTACTTATTTGCTTAATTGGAATAGCTTTTATAGTAATTGTAAACGTTTTAATAAATTACACAAAATCAGGGAGATTCAATAAAAGTTCTTATCGTTTAAAATGGTGTTAATTTTGCCACAACCAATCAAAACTTATTTAACATTTGAAAGCTAATATTTGATTGGTTGGGGCAAAATTAGCACCATCACCATCTCCCTGAATATATTTTAAAACATATCTTAAGAGCATATATTTCTTAGCAAAAACTCAGTTAAAGCCATTCACTATTTTAAAGCACAATTCCTATAGCTTGCGAAAATAGCCCTAGTTTTGAAGTTCCCAACTTGATTTTCCTGTGAAAAGAAGTTTCTTGGATTTTTGCATCAGATTAGCAAAACAGACTTTCTTTCCCCCACCCCTGGCCTTCCATCCAAAGCTTTATTTTAAAGGCATAAGACCTCAAATAAAAAGGCTGGGTTAGGGTTGTTACTACCACATGAAAACCTGAACTATCTTCCTAAAGGTACCAGGAAGATTCCGTCTGTAGAAAGGCGTTACTACACACGAAGTCACAAGCATTCTCCCTATGACCACGGTCAACTCCCTATACTTCAGTAAAGGGGGCTGAATGCAACCGAGGGAGAATTTTTTGAAACAACAGTTTCTGAGGCATCCTTTTATTGGGAATGTGCATACTCAGCTTTACAAATTACATACTATATAAGTATAGTGCGAGAAATTTATTAGGTAAATAGTCTAAGCTCAATGTGGTAGCTCCCCAGTCAAGCCCATTTATTGGAGGTCCTATATCTTTAATATAAAATGTTGGATGGATACTTCCCTCATTATAAAAGACAGTGAGTGGGGAAAAGCGAAAGCCTTATATGCTAAGGTAACAAGTATTTAGAGTGTATGTAAGTGCACTTGCATAGAACAGGGGTTATGATATTACATGGGGCCTTGGGATGTGTATGTATTATCTATTTTTGTATGAATGTTTGACTAGATAAATAGCATTGCATGAGTAAGAAAATATACTCAATGTGTGTAGATAAAATTCCCTTAATAAAAGCAAATATGAAACTAATGGTAAGCTATTGAGCTTAAGGGACAGTTACAGTAAAGCAAACAAGCAAAATTGCTTGGTTTCATTACCAAATAGCAACTTGTGACATAGTATATGTCCTATATATATGATATAGATATATGTTACACTAGCCATAGTGTTGGTAAAGTGTAATGTAAAGCAATAATACAATATCAAAGATCTTTTACATTTCCCACTTATTTTAGATATCTTTCTTTTTCTTGCTAATGGACTTTCCTTGCTATTTTCTTGTCTGTTCTCCAATAAAATATCCATTTCTTACAAGATATTTATATATACATTCAGCTTAGACTTTACTGTAGCTTTTATGTGTGGTTCCTTAAATACTTGCCCTTTTTGTCTGCTTTCTGCTTTTTTATAGTGTTCTGTGCTTTGATAGTATTTAATATTTTATGTTTGTCATTGTTTATGTGATAATACATTTGCTTGTATTCATTTTAGTTTTGTAAATTTGATTTGTGTACCTAACCTAATTAGCCCCTTTTTCTTAGTAAGGCTTTATTTGTCCAAACTGAGTCTTGTGCTTAAACTGCTTTCCTTCAATACAACTTGATGGCATTTGTATATAAAAACAAAATATGTCCTGACTTGCCCTGTTCCATTTTATTATTCAAGTCTTATGTTCTTCAATGTAATTTTGGGCAAAATTCTGGCAGCAGAGCAACCAGCAGGGTGTAGATGGTACAAAGGGTACCCTGTCATTTTTGGCTCAGCATTAATGACCCCCCAAGGCCCAATGGGACTTGGATGGAAACTCTTTTTTAAATTTGCAGCATCAGGCAAGAAACTAAAGTAAGCACGAGGAAAATGCAGGAACTAATGTAACAAAGGATAGTACTGGGTGCATTTTTGTATGAATGAAAAGGCATTTCCTCCCTAAAACATAAAACTAGTCAATAGTCAAGGAAGATACATTTCCCAGAAAGGAATAAAATGTATCATTAAATATCTGGTTACAAATGCATGTAAACTGGTAAAAATAGCAGTTAGGGTTGTGGGCAGATAACAGACAAGTCACCAGTTTTTTGTTTTATGGGTGGACATGCTCTTTAGAGAGGCTACCTCTAGTACACAACACTGGGGTATGAATTACACTGCTGAGATGCAGAAAATTTCTACATGTATAGCTACATTTTGAAATTAGAAACTCACTCCTTTCATAAAACAAAGACTCCTTGCCTATTTTATTGGAACAAACAGATAGTGTAACGTTTTGGGGGATGCAACCTCTATACGTCAGACCAATTGTCAATTGTCAGACCAGGGACCAGCACCATCACTTGAAGTGCAGTGATTGCTGGTTAATGGAAAAGTAAATCCTTGAATGTATAGCTACCTTGTTATATACATGACCCAGTGGTCCACTATGAAACATTTTGTCACAGTCAGGGGGGTCCTAAACTTTCTCTAGTCTGTGGGAAACATTTTAAACTTAGCTGCAATTCCGAACATTTTATTTTAATTTACCACTATTTTTTCACCCATGTTAGCACATAGAAAGTTTTTGCTATAAAGAGTAAAGCATAACATTTTGATGTCCAGTGATAGAATTATCACAAACACCAATTTAAACGAAGCATCTAAACAGCAGCCTACGCCCGACATTAAATTAGACACATTGACTTAAACGTGGGTCATCCTTTTTCCAGAGTTTATGCAAAGTGCATGGAGTCAGGAGTGCCATGTGAAATGGTCTCATCTGTCCTAACCCAAACTGTAATAAAAAACCCAGCAAATCTGTTTAATACCATGCAACCTTGGCCTGATAATCAAATAACTGTAAGAGTTTAATTGTTCTGTTCATTTTCACTACCATTCGCTAATGTTTAAGGAAAAGGTCAACCTGGCAAAGATGGAAATCAATGAGATCATGGGGTTTAAGGTCAACAAATGGTATTTTAATTGAGGTTGCTGGCTCTTATCAGTGAGAGTTCACATCAGTCTATTAGATCCTGATGGTAAATATTGGTAACTTTACAAAGAAGAGAGCTAATAGTTTTGTATTACTAATCTTGAACAATCAGGATTCCAGCACTATTTCTTAAGGAATGCTCATTTACATTAGTTTAATGGTGGTAATTATTTTAAGTATTATGTCAGACTTTGCAAACAAATAAATTAGTCTCGTTACATATTTTAATTTATATATTTTTTTAAATATACATATTTTATTCTACAGCACTAGTCCACCCGACACAATGGTAACAAATAAAAAGAACGGCTGCAATGTATAATGTACAATTTTTAGATACAAATAGGAAATATGGTTTTAATGCAAATTGTTAACAAGGTGCATATCAACTAAATGGTGTTAAACAATAGTAACAACAAAACATTGCAGTCTACTGATATTTAACCCATTCATGCTACATTAAATATCCTATATAAAAAAGAAAGAAAGAAAGAAGCTGAGTTTTTTTTTTTACGTGTTTGTATTTAATCTGTCTCAACAAAAGTTTTCATCAGTCAGGCCATCTTTGTATTTTTTTTTTTCCTTTCTGCCTGGGGCCCCCATGCTATTTCTATGCAAATAACAACCTCGTGGTTTATATCTTATTATTTCTACAGGAGCTGCAGTGACATGACCTAAGATGTGTGTGAGGTGTATTGAGAGCGGAAGGGAGAGAAAGCAAAAGAGAGAGAGGGGGAAACAGAGCGGCTGCTCAGTGAGGTGTAAAAAAATATTGTCAGGAGTGAAAGAATAAAAAAAAATGTGCAGGGATAATGTGTTTATTTCAGCGCCCCCCCCCCTCCCTCCCCTTGTCCTCTCTCCACCTCCTCCTCCTTCCTCTCCATGCTAGGCAGCACCTTTTAAAATTCATTGGACGTCAGGCGATCATGCACAATCCATATGCTTTCACTTTATCATTTGCATTTCATGCCTCCTGGCTTTTGATGTGCTGATACGTTTGATGCAGCCAGTAGAGGTGCATTATCATTATTTCAATTTTTAAGGGGGTCAGCAGGTTCATGGAAAAAAAATAAAGTATAAAATGGGGAAGCGAGGAGAAAATATCTGGTGGATGTTCCAGTCGTGAAATTTATTGAGGTTTGGCGCATTATAATGCAGCTCGGTCAAAGAATTGCTTCATTTAAAATGACCTACCCAGTAACATTTATGTAGAAAAATCTACATACCTTTCCTGCTGGTCATATGCAGTATGTCTGTAAGCTAAAACAGCTACACCTTAGCTATTAGCTCATGCTATGATCTGAAGATTATCCTAACCTAGTCTACAATGCATATAAAACATGGAAACATCCCAGGGGCTGATCCATCAATGCAGTACATATAGACATGACAACAGTATTTTACCAATAAAAACAAAACAGCTTATTATTCAACCATTTGTTATTGTATATTTAACATACAGCTATTAGAATGTAGTTACATAAATTATGCAAATTTCAACAAAAAGGACATAAAAAATTAAAAACTTAAATAATAAACTTAAATGTTAGGTGAGAAATAACAGAACATTTTCTAAAGTTTAATATACTAATTTAATATACTGATCAATATACCTACCAGTAGTCTGTTAGCCAGAATTAAGGTGGTACATGCCAATATTTTGTCCCAGCCTATTGATTTCACCCAATAAGGTATGTTTTACCAAAATGTTCAATCCTTCAGACCAATAGAACATGCAGGGAGATTCAATAAAAGTTCTTATCCTTTAAATTGATGCTAATTTTTCCCCAACCAATCAGATATCATTTAACATTTGAAAGCTAACATCTGATTGGTTGGGGCAAAATTTTTACCATTTTTAACGATAAGAACTTTTATTAAATAACCCTGATGATGTCTTATGCCAGAAATCACAACTGAAAAATAAGAAAATAGAACATTATCCCCCTAAATTGTAATCAAACCCAAGATTAGATATGTACAGACACCCAGTGGAAAGGGTAATAAAACACAACTTTTAATAAATTCATATAAAAAAACCTAACACTTTAAAATAACCATCGCACAGCCAGATGTATAGAAAACAGAGATAGGGATATCTCTATGCTATTAGACTCCTTTAGCTGGAGACATTCTGTCTCACTCTTTTGAGGGACTGTATAGGTTTTTCCTATTTTTCCTATCTTATCTCTATCTCTATTTTCTATATGGCTGGCTGTGTGATGGTTATTTTAAGGTGTGTTAGGTTTTTTATGTGCATTTTATTAAAAGTTATGTTTTATTACCCTTTCCACTGGGTGGAATACACAGCTATTCACAGCACAGGGAGAACGCTTGGGACTGTGTGTTTGCTGGGGTTGACTCCCCTATAGGGAGACTACCGTGGCTGAGGGAAATTTTTGTTATTTCCACGAACAACTGCTTAGCCGCTGGAAACATTCGGCGGCTGCATGTTCGTTCGGGAAAGCCGCTACACACACTAGCAATAAAGCCACGATACCATTGTTATCGCTAGTATGTGAACCTAGCTTTACATGACTTTTACTACTTTGAAAATTAACTTTTGCAGTTTAGTGTAAAGCTAGCCACACACAGTACCGATAAAGTCCGATCAGATCCGACGGTATTGGGGCTTTATCGGTACTGTGTGTAGCTAGCTTTCTCGAACGAGCGTGTGGCTGCTGAACGTTCGGGTTGGCCGATCAGTCATTTGGGAAAGAGGTAAATTTCTCTCGGCCGCGGTAGACACCCTATAGGGGAGCCAAGGGAAACACACAGTCCCGAGCGTTCTCCCTATGCTGTGCATAGGGAGAGTGCTCAGGACTTTGTGTAGCCCGATCTTTAAAAAATGACAGACAGGATCTTGCACATTTCATTCCACAAAAGAAAAAAATAAGGCGAGGTAGACATAAGCCAATATTTATTTTGCCTAATCAGTCAATTCAAACGATCAGACATGTTGGAAAATGACAGCCATGTCTGCATATTTTAATATGCATATTCCATCGATCAGGCTGAAATATCAAAACAACTTTAAATTCTATCAACAGACTACCAAAAAACGGTCATCGGAATTTAGGTATAAGATACACAATTTGCATTGGGGAAAAAAATAAAGGTTGAGTTTTGCTAATAACTAAACATTTTGTAACCATTTTATACATTTAGACCTAAATATGCAGCTGAGATTATAGGTTTAAACCACTGGTTCAAATAACTGTTTTTGTCCCTTTAGCAAAACACAACCACATTTAGGTTATTTCTGGCATTGACTTCTGTTCCTGTATGCAAATTTTTGTGTTATTTTTGAGTGATGTCTTACATACAAAGCCCCTTTTAAAATTACCCACAGCACCTTGATGAGGTGCATTACCAACTTAAACCATGACTTGGGCTCGGCCACACCATACGCGTTTGAGCACACGATTGCACTTGCGTGTGCGATTTTGATTTAATGGAAATCGTGGGAACGGGAAAAGTTCCTGCGATTTCTAATGCATTGCGTTTGCGATTCTGTGTTGGCAGCGCATGCGATCACCATTTTTAATCGCAGTCTCTTCCATAATCGAAAGTGGGGAATCGCATCCTTTTGCTTTGCAGTGTGGGACCTTAGGGCAATTGCGCTTGCGATTTCTGTGCGTTACAACACGTTTGCGATTCTCTAATTCCGATTATGGAAGCGCATGCTATTGCAATTAAAAATGTTGATCCCATGTGCTTCCAAAATAGAATCGGAATTGCAAATGCAACGCATTGGAAATCACAGGAACTTTTTGCATTCCCACGGTTTTCAAAAATCGCATGTGCAATCGCAGATGCACATAGTGTGGCCTAGCTATTAGTCATTCCAAATCCCTCAATAAATCTAATTCATGCAGCCTTTTTTAAAATGCAACTTAACTCGTACTTTGGCATCAGATTTGCTAAGAGCTACTTGTAGGTCCTACAATAAAATTTTAAAGGTCCTTAAAGTGCATTTTGCTCTTTAAACTAGTCTAGACAAGCTGCCAGTTGGTTTCAGTTGGAATGTTATCCTCTATTTTTGAAATGATCTTCCCAACAATTTAATGACCGATGTTCAGTTGTTTGGCAATCTTTTACATCCTTTTCCAGATGTAAAGGTATTTATAAGCTTTTTATAAGACATAAAAAACTCTTTTGATCCAGGCAACACATTTCAACAACAAAGAGCAAACTAACAAGGAGATAGACCGAGAGCCACAATAGCTCCTTTTTCCGATGTTGTCAGCAAGTCAGCAACTTATTTATGTTCGAATTTCCATTTTAGCCTTTGCATTCCTTTAAAACTGTTCTTAAAGGGCATGTCCACCCCCAAAACTAAAATTTAACCCACTATAAGTCCCACTGTGTAGTGTTAAAAAATCCTTACCTTACATCTCTGCTCCGAATGGTTCACCTGCAATACCTGTTCAAAGTTACAGAAAGTGAAAAGTATGAGCTGTCAGTTAGTCATCTGGTCCCTGCTACTTTCTTGTCCTTTGAAAGGTATCTGCCATGCGCATGGGAGCCCCTCTGGATCCTAATTTGCTGCCTGGTGCCCTACCTTTTTCTGTTGTGGAGAACAGCCTAGTGCACTCCAAAACACCAAGTGCATTTGTTAAAAAATGCAGTAGAAATGTACTTACATTGCTTCAATCTCCCGGCGCTCTGCATTGCCACCAGCCTCATCTGTGATTGGCTGCCTCTCAGCCGATCACAGACACGGCTGCCGGTCTGGCCCCCTGGCAAGTTCCAGCAAGCAGAGGGCCGTGAAACGAAGGACTGTAAATAAATTTCTGCTACTTTTTTTTTTTTTTTTAAACAAACAAAACTTGGCGGTTTGGGGTGGTCTAGGGTGCCCTACAGTATATAAAAAGTTTTTCTTCCGGGTGAAGATAAAGCCAGTCTTGATGCATTATACTCTGTGGTTTAAATAAGATTTGCACCTAATAAAACATGTTAATATTTTATTACTTTGTTCTTGATTACGGTGTACTAATACATATTTAAATGTTATTGATTACAATGATCAAACACTCAAACAAACTGCAGTCCCGCCCTGCTCAAGATCAGGAGTGTCTAAAACCCCACGACGTCCTGGTGCTACACACTCCTTACTGATAGTCCATCTCTCCAGCGGTTGAACAATGGCAGATAAAAAGGGGAAAACCCCTGTGTTATAAGACAGGCAACCGGACTTGGAATTGGTAAGTAAAAACAAAAACAACATTACTTTTTGGGCCCCTGAGGAAGTGGATTGGTTCCACGAAACGCGTAGGGCGGAGTTATCCGAGTGTGTCCATGGGTATGTCTGTCTCAACGGTGCTGTGTTTTTAATCTATCCAATAAAGTAATTTTGTTTTTACTTACCCATTCCAAGACCGGTTGCCTGCCTCATATCACAGGGGTTTTCCCCTTTTTATCTGCCAATGATCAAACACTGTATTTGCATAAAGTAACAAGTTAAAGGGCAACTGTGGTCTCTGAACACGTTAAGGTTAAATAAAAGCATGGAGTCTTTCCTTTAAAATACAGAGTCTTTCCTTTAAAATAAGCCCCGAATCACATCTCTGTCTGTAGCCTGTGAGAAATTATATTGTGATGAATGTTCGAATTTCCTGCTTCAAGTTAGTTGAGTGACCTCACCTGACCTCTGCTCTTACCCTCCGCCCCGGGGGAACAGCATGCTCAGTTAAGACCAAGGGCTAGGCCACATCATTGCAATCAGAATGCATGTTAAATAGTGCACACTAGGACCGCCCAATTGGAGTGGCACACACTTGGTGTGCTTGAGCCATTAGCGCTGTTATACGTTGATCGGAGCACATGCGATTACCATTTTTGGTGAGATTTGCATGCGCTCCAATCCCAAAAATGACAGGGACTGCAGCACAAGCTTCAATGTCGTGCAGGAAGCGTGTGCGATTGCGCACAACACTCGTGTTTAGTGTGGCCTTGGCCATAATACTGGGAAAAATTAAGTAGTAAATGAGAAGTATTTTGAGTATGTGTTATAGAGAAAAACTCTTCAGAAAAAATCTTTGTAACTCCTTTCTAATCTATATAGAAGTGTCTTTTTTTTTGCTTTTTTTGATATAACGTAGACTAGAAATTGGCATTTACACTCTGGTATGAGTAGTCTTTTAGCTTTTTATTTCGGTATCATCTTGGGTATTCAAATATACACACTCGTGGATGAATTTTGTTCTGCTGCAAGTGAATTGTTTTGCCATCAAAGAGATAATGCAAGCAATTTTAAAAACAACGTAAGCCTTTTTATGCCTAATGCATAAACCTAAAACAACCAAAACAGCTATAAAAGATGAAGGACTGCACTCTCAAATCTAAAAACAAGATAATACCATTATGCTTTTTTTTTTTTCAACACACTTCAGTTAATGACAAACCTAGACAGAAGCTAGTTTCAGGTTCTGCATAACCAACAAGGGAACTGTCTAGAAAGTTTTTTATTTACAAAAAACAAAACAATGAATTTGGTTTTAAAACCAAATCTTGTTGGTACGTTTTATAAATCCATATCATTCTTGGATTACAAATGACAAATAAATTAATATTACATTCCATAAAATATTGTAAGCTTTTTTAAAGTTTGAAACTCGTTTAATGCCAGAAAACATTGTTTGAGTGACATGTGAAAGTAAATAATAATGTGTATGATTATATTAATCCGGACTATTTTTAATTGGCTGTCGGAAAGGCAGCCAATTACAGTCACGGCTACTGGCAATAGAGAACGCCAGGGGAGTGTAGGGCTGTAAGTGGAGTTTGGATTTTTTTAAGCAGACTAATATAGCATTTGGGGGTAGGAAGGGATGCCCTACATTAAATATAAACCATTTTACGCTAGGTGAAGGGCAGCCAGGGAGGGATGAGAAGGGAGGGAGGGATGAGAAGGGAGGGAGGGATGAGAAGGGAGGGAGGGAGGGAGGGAAAGGGCTTCCATGCGCTTGCCACTGTCCTCTCAGAAAGCAAGGAGGAGGCAGAAACCTTTTATACAAGAAAACAGCTACTACTATTCAGTTTCCTGGATTTTGAACAAGCACTGCAAGGAGAACCATTTGGAGCAAAAATGTAAAGTAAGGATTGTTTTAAATGACACACTGGGGCCAGTAGTGGGTTAAATTTTAGTTTGGGGGGTGGACATGCCCTTTAATATTTTTGTTAAAGCTTCATCTTTAATCTTTCCTTCCTCTCTTAACAGACTTTAATGGGCTTTATTAAACACTTCAAACTATTTTATGAATAAAAATATAAAGTGCAAGACAAGACACTTAAAAAGTAATAGGCAGATAAACAAAAAACACGTGTACCTTCATTTTTCGCAATAAACCAGCAAACCCCGTGGTGCACCCCACCCTCCCCTGGTGCCCCCACCCCCGCACCAACACACACACACGCGCACCGCTGTACGCACATTCCCCATGCACCGGTGGTGACGTCACACGTGCGAAATTTAGGGTCCTACATCCTTCTTTTAGTAATATAGGTGAGCACAACCATTTAAATTCTAATAGAAAGATAAAAAATGTCCTATGTCCCTTTCCAAAGTTTGTATTTTTTTAACCCATCTATTAGAAGGTGCTTATTGAATGATATATTTCTCCTTTTTCTTTTTCATTCTCTGCAGACTAGCTTGTAACAATGGTTACATAAAATTTAGAAGCTATAGAGGGGCTCCAATTAGAATTGTGATCCAAGCTCAGACTGGTTGTATTTCTAAGTGACTGAGAACCACCTTCAAGGTGTGAGCAATTTATGTCTATTAAAAAATGTGGCTCCCAAAAGAAACACAAGGAAAGGAAATGACATTGACAACAACCATCACAGTCCCATTGACTAGTGTCAGATAAACAATAGGCGTGCTGCTTAATCTATATCATAATTAAATCTATTGTTTCTTTTGTGTGCGCTATAAGCAGAAATAAAGTAAAATGAAAATTTATAAGGACCATTAGTATTTGAAAAGCTTTCATAAATAATTATTCTGCTATATATATGTATGTATATATAATTTTATTATATATATATATATATATATATATATATATATATATATATATACAAATACAAACATGTTTATTTTTACATATGGAGAGTTTCTGTAAATAATATTTAAATGGTTACCTCTCTCTTATCTCTCTCTTTATCTGTTTATTAATTCAATTCATTAGAGGAAAAAACAAAAACAGGAGAATTTGGGGTCTGGATATGTCAATTATTAAATATTGTACATTTAAGAAACCGAAATCCCATCTATTATCAGTTAATACTTGCTTACTTTGTTAAGGGCTCCTGCCCCAGTCAAGATGATATGCGAGTTTTCAACTTGAATTGTTCTTTGACCCAGTCGGACTAGATATGCTCCAATGCCAATTGCTCGGCAAGTGACCTAACAGAAAATCATCATATCATTAATTTGTTTCCATATTTTAACACTTTATTGCCCTCACCTTGTTGACCTGTATGCAACATGTATGGCAAATGGTTTATTTTTTCCCACATGATCAGCATAAAGCAGCAACAAACTTATGTGACAAGAAGGGAATGGATCAGTATTTTGCAATCAATATGGATCTTAAGAAATCGTGATAGAAAGAGCAATTATAAATGTATAATATATAATCATTCCACATATAATCATTCCAGACTTGCTGATGATGGTCTGGGTATAATTGGCGTAATGGAGACATATTAGATATTTTTAGTTTGGTTTACATTTAGCACTACATCAGCCCCATCATTTAAATTAAACTGGACATTTTCATTATGATGCATACAAATAGTTGAGACGCTTAATGTTGTTGACTTTGAAGGCTGACAAAGCATCTCTTGTGAAAAATGGGAGGAAATAAATTGTGCAGAGCATTTTATTAGCATTTACCTGAATATGTAAAGATATCATCACAGAAAATAACAGATATGAAATTGTTCTGGCAATTTTCTTAGTCCTCATGAAAACAACATTTCCCTGTGCTTGAGCTCCTTAAACCATTTTTGAGCATTCAAAAAGCTTTCCAACAGACATACAGTGTGAGTTAATCTGTGTTTATTTCAGTAAATGCAATATTTATTTTGCTGCACCCAACCTGCTTGAAAACAGCATGCATCCTTTTAAAAAGCAAACACTTTTTTTTTAGGATGTACACTTGTGTATGTGACCACATGGAGATTAACAAAATAGCAAATTAGATTGTAGGTAAACTTTTTAAAACTGGTCATTTAATCAGTCTTGTGCATTTCAACTTTAGTTAAATAAAATTTGTTAAAACTTAAGTTGATAAGTTGATTAGACAGACAGGTAGATAGGCAGATAAGCATTGCTGGCACCATGGCAACTTTAACTGAAAACAAAAATAATGATCCCCAACTGCAACTGGCACACAGTCCCAATCTTTTTCATGGATTCACTATAGATATCAGCCCCATATATAAGGATACTGAATATAAATTGCTGGGCTGATTGGATGGTGTGCAGAGCAGATTGAAAGGAGGAGACAGACAGGTCAAATGGATGGAGGAGGGGGGCAATTGCATAAAAGATGGGGACCAAATAGAAAAGAGAATGACAAGAGATCATGAAAGGAGAATGAAAGAGACTTTTTGATAATTTTTTTTAACTTCGTTGAGGTAGGAGCATAGTATACAGTATTCACAACAGTAGTTTGTAAGCGGTATTTGAAGGTAATCAGTTCAGATATTATAAGCATCGAATGTATACTAGGGCCTTTATCGGACGAAATGGCCGTTTGGTCAGGGATCGCCAAACAACCGACTTGGCGGATCCCCGAACGACCGTCAGTTTCGCCCGATAAAGGCCCTAGACACGGGCCGATTATTGGCCAAAACGAACGTTCGTACACATCGTGCGTCGCGGGTCGGGACCTGCAATCACACGTGTGTACGAACCTTTATGGTATAGTATCTTGAGATATGGTAATGCGCCATTGATTTGGGCTTTGCATTGTGCCAGTGTTGGGTACTTGGGAGCCATCCATTTAAGTATTATGGTTTTGCGAGCATAGAAAATAGTCTCTATCAGGAAAAGTCTGTGGTATTTTGTCCATCTTTCCTCATCAAGCATACCTAATACACAGGTTTCCCCTTGGAATGGGATAGATATTTCACTTATATTGCTGAGAAAGGTGATAACCTGTTGCCAGAATGTATTTATCCGCAGACATGTCCAGAAGAGGTGCCAGAAATCCGCATAGTCTTGAAGACATTTTGGACATGTATGTGTTCTCAAGGGAGAAATACGGTGCATTCTTTTGGGGGAGAGGTCTGATGAATGATATTAAATTGAATCAATCTATTACTGGCGGAGGGTGAAACTTTTTCATATGCGAGTTGGCAGATTCAGTCCATGCTTCTGCAGTTAGGTGTGGAAGTTGTGCTTGCCATTTAGTGTGTAATGTTTTAACCAGCATTATTAATTGTCGTTCTATGAGTTTTGTACAGAGGCGTAGGACGAGTCCCTGCATTCCTTGAGTTCGGAGAATTCCGATTATGGGGTGTTTTGTTAATTCAACAGTTGGGTACGTTTGGAACTCTGTTCTCAGACAATGCTTTAGCTGTAGATATTTGTTATTATTTGGTATTTCATGGTCATGGTTCGTTGTTTACTACAATATCAGCAAGAGTAAGCATTTTTTTATTGTGCCAGTCTTTGCAAGTGCTGCTAGGTGTGGAAAAGATTTATTTTGCCATAACGGGGTTTCAGGGGGATGTTCCATCATAGGCCATAATGAGGTTTGCGGCTTTCCAGGCTTTAAGAGCCAATGTGTGCATCACTGTTCCTCGTCCAATAAGATTTCTCTGTGGATTTTGAAGGAATGCCATAGGAGGGTCTGATAGATATTGTAGCATTTTTTCGGAGTCTGTAGGAGTAATTTCAGGATCTATCCAAGATTGTAGATATTTAAGTTGACTTGCGATATAGTAATTCGGTAATGCAAGGCCACGACTTTTTGGTCATTTAGGTATCTTCATCATCGAAGCAACACACAGTACAAATTAGATTACACCTCAGATCCAGGTGCATTTCACTAAGAGAGCAGCATTTGAGACGGATTACATGAAATGTAAGAATGTTTGTGTTTGAAGTTTCTACCTATTCAAAATGAATGGCTAAAAATGCCCAGAAATTCTAAGACACCACACTGTACTTATATACCCTACATGTCTGTAATGAGTTTCACTTCTCTAGCTCAAATGAAAAGAATAAAAGACAAGTAGAAACAGAAAAAACAGTAACTTGGCCTTTCAAGATAAATTAATGATTCTCCATCTGAAAGATAGAGGAATCATATTTTAATATCTGCAGTATGGCAATGTCACAATATAATTATTAGAAGATGTTTCAATTTAATTATAAAAGTATGTAATACTGGTAATGATTAGTAGATTTACCAGATTAATGGTGATGACTTCTTCGTAGGCTAATGAGGACTCCCCTGCAATCATTCCAGATCCCCTGAGGTTCTCCACTCCAAGGCCTTCTTCTTTACCAATTATATCTGTTATTTTGTATCTAAAAGATATAATCACATGTTAAATGTATTGCATAAAACCGTGATTAAAAGCAGGGAGCTGGTGGTATTCGATTTCAGAGATACATGTTTATATATATGATTTTGTGCTAGAGGTTGGTCAGTAAGCTACCGGTAGGCTAACACTTAAAATAACATAGTAATTGAGGTTGAATAAAGATATAAGTCCAACCTATTCACCCTCCTTTTTTTTAACCCTACCTAACAGTTGATCCAGAGGAAGGCAAAAAAAAAAAGCTAAAAAGGGGGGGGGGGGGGTCCAAACGGCAATCAGAAAGTATCCATGGATCAACCAAATTTATATGTATTAATACCAATAATTCTCTATATTTTTTAGTTTTAGAAACTTATCCAGGCCTTTTTTAAAGCTATTTAATGAACTTGCCATTACCACATCTGGTGGTAAGTTCCACAGTTTCACCGTTCTCACTGTAAAGAAACCTTTCCTAACCTGAAGATGAAACTTCTTTTCTTTCAACCTTAAAGGATGCCCACGCGTCCTCTGATATGACCTATTAGTGAACAATGCACCAGAGAGTTCATTGTATGGCCCATTAATATATTTGTATAAGGTTATCATATCCCCATGCAAACGTCACTTCTCCAATGTAAACAGCCCTAACTTGTCTAATCTGCCTGCATATTCAAGCCCCTCCATTCCCCTTATTAATTTAGTTGCCCTTCTCTGAACTGCTTCCATTTTCAAGATGTCCCTTTTGTATATGGGATTCCAAAACTGCACCACATATTCCAAATGAGGCCTTACCAGTGCCTTGTAAAGAGGGAGAATAATATATTTTTCTCTTGAATCTATTCCCCTCTTTATACAAGACAATATCTTGCTAGCTCTAGCCTTTGCTACCTGGCATTGTTTGCTACAGCTAAGTCTGTTATCTACCAGAACCCCCAAATCGATCGGGACAGAACAACTGTTCTGTGCAGGAGCAGCTTGCGAGAGGAGCGCGATAAGATAAGTTCCAGGTCCCCTGAGCAAACTATTATTCAGAGGGAGGTGGAACAAGCGTTCTCACCTCCCTGTGAATAATAGAAACGTGTGTCAAATACTTGTTTTTTAAGTTTAGTGTTCCTTTAAGGGTGGACATATCTATTATTTGCCTTATAAATATGATGGGGGGGTATTTTACATTTCAGAAAACAGCCTTTTCTAGCCTTTCATTAAAACAAAATAGTTTTGGCCTTTACTTCCCCTTTAAACCACCAAAGAACGTCTCTTAAAATACTGTTCACAGAACATCTCAACTACTTACTTGCATTAATAGTGTATGTTATTTGTAAGCAGAAACTGCACGGATATGATCCGTAACTCATCAGTAATATCAACATATTTGTAGATCTACAAGCAACACTTTCTGATGGCAGTCTATAGAAAAAAATATTACGGTAGCTTCCACTTACATGTAAAACCTATAAATTATGCAAAGAGAATAAGTTCTGTGCACATATTAATTCCACCTTGAAAAATTACAGCCTGCTAATAACAGCTTCCATTTAAGTTTTTACTAGTTTGACATTTTTACCTAAAGCACCGTACATACAAACAAAAAACTGCTTTGGCCAATAATCTACTGTAGACCCCTACCCATAGTAACTAACAGGCTGCTAGGCTATTGCCAAAAAGCCTGACTGTATGGAGCTCTTTTGATAAATCCTGTTGAGAGTAATGATTGCTCCTTTTTTTCAGCTCTGCAGTTCATTAATAAATTAAACATCAATAAAACTCTAAAAATCAATAATAATGAATCTATAACATTTACATTTATTATGCTTCCAAAACCATCCCCAATAAAAGTGCACTGGTTTAGCCATCAGAGCTTAAAGGGCATGTCCACCCCTTTTGAAAACTTTTGATATGCGGTAGGGCATGCTCCACCAGCCCCAACCGCATTAATATTATTGTTAGAAAGTCCCCCGATCCTTACTTACCTTCCCTCTTTCCTCTGCCGCACTGTCCCGGCCCTCTGCTTTCATGGAATTACAAGCAGGGGGCAGGACCAGCAGCTGCGTCCGTGATTGGCTGAGAGGCAGCCAATCACGGTTGCGGCCGCGGGGAGTTCTGAACAGCGGAGGAGAAAGGGAAGGTAAGTAAAGATTGAGGGACTTTTTTTGCAATAATATTAATGCGGTTGGGGCTGGGGAAGCATGCCCTACCGCATACCCAAAGGTTTTAACGTTAGGGGGAGGGAGAGAAAAATGGGAGGGAGAGGGAGGGGGGGAGGGCTGCACTGAGCATGCCTCAAACCTTGACAAGGTTGAGGCAGACTCAGGCACAGCATGAGTCACACACTGCTTCTACACAGCAGTTTCCTGGATTTTGGAGGGGCACAGCAGGGGAACCATTTTAAGCAGAAATGTAAGGTAAGGCTTGTTTTAAAGTTCTTAATGTGGCCAGTAAGGGGTTAAATTTTAGTTTTGGGGGTGGACATGCCCTTTAAGTACCAGTAGGGGAGTGTCCTCAGGGATACTAAAGTCACCAGACAACATTGTCCTTATAGACAGAGCACATTCATAACATTACTACAAGCTTTATCTCACATATCCTTTTGCTGTGGTTGTTGGCTGAATTATGAAAATAATAATATAAATTATGCTGGTTATTATGAAATAAACCTGTGGGTACTAGGGGTCAGCTCCCATACTTTTTCTCTTTGGGTTTGCTGGGACTTCCCATGCTCTTTAGTGCACAGTAAATAAAAACAAGAAAACTACAGTCTGTCCGGCCACCTGTCTCCTAAAAGTTGACAGCCAATCATATTACCCACCTCTGTTAGTCACAGAACATGTTACAGCAATTCCTGCCTCTCAGACACAGAACAGAGATTTAACAGTGGGCATTAGGGGCAGTGGGCATCGCAAAAGACGCATATGCATACAAGGCATTTTGAAGACTACATGGAATGTATTGGCAACAAGCCTTCTTGTTTACAGAATCTACTTCTTACATGTATGTAAAGCAGGATTTAAAAAATAAGTTAAGTTCTCCTTTAAGAACTTGATTTAGCCCTTACATTAAGTGATTTATGACAAATATCCTGAACATTCTGTTCACCCACGAATAAACACTAAACTTTTCTAATGTTATGTAAAGCAAAATAACCAATAAGGCAAAATAAATGTTTGACAATTTAAAAACAATATATTTTCCAACAGACAGCTTTACTAATTAAATATCCTATTACTGAAAAGTAATAATTAAATGTGATCTCCTCATCCTTATTGGAATTTGTCAGGAAAATTATTAGTGAGTCACACTGATAAATACGATGAGGTTGCGTAGCTGAAGGCATGAAGGCACAACTCGCTTTATAATAAAGAATTTAGCCTTTTGATGTCATTGATTATCTTACATTATAAAGTGCACCTCTGGCATTACATGGGGTAAAGGTGTCTGTAAATCACTGTATTAATCTGTAGTTAATTTATACTGACACCAATTAGTGATCTGAATATGTCTCAACAGCTACTCGTTCTAAGATAATAAAGGAACTTACAGAGCAGTGTAAGGACATGCAAAAAAGAGCAAGAGAAATATAAAAAAAAGGACTGCAGGCCTCAAACAAATTATACTCAAAAAATGTTCAGTTGTAATGCTAAGCTCTTGTGCCTATGCACATGTTTCTGTGAATGGAGATAGAAATACTTGCTTGCATTGATTTACTATGCTGCACACATGCTTTTTCTATAATAAGCTGCACAAAAGAATATTTTAGAAGGAACACTGTTATCGATTCTTAAAGATAAAGAATACTATAATATATAAATCAATAACTCGGCCAAAGTAATGACTGCATAGAAAATAGAAGGAATATTGGGGAGATGCAATATAGCTAAGCAGTGCCAAGATCCCAATAATCATTTTGCAAAATTTACTGCATCTTGGGATCGTGGTCAGGAAAGGACCGAAACTTAAAGGGGAACTGTGGTCCAAAAATTACTTTAGGTAAATTGCTAGGAATTGTTCTCCTGAGAATTTTTGCAATTTATTGTCATTGTTTATTTTGCATAGTTTTGAAGAGATTTACATTTTTGTGTGTGATATGGAAGCAGCATCACCGGGTCCTCTGCCCTTCCTGCTCTGAAACCATGTCAGTGGATGAGAGTCAATCTGCCCTATGTCTCTTCCTCCCCTTGCAGCCCCCCTGGTCCCTCCCACTTATGGACCTCATGGCCCCTCTATTTGCAGGCCCCCTTTGGCCCCTTCCCTTACAGCCCCATGTGGCCCTGCCCACTTACAGGTGCCTTAGCTCCGCCTGCTCACGGGTACCATGGCCCCATCCACTCGCGGGTGTCGTGGAACACTCAGACCCCCCCGCCTACAGAGCACTTTTCAGGCAGAGTGAGAACTCAGTCTGAAAAGGTTGTTTTCACATAGTAAGAGAGTGGGGCTGTAGATTCCCTTACCTTCTCTGTGGGGATCTTCACACAGCAGGGAGGGGGAGGGACTTCCTGTCTCCTGTCCTGTCACTGAAGTCTGAGGCTGTGCTCGCTGGCGGCAAGTTGGAGGAGCAGCCTTAGGAATGTCACATGTCAGCCTCCCACCCATTAACTTTCTGGTCAGTAATTTCTTTATATCTTGGGGCTGTGGAGCACGTAGACAGGTGGTTAATGGCTTCGTTTTAAAGGTTGGAAACTAGCCTTTCATTTAAACTAAACTTGTTTTGAGACCACAGTTCCCGTTTAAGACATTAAGTTTAGGTAGCTCGAAAAGTATAATTTTCTTTATTGCATTGGGAGCCTGTGCCGGTAATACTACCGTGCATACTCGAGTATAAGTTGAATTTTTCAGGCTTTAAGGTTAGCCTAAAAACCTAACCTCGACTTACACTCAGGTCAAATCCTAATTTAGATTCAAATTCTGCAATTGCGGATAGTAACCAGTAGGTGGCACCGTGTTAACCTGCATAGAAAGTTACAGGAGCTGATCTGCCTTTACACTTCCTGCTTCCTGTAGTCTCTCCCCCTTTACTATATGGGGGTAAGGAGAATTGTAAATGATGGTAAGCTTAATTAAAAGATTACTGAACCTTGCCACTCCACATGTTTAAAAATTGCAACTCGCAACAACAAAGCATGCTGGGAGTTCTGGAGTACTGGATTTGGCTATTACTGTATGGGAATTCTGCTGTCCATTTAAAGGGCAACTTAAGCCACAAAACAATACTGAATCAGGAGGCAGTAGTGGTCATAATTTCTACCCTCGGCTTATACTCGGGTCAATCAGTTTTCATAAATTTTTCAGGTAAAAATAGGTACCTTGGCTTATACTCGGATCGAATTATACTCAAGTATATACGGTAAACGGCACAGGCCCTGCTAATGCAGTATAAACTCCACACTGAACCAATATTACATCAGGTAGCGTAGGATGTACACTTATTTTGCTGATAACGTTAAGTATTGTATCTCCCAGAAAGACTGTTTTTGTGGTCTGTTTATATGTTGGTATTGCTGCCGGGCAGCTTTATGGAGTTGTTCTTACCATTTCGCCATTGTTTAGAGCGGATACACGGGTTTCGCAAAAGATACCTGCGCATCCACTGCACGCGATTCAATATCATGTTTGTGCTACTTTAAGCGATGGATTTTTAACACCAGCAAAGAGCTGGTGTTAAAATCCCACTGTGAGTAAATCCCTTTTGGGATTTACCCACAGTCACAGAAGCGATATTGAATCTCAGAGGGGAGTTTTGCCAGGAGCAATATCGGCTCTGTGTAAATCTCCCGATAGGGTTAGACAATTCTGATGCATTTAGGGCCTTATTCAATAAAAGGTGCAACATTTCCCATGTTTTTAAACACCAATCGGATGGTGTTAAATGTTTTCTAACTGTAGAAGACCAGTAGAAAGGTATCATCATCATTGAGGCAAATTTTTGGACCTCTAATGAGGCTGTTATTTTACTTGCCTGTAGGGAAAAGTGCCAATCAACTGTAACCCTACCTGGGTGCATTTGTGAGGTCCCTCCTGCTCTACAGACAAAAAGTAAAAAAAGAAATCAGTCCCCAATTGTCTTATTACTGGTTGCTGGATTTACAGCCTTTTTTAGGTCAAAGCAAATTAGCAAAATAAAGATCATTGACTATCACTAGAATAGGAGTCAAATAGGGCGATTTTAAGGCTCTAGAGCTCCCCTCTCAAATATGCAAAATAAAACCTAGAACTCTTTAACCTCTCCTTATCAACTAGTACCTTTCCCTTCTCTTTTGAACACACCGTACTATCCCCGTACTATACTATACTAGAAAGAATTATATAAAAAGCCTTCCATCGTACCTTCAAAATAAAACCTAAATCACATCTCCAGATAAAATTTGTGAGAAGTTATTTCTGGAAAGGTTCAGCAATATTACTTCCTGCTTGAACACTTCCTGTTTTCAGTCATGTGACCAGCTTGTAGTCATGTAATCAGCCTGCATTAATAGGCTTCCCTTCTCAATTGTCAATTTTTTCCTCAGGTACTTCCTGATTTCCCCAGCATTAAGTCTCAACGGAGCATGCTTCTCCCCTGGGGGAAAAGAGGTAAGGTGATGTCACTCAACCCACTGGAAGCAGGAAGTTTGAACATTCATCCCAATGTAATTTCTCACAGGCTCCAGCCAGAGATGTGATTGTTGGCTCAGTGTTGAGACAACAGTTGCCCTCTCTGGACCAATCCACTCTTCTTGGTCTGTCCTCGGCTTTTGATACTGTTGATCACCCTCTACTTCTTCAAATCCTGGCCTCCTTTGGTATCCAGGGTACTGCACTTTCTTGGCTATCATCCTATCTCTCTGGTAGGACTTTTAGTGTTTTACACTCTTTTATTAGCTCCACCACTCACCCCCTCCCTGTGGGGGTTCCACAAGGCTCAGTACTTGGTCCTCTTCTTTCCTCCATTTACACATTTGGACTTGGACAACACATTAGTTCATTTGTTTCCCACTATCAACTGCATGTTGATTATACCCACTTCAATATCGGCAGTGTCACAGCGTATCACCCCCTCAGTGTCTGTCCCTGCTGTGTGGCTGCATCCACACAAGGAATCCTTCCAAGAAGGCAAAAGTGCAGGGAAACACACCACAGCCATGTTCAGCTTGCAACAAACTATATTAGTGCCACAGCATGCTCACCCAACCTAATCCAACCCGCTTATTACCATTCACTGTCAATCTATTTAAAAGGTTGGACTTGATGGATGCATGTCTTTATTCAACCTCAATTACAATGTTACTACCAATTCACTTCACCTTATGTATCACCCCTCTTTCCAATTGTAACAGTATTCCTCTAAAAAACACTTGATGTGGAATTACCTTTGTATATAATATGTATGACTATGTATACATATACATGTGTGTATAATAAGTTTTAACCTGCATGTAATGTATTGTAAAGCACCACGGAAGATGTTGACACTATATTAATCGTTAATAATAATTTTTAAAGTCTCAGTTTCATTATTTACTACAATAGGAAAACAAAATTAAAAATATAATGTGACCCATGATGTCACCAGTACTATTGCTGATGATTAAAAATGCAACATCCTAAACCCCTAATATTATCCAGTCCATAATTTTTATTATGCAGTCACAGTCCACAGTGGGTAACGCTCCTTTCAGATAAAACTTAAACCTTTACGGTTCCAGATGTTTGCCAATAAAGAAACACTACATGTACTATTTCTCTATCAGCAACCACCAGGGAACTACTCAGGTAACATTCAGCGAACAGCATTTGCCATTCGTCTGAAAGGAGCCTTAAACACAGTTTTCTTTTAATTCAAAAACAAAGAGCACACTTAAAAATATACATTGACAGAAACATCTTTTAAAGAGCAACTGTAGTCTCAAAACAAGTGAGGGTTAAATGAAAGCCTGCAGTATTTCCTTTACGGTGAGCCAACAATCACATCTCTGGCTGGAGCCTGTGAGAAATTACATTGGGGTAAATGTTCAAACTTCCTGCTCCCAGTAGGTTGAGTGACATCACCTGACCTCTGTCCAGCCATCTGCCCCGGGGGAGAAGCATGCTCAGTAAAGACTTAATGCTGGGGAAATCAGGAAGTACCTGGGGAAATAATTGACAGTTGAGAAGGGAAGCCTATTAATGCAGGCAGAGGTAGGTCACATGACTACAAGCTGGTCACATGGCTGAAAACAGGATGTGTTCAACCAGGAAGTTACATTGCTGAACCTTGCAATAACTTCACACAAATTTTATCTAGAAATGTGATTTAGGTTTTATTTTGAAGATATGATGTAAGGCTTTTTATATAATTTTTACTAGTTTGGAAGAATTTGAGACCACAGTTACTCTTTAACATCATAATTAAAAACAAAAGTTATGAGAACTTAGCGTTTACTTACTTGAGTTTCAGTATAGAAAATCAAAACCTTTTTGTAGAGAAAAGTAGATTAAACCACCTCTCTGTAATAACTTTATACATTATGATCTCACAGTCTAAACTAAGTTCCACTTGGAAAAATCCATTACCATATTTAGTTTGCAATGTACCAGTAGTTTCATATTTTCCTTTTATTTATTGAAAGTAGATGAAAACTAAAAAGGGAACATTTTAGTATAACCTTTGAATTTGGCTTGAAAGGTTCTAATAATCTTTCTGTGCTGTGAGTTTTAAAACCAGTGTCTGACACATGCAATCAAGAGGCAGCTAATCAGTACTGACCAGGTCTGCTCACAGGTGAATGCAATCAAAAGGCAGCTTAATCAGTGCTGATTATGTCTGCTCAGAGATGACGCAAACAAGAGGCAGGTGTTAATTGGGTGTTAATTGTGCCTGCGACACATGTCCATTTGTCCATGTGAAAAAAAATCTGTTCCAAATTTTGAGCCTCTAGCTTGAAAACTGCGGGAGGAGATATAGTCCAAAAAATAGAAAGAACAGGAATATGGCTCTTTCAAGCCAAGTATACAAATTTAACATTTTCAGTAATTTATTCACATTTTAGTCATTTATTTACCTGGATTCACCTTCATCCTCCACATGTTCACAATGTACAGAATTCAGTGCGCTCACCTTCTTGTAGTCTTGAGGTGTTAGATATAAGTATTTATAACCCTACCAAAAGAACACAGTTTGCATTAGGAAAACAAAGAAGAGGAGCATATTCAATAAGAGGTGCAAAATTTTGCCTGTGTTCTTAATCTAATGCAAACAATAATGTGTGTGCGTCACCCTGTGTGTAACTTTTCTCATTCATGAAGAGAAATGAAGACAAAAGTTAATCTTTATGCCACCAAGTCATAACTTACTTTATAAGGGTCTGCTGGATCTTCCCAAGCAACATGAAACATATGACGAATCTCCTCTGCAAGTCCTATCCTTGCACCACTGTTTGCTGCAACATATATACGTGGAATTCCTTCAGATCGTGAGAGTTCTGATGCTCTTAAAAATAGCAGATCCTCTTGTGGACCAAATGAACCAATCCTGTAGGTGATGTCATTTCCAATAACAATAATATCTCTGCCATCAGGGTATTCAGGACTTTTAAAAGTCATTTTCCAAGCTACCATACCTGTCTGAAAAATGGAGAGCTCAATTTTTTTCTTGTAGCTACAGTATAGATGTAAATTTCTTTCTCAAATATAAACAGCCAATGGGTATTGTATACAAATAATATATAATTGTAATTGTACACAACAATATTTCTTTGAATTCAACAACAATGAGTATAGAGAAAGATTGAGTCAAGCAGGAACAATGTGGAATAACTGAATTTCTGATAAGGCAATAACAAAATCTGTAGATGTCAAATATAGTTTACATGATGAAAGCTTTTAAGATAGTTTATAGTATCACAATTGTTGATCATTCTTATATATTTAGGCGGCACGGTGGCTCTGTGGTTAGCACTGATGCTTTGTTCTTCTGGGCAGGGCTTGATGTGAATGTATACATGTAAAGTGCTACGGAAGATGTTGGCGCTATATACACCCATAATTATAATATAATAAATATACTTTGGTATAGACCTACAGTGGAATCTGCATCTATGAAGCTGCCTAGTGCTGTATAACAGAAAACATGTTTCCCTGCAATTTGTAGCACTGCCATATTATAAGTAGATAAAGTCCTGAGAGTTGAGTGTACTGAACACCAATTAAAGATCAGTGAGAAATGGTTAAGAGACAAAACCCCACCTGGGATATTTTAACGAAGCATTGAAATAAAAAGTGTAATTTCATACACATGAAAAATGTATAATTTTGCTGTAGATTCTTTCCAATACAAATTTAGGATTGCATTTGGAAATTGAAACCTTTTTGTTAAAAATAAATATTTAAGCCACCCTGTTGAAACTTTATCTTTTGTCAGGTATTTTTTTGTTTAAAACCACATTTATAGAGGTCTTTTAAAATCATATTCTGATGACTTTTAGGGTAGGCCACATGGGTCAGCACGTTTATTATAAAGGAAAGACCAGAAATAAACAGCCAGTAGATCAATAATAAGCTATAGCCTATGGCCTTGGAGTGTACTTCAATGCAATTTATCTCTTTAAAGATCTGTTGTAGCTCTGACCATGGCACAGCAGAATGTAAATGCCTCACAACATAAGGGGCAGATGACTATTATAAAACATCTTGACTTATTGGCCTTTACACCCTCCAGAGTCAAATCAATGACACAACTGGAACATGAGTATGATTGAAGTTACCACTTTTTTAAAGCTGCTGAGATGTCTTTTTTGAGCTGTAACTAAAATGAGTTGCTCAAGGGGTTTGGTTACCATTAGACAGTTAAGGCAGATAACCTTTTTTCTGAGGTATAAACTAAGCACACATATAGTGTTTTGGCTGACTGCACCCTTCACACAGGTCATCATTTGCATGAAGTTTTTATACAACCTGAGAGTGTAAAGGGTGTAAAAAAACCTAATAGTAACAATCCTATTTTACTAGATTTCTAGAAAATCTAAATATGGAAAACATTCCAGATGGACAATAACTGTGGGTTGTTATAAGCTCCCTACAGTATAAAGAGCTGATAAAGATTGCAGCATGTGTGTTCAACAAAATAACTAATCACTATGCAGAGTTTGATCAGGTGAGTGTACAAGTGAGTCACCCTATATTGCAATAGAATACAATATATCTGACCACTGTTGCATGTGTGTGGGCACATTTTGTGCATACTTGTCCCAGAAAAATCAAATCGTTATTTGTTTGCAATTGTTTTATTCTCTGCCAATCTTTTTATGCCAATTAAAATCGCATAAAAGGTTGGGTTTAGAATCCTTGACAAAATCCTTGTATTTTGTAAGAAGGCATTCAATAATATCAGTGCACTGCAAATGATAATAAATACGGTACAATGGATTGCAGTAACTGGACCAGTAAATTCTGATACAAGTGTAAAAAAAGAAAGAAAGGTCAATATATGCAATAAAAATTATTTATTTATCAAGGGATATAAAAATCGAAAACAACTCTGCCCATTACCCCTCTAAAGGCAATAAACAGACCCAACCCCCTCTCCCATACTACTGCGAATATGTTTGTAAGGTAGCACTATAAAGCATAAATCAGTTAATAGTATGATAGTTAAAGGGCATGTCCACCCCATTTAATAATTTTTGTTTTATTGTAGGGCTCCCTCCCCCAGCCCCAAATGCTATAATATATTTTTCAGAAACTCCCCCGAACTCTACTTACCTTACCTCTTTCCTCCGGCATACTGTCCCGGCCCTCTGCTTGCATGAAACTGCAGCCGTGTCCCTGATTGGCTGAGAGGCAGCCAATCACAGACACGGCTGCCGGCTGCACAGAACACCGGGAGAGAGTTAAAATATAGTTTTGGGGGTGGACATGCCCTTTAATCTGTGCACAGAGAATATGACCCAAAAATCTCTACCAGTATAGGGTATAACCAGAAATTTCAATACATTTCTGGCTATAATGTGCTTAAAAATGCACATGATCATTGGAATGGAGTGTGTACTGTCTTTGCAAAATATCTTTTTTCTTTAAATCTTTATTCCCTGCTGAAAAGCTGAAAAGCATAAATAAGTATTTAGAATTCAATGAGAATTCAATGAGGCTCGTTGTACCAGGATATGAACTTCTGTGAACTTTACATATACGGTACATGTAATGAAAAACCCTTATAAAGCAGAGACATTCTATAGCCCTGCGATAATGCACAGCTAAATGCATTTTTACGTGTCAGGGCTATTGCGATACGATCACGTGTTAAAAAGCACACACAAGTGTTGGCCAATTGGTCTGGCCACACTAGGTGTGCATGCGATCAGCATTTGTTTGATTTTATGCTATTGCATGCGCTCACAAAAACACGCACTAGCGCACCAGAAACGTACAAGTTAATACGGGCAGGTTTCCGGAGCACTCCTTTGCGTTCTAGTGTGGCCTCACCCTAAATATAAGTCAATGGGAATGTGGAGACAATCACTCAAAAATTCCATAAATACTAGCTTGTGATTTCTGCAAAGAAAACTACAAACGTGCATTTTACAGCCTTAAGGTGGCCATACACTAGAAAGATTTTACTTACCCAACCAAACAATCCCTCGACATCAGACTGATCCTGCCGGAACCGCCTTTCCTATTCTTCTTTGCAACCAATATGCGATCGCAAAATCAATGGGATTTACGATTGCATGACGGTCGCAAAGAGGAACGGGAAAGGCTGTTCCAGCAGAATCGGTCTAATGTTGTGGGATCGCTTGGTTGGGTAAGTAAAATCTTTATAGTGTATGGCCATCTTTAGGGTCACCAGCTAGATCAATGTAAAAAAAGATTTTTAACCATCCACTTATGTGACCAAACTGTATTTGTCAGCTAAATCTAAAAAATGTTAGTCTGTGCATGGGCAGGATAAATCAGTCAAGTTGATCCATATAACAAGTTTTTGTAAAATAAGTAGTTAAAATGTATAGGCTGCACTGGTTTCCCTTTTAGACACACGTACATATACTGTATATATAAACAGTGTCTAACATTCTAAAATCCACTGATCATGGATTTCAATGTGTTTTAAATTCATACAAAGTTGTAACCTAGAATATAGCTAATAAAAAGAATGTGTCTTCTGGCAAAACATCTTTAAATCACTTTACAAAACAAAATTCCTAGGTAGTTATTTAAAAAGAAAATTATTAGGCATTGGGCTTCTGCAACATCTTTTTTTTTTTTTAAATAGCATGCATCTTAAAAGGCTACAGAATAGAGCTGATACATAAAATTAAAGAAAAATTAATATGTTTTTGCCCAGAGGATTAAATATAGCCTGTGGCTTTTTGCCTTAAGAAAAAGAAGACCCCTTTTTGATCCTTAGAAATAAATTAAAATATAGAGGAAAGAAATAATGATAAAATGAAGAATTTTTCAAAAGAAAAATTGTGACATCTAGTGAACATTCAGGGAAAAAGCACACAAGCGAGGAAACAATACTTAAACAGTGTGAAGTTAATACAGTATAATAGGTGAAGATTTGACCGGTGCACAAGACACAAAAATTCCTCCTGCCACCTAACACCACTCTCAAGTGGGGATTATAGGGGCTGCAAGTAGCTAATCATTTTACATCAGTAAAAGTGCAATGTTTTGCTCAATCCGATGTGTAAAGATTACAGGACAACTCCACCCTCATAAGAACACCTTTTAGAAAGAATGGCCTCTTTAAAATATGTTGATATATCATAGTTTGTCCTACGAATTCATTACTGTATGCCTGCTATGCTTCTGGATGCCTCATGGAAACTGAGCAATTTAGAAACCTGTACTGAGCAGGTACTGAGCCTGGGCATGCTCAGAATAGGCAGCTAGGGGATTAACATTCAGTCATTGGCTGTGATGTCAACTGTCAAATCCATAACTGACAGTTACTAACTGGAAGGACCAGGAAGCAGAAACAGGGAAAACAGGACATTGTACAGGATTTCAGGTTAGACTTATATATATCAGATTTTAAACTATTACCATTTAGGGTTTTGGAGGATGATTTACCTGTATGTAAGTTTTCATTTTTGGGCTGGACTTGCCCTTTAAAATTCAGTCATTAGGTGTGATGTCAACTGTCAAATCCATTACTGACAGTTGCTAACTGGAAGAACCAGGAAGCAGAAACAGGGGCATCCGGACATTGTGCAGGATTTCAAACTATTACCGTTTAAAGTTTTGAGGGGGTGATTTACCTGTATGTAAGTTTTCATTTTAGTAGTTCCAATAAGGTACACTCAAGCACACCACTTGTGGCACGGCCCTCAATCGTTAGGTGCAATCCTCCCACCCCTCCACCTTAAGGGCCACAGCAATATGGCAATGCAAATAAGTTAAAGGAGCACACTACTTCATTCTCGGGGGATATGACTTCCCCTTCCTTCCCCTTCCTCAGGTATAACTGTGCTTACACCCCTTCCACCTTATATACCCTAAATCCCACCCATTTGTGATGTGGCATAAGTGACATACAATAATCAAACAGTGAGGTCCAAGGCCTACAACCAATTATACATTTTCTTATAGATATATAATACACCATCAATATCAATAAAACATCTCAACATCAATACACATGAAAGCATCCTTAATATACATATACACACAATAGAAGCCTAGTGCACATACAACTAATTTGCTTACATTTAACGTTACCAGTGAATTGCGACTTAAAAAGCCTGACAGTGAATTTAAAGCAATTAGTTCAATAACTTGACCAAATTATTTTAAGCCCAGCAACCACGTTGCGGTTTGCTTTACTCTGCTGGGTCCTAACCTTTAATCTTAGTAAATTTTACCTTCGTAACAGAATTCATTCTCAACATCAACACACATTAAAACATCCTTAATATACATTTAAAACTAGTATAATAAAAAGTGCTATGTATTAGATTAAGTAAAGTGCAAAAGTGCACTAGTATATATTATTAAACGTTTTTAAAAAAATTAATTTTAGGGTTGGACTTGCCCTTTAAATTTATTTATAAAGGACTAAAACACTTTCAGTTGCAAGCTGCATTTTGTTATACCTTACAGGGCATTTAAAGGACACATTTTAGAAATAACATGCCACAATTCCTTCCTAGTCATGAGATTATAGCTCCTGCAGTCTTCTTATAAAATGATCATGACACAAAGGGAGTCATCACCAAAAATCATATCCTTCCTAATTACAAAATGGATATGGTCCGAACAATGGACCACATTGCGCTTATTGGAATCTAAGCCGTATTTCTAAAAGTGTTAACAGGTGGCAAAATCTCTTACCGCTGCATATCGCTTTTCAGTGCATTGCGCCAATAACAGATTCATATTTATTAAATTCCAAAAAGGAATTTATTGTGTTAAAAGTTAAGCCTTTAAAAATTGGCAAGTCTGAGGTCTCAAAAATGCATTAGTGGTCGTATTTATAGCCTGGAAATGGGTCCCTGGAAGGTGTCAGTACATTATGGTGGGTTTCCCAATACAAATAAGGGTCTAGGGGGGTGTAAGACTATTTTCAATCAGTTTCTATAAAACTATTGTCTATTTTATAATTTTTCCCGCTTTTTGAATTTTAGTTGTCCGCTTTTCAAGTTTGCAATTTGAATTTTACCTATTTCACATTACATTCAAATGAGGGACTTATTTTCATAAATACATGAGTATTTTATCTGCTAAAGACTCCCCTGCAATGTTGCCTAATTCTAAGTTACAGCCCTGGTCTGGTATTGGTAGTTGTTCTAGTGTTATTTTGCTTTTTCGCAGTGATACTGGACTTAACACAATGAATATGATGAAATTAACGCTGCATGAGGTTTTGGCAAAAATGTTCAAAGGGATATAAATACTGGGGAAATAATGCTAAGTCGGCCGTTCACAAAATGGCTCCTTTATAAATTTGCCCCTTAGTGGTAACTAATGAAGTAGATATAGATGGGTAATGGCAAAAAACTTAAGATAACAAAGTTCTGTAATACCTTCCCATATGCAAAGTACGCCGAAGCAAACAGACAAACCGCTGCCTGATGCAGTCGCAGGTTTCCAATCATGCCGAAGCAAACAGTCAAACCGCTGCCCAATGCAGGCAGGGTGCAATCTTATAGGCTTCCATCCTGCGTGAACAGCAAACGGATCAGAATAAGGAGCAGTAGGCTGCACTTTCTTAAAATCAACAAGCTTTATTTAGGCACATTCGCCTTCAACAGATGTCTGACTTGTTTCGGGAGAACACTCCCCCTTAATCATAGTCTATAATAGTCTATGATTAAGGGGGAGTGTTCTCCCAAAAACACGTCAGATATGCCCTATGTGTCTGTTGAAGGCGGATGTGCCTAAATAAAGCTTGTTGATTTTAAGGAAGTGTGGCCTACTTCTCCTTATTCTGGTCCATATGCAAAGCAAACCAAGTGAGTATAAATCAGTATAAATAACTACACATTAACCTATTATTACTCCCGTACATTGAATAAAAGGAAATATTATTAATTTATTGTATATGTGCTTGTTCTTCTTTAAAAAGTCAACTGGATGTTAAGACATTAGATTATAACATGTTTATTATCCTCATATACAATATTTATCAGAGATGCATATTTGTTCCTATGAAAAATGAAGGACCATAAGATGTATACAGTAATTGAATTTTCAATAAGGCCATATGACAATCCAGAAAAAAATGGTTACAGATGGATATTGGGATGTTCCAATGCTTATAACTATTGCAATTGACTCATTTTTGAAGTATATAGCTAATTGAAATTAGCAACAAAAAAGTCTATATATGAACCTATATTGTTGGCAATTTCTTATGCCACAGGTTAATTTAGGACACATCAGTGTTTTATGACATGCTGAAATATAATGATACAGTTATATTCAAGTGGTTCTACTTTGTGATTGGTGTTTTATGACGTGGTTGGTATTTAAAGAAGCAGTTATAGCATTCCAACCTGGTCACAAAATACTGTGCCCTATTGGTATTTTACAACCATGGTAAAGGTGCAGTATCAGAAAAGAGCAATACCATGCCTTTATAACTATGGCACCCAGGCACAGGTTAAAATGTTGCTTGTATGTACAGGAAATGGGTAGGAATTAGTAGTATCACGAACACCAGTTGACACTCACTGACTATGCCCACCCCTGTCCTGGCAGCTAAATGGTTAACGCAACACCATTCACTCAAGCAACTAACTGGTTAATTAGCATCAGCCCTTCAAAAGCAGTCACGGAGTTAATTAGCATTTACACTAGCAAAGCATTCCATACAAACACATACCAACTTATCAGATGCTAACTTCTTTTAGAGCATCAAAGACAAAACTTATTAAATTTTAGATTTAATATTCCAAAAGGTGGACAGTGCATATAATACAAAAATAAAAGAAAACGTTGTTACAATAAAATGACATACAATAGGTACAACAGTTATATAAAATAAAAAGGATAAAAATATTCACAGACCCTAACTACTTACTAGAAGTCCTGTGTCTCGGGGTGAGAAGGAAATATATGATCCATACCCATTTAGCATGTCCCCTCAGTATGAACAAAGTTATAGGGACTACAGTGTTTTTTTAAGCCCATTGATGAACCATCCCCCTACTTAGCTATGCATGAGGTGGGAGCGTTTAGGAATGTCCAGATTTACGACTAGCCAAAAGCATTCATTTCTCCTCAGTTAGGCAGATTCCATATAACTTTAGATATGTACATTGTACTGGGATATAGACCACAGATTCCTTTCTTGTAATAATTATCAATTCCTACAATACCAAACATGATCTGTGTGTAATACATATTTCCAAAGATATTTATAACTAGCCTTGGCAAGGGAATAAGGTCTCCATGCTGGGTATCATTTAATGGGCCTACCTTCCCATTCACAATTGGGAAGGTAGCCTTCAGATATACCTCCTGAATCCAAGTTTCCCATTAGGCCCGTAGAGAGAGTTGGTGAAATGCCCACGTCGCAATAGAAGGGAAATACAGATGGGAGATATCATTAGGACCTTATTGGATCCTTGAGAGCTCATTTACTTAAGATGGTAAAGGTGGACCAAAAAGAATGCAACCAGAAGGTAAAGCACTCAGATTCAGGTAATTGCATTTGTGATTATGCTTACTCGTAGGTTAAGGGGTAGTTTGGGGGACTAATTGTATTGCCCAGGGCAGATTTTTATGAATCCAGATGTGTGTCATTATGCTGCTGTTTGTGAATTTAAAGGGCATGTCCACCCCCAGAACAAAACTATATTAACCTTCACCATCCCCCAAACTTCCACCCTGTGGTCCCTTGAAGCCCGTAAGCCTTTTTGCAACACTTGTCCTCAACATACCTTGCCTCCTCTGCAAGCTCACAAAGCAGAGGAGACACCGAGGGTAGAGATTTATGCCGGTATGCCTTCTGGGTACTTTTATATTGATGTTTGCATAGTTACCAACATTGTCATAAAATTTCTAGGGACAACTTTACACTGTGCCAGCACTACATGTTAAGAGCAGTTAGTGCCTTGCTAACTTACAGTGCCTTTCTTTAAAACCCCTATTACTATGTCGCAGAATTCTGACATTTTACTCACATTCCCTCTCCTTACAGGCAACACCGCCTCTTAAAATAAGGGTGGGAGAAAATAATGCAACAGCCAATATAATCAAGACATAGAAACCGTTCACCTAAATCAAAGCAAATGGGAAGGAACTAAAAATGTAAAGGGTCCCTAAACAGTGAAAAAAAATTACCACTTTTAATTTAAAAGTATAATTGAATGGGCTATAGAAAAAAACTGTGTGGGAGCTCAATCCCTATGTATCAAAAAGAGGGCTTTAAGGGAATGTGTTATAAAACCAACACTAATTGATATAAATTAAAAACAAAACATATGTAGGATCTGGTAAGCAGGCAACCCTCATGCGTTTCGTGCACAAGCACTTTGACAAAGATGAAAGGGGGTAAGATGCGAGGATATTGCTAGATGGGTTGGACTGGATGGACGTATGTCTTTATTCAACCTCAAATACTATACTATACTAACTGTCACTGCTGCTGCAGCTCTTTCTTCCTTTACAGATCGAGGCTTCAGTAATTAAGCGATTGCTCCTATCTCGCTTTCCATTAACTTTTAGTTCTTTTAGGCTGAGGCCCCACTAGGCCGCATGGTAATGCATGGGGAAAGCATGCACGTTACCATCTACTTACAATGACATCCGTGCGATGTTGCGCAATCATAGTGCATGTGATTTGCCAAAAACATTGTGATTGCATGCCCTCCAAAAAGGGATTGCAGCGCATGCACACAGATTGCAAATTACGATTGAAAGCTCCTGAGAATTGCACCACTGGGGCCTAACCCTATGGGCTCATGCACACTAGGTCTGCTTTTGTCTGTATCTGAAATGAAAGGCACACAACAGTGCATTTTTTAAATGCATTAGTTGGATCCGGTTTGTTAAAAAAAACTCACTGCTGCTAATATCTCTGTGGAAACAGTTTTTAGCCTAGAGGTAGGACTGTTTATTCCATCCGGGTACACTTTGAACAAGGCGTACATTTTTTTTTTAAAAAAGCTCCCCAACCCCAGTTTCATTGCCTTTTAACCTTTGCTGGTTAGTACACTTCCAAAGCAAATAGGGGGAGAAAAGTAATGTATGTACATCTTAAGTTTAGCATACGCCAGCTACAGTTCTATGATCTGGGCAGAAAGCCAGGAATGTTCCATACAACTAATCAGGGCATTTCCTAGAAACGCTTTTAATACTTTTTTGCTACTATGTAATGGACTCTTTTTTTTTTAAATCTAACTTTACTGGCATTCTGCCCAGATCACTCATTGACACACTATATTAAAGGTAATGTCCAGCCTAAAAATAAGTAGCTTTTGAGCTACTTTTTTTCCTGGTTGTGGCTGTCAGTTAAGGCGCAACGTGACGTCACACCAAATCACCTTACAGCCGCGACCAGGAAGAGAAGTGGCTGTCAGAGCATAAGTCCCTTGCTCCTGTTTTTGCTCGAAACAGGAGCAGGGGCGGGGAATAGACAGCGAGGATCTGGGTCAGGTAAGTAAGTTCTGGGGATCTTTGAAGTATAGGATCCTTGTGAAAGTGAGGTTTTGGGGGGTAATAAGCATTTTAAAAGCTACTTATTTTTCGGCTGGATTTGCCCTTTAACACACTATCAGCCTAATTTCCAAGTTGCCTCATTTACAAGTTTACATAGCCACATCGCTCTTTTAGGCTCTTCACATGGCACTGACAGATTTAATTTCTGTTAGCATGACTTTAAGCCTTGGTTGGCAGCAGCTGTGCTGGTACCAGAAGAGACACTGGCGCAAGCCTATTTCCCAGAGGCTGCATGGCTGTGCACACTTAAAGGGCAAGTCCAGCCCTAAAATGAAAACTTATATACAGGTAAATCCCCCCCAAAACCCTAAATGGTAATAGTTTGAAATCTGAAATATATAAGTTTAACCTGAAATCCTGCACAATGTCCAGATGCCCCTGTTTCTGCTTCCTGGTTCTTCCAGTTAGCAACTGTCAGTTATGGATTTGACAGTTGACATCACAGCCAATGACCGGGGCATATAGGAGAAGTGTGCTATCTTCTAGCTAAGGAATCCGCAGAAGCGTTACGGCGTTATCGGCGAATTTCCGGACATTTTTCCCCATAGACTATAATGGTAACAATCCTCAAATGTGGATATTTCAAAACCGTTTTTTTCATAAATACAAATAGTGATACCCCCAACCCCCCACACAGACCCAGGTACACCCACCTACTGACCTACCTTTCCATTCCCATGGAAGCCATATTTAAAGGCTAACTAAAGTTAAAAAAAAATAATTTTGACCAATCATCAAAAAAGTTTTTTTTTTTAACTCTCAACCCGACACGGGTACACACACCTACTGATCTACTTATCCATTACTATGGCAGCCATACGTAAAGGGTAACTAAAGTAAAAAAAAAATCATTTTGACCAATCATCAAAAAAGTTAGTATTTTATCCCCCAACCTGATATGAATACACACACACCAACTGACCTACCTTTAAAGCATGTGACATATTTAAAGGGTAAGTAAAAAAACAAAAATGTCCTCTTCATTGACATTATTGAGTTTTAAAATCTGCAGCACAACCACACAAATTGCCTTCCAAAATGCAGTCTTTCAAGCCAAATTCAAAGTTTATACTTTCTAGTTTGTCTTACAATACATAAGGCTATGGACTTTCAATGGGATGTTGCAGTGGAATATATCCTATGGCTACGTAGATAATAGTTTTTTTTATAACAATATATACCATTGAGTTACTTATAACCATATAAAACCACTGCACAGACCTGAACATTTGTATGTCTTCAACCAGCCGCTGCATTACTTTCCCCTGCCGGAGCCGGAGTGATTTAATCTGCATTTGTTTTCCTTCACAGACTGCTGGGTTTGTAGCGAGTCTGCTCACTGCTGTCCGGGAGACCCAGATGTCTTATCTATGAGTCATACATAAGACATCTGGGTCTCCCGGGCAGCAGCTATGGACCCGGAAGTTAAACTCTGTGAAAGAAAATTAATGCAGAATAAATCACTCTGGACACCGGCAGGGGAAAGAAATGCAGAGGCTGGTTGAAGACATACAACAGGTCTGTGCTTTGTTATAGTTTTTTTATATGGAAGTATCAAATCCTTTATTGTTAATGCAGAGAGCATGTGTCTCATAAGAACATCTTTTAGAAAGAATGGCCTCTTTATAATATGTTGATATATCATACTTTGTCCTATGAATTCATTACTGTATACTTCTGGATGCCTCGTGGAAACTGAGCAATTTAGAAACCTGTACTGAGCCTGTACTGAGCCTGGGCATGCTCAGAAGGGGCAGACAGGGGATTAAAATTCCGTCATTGGCTGTGATGTCAACTGTCAAATCCATAACTGACAGTTACTAACTGGGAGAACCAGGAAGCAGAAACGGTAAACAGGACATTGTGCAGGAATTCAGGTTATAATTATATATTTCAGATTTCAAACTATTACCGTTTAGGGTTTTGGGGGAGATTTACCTGTTTGTAAGTTTTCATTTCAGGGCTGGACTTGCCCTTTAAATAAAAAATATCCCAAAACACATTTTTTTATTTAAAACAATTAAACATTACATTACAGTGTTATATAAGGTTTATAAAGTCAACTCGGAGTTCCCTGCCCTGTATAAAAGGTCAGGGTCATGGTTAGGGAACTCCTCAGTGACTTTAAATCCTAATATTAAACTGTAAGTGGCACATTATCCCTTATATAGCACAACTCTAACTAAGAGGCATATTTATAAAGGTTTGTTAATTTTTTTACCTCTGTTATTGCTGCCTTTTTACCAAATTTGTACTTTTTGCAATTTAGAAAGCAGTGATAACCAGTGGTGAAAAGTCATTACCGATACTTTTCACTATTTCACCATACATGGCTGCGGTAACCATTCATGCATATTTATAAAATGGCGAAAAGTGTTTTACTGCGTTAATTTCGGCCATTCAAATTCGCTAAGTCTGAGGTCTTGTGGCCAAGTGGCCATTTATTTAGCCTGTCAATGGGTCCATGAAAGGTGTCAGCACATTGTGGAGTGTTTCTCAATACTAACAATACCCAGGTGATATTTTTCAACATTTAGTGCAATACGATCTGTGAATTTTACTATGATTGCTTTTTTTATGGTTCCGATTTTCTTTATAATTAAAAAAAAACTTTCAAAAAATTACATAGCAAAAAGTAGCACTAATAATGCTGAAAAAGTTCAGCACATATGATGGTAAATAGAGATCTCCGAAAATCCGAAAACGGACCCATAGAAGTCTACGGGAGAAAAAAATTTGAAAGTTTCTATCAATTTGAAGAGTGAAATAGTAATAGTAGGGTACTGTAAATAACACAGGGACCTGGGGAATGGTCTGGGGAACCCGTAAATATAAGTAAAATTCATTTCAAATCTATCTTTCCTCACGATCGGGCTGTTTTCGAGCTTTCGCAGGCTATTTTCGAGGGTTACTGAAATCGAACATTACTTTCGAGGGTTACCGATATCACAAATACGAGGGTTACCGAAATCAGCTTGTACATTCGAGGGTTACCGAAATCTGCACATACATTCGAGGGTTACCGAAATCGATTGCTACTTTTCGAGGGATGACGGACTTACAATTTTGAGGGTTACCTGGATTCGTACAATTTTTCGATGGTTACCGAAATCGATCCATGCTTTCGAGGGTTACCGAAATCGATAACTGTTTTCGAGGGTTGCGGACGCTGTACATTCGGTGATTACCGAAATCGGCATGCGGTTTCGCGGATTACCGAAAGCGGCTGTTCTGCTTTCGCGGATTACAGAAAGCGGCCGTTCTGCTTTCAGAATCTACTTCCTGTTTTCGGCAGCTTGTTCCTGTTTGCCCCACTATATAAGAATCTGCATCACAGCCTCACTTTCAGCCAGGATGCCTAGTATGGAGTGGCAGCGTTATATGGTGGCCTACCTGCCCAAGAAAAAGTATGACGGGATGCCAGCTGGCACCCCACATATTAAGTTGCACAAATTGCGCATCATGCGCAGTTTGCAGCGGAAGCTGCAAACTAAATTTGACATCACCCAGACCATCCTCCAGCTGCAGAGGAGATGGTCTGACCTGAAGAGGCAGAGGGACAGCTATGTTGCTGACATAGCAAAGAGAGCAAAAGGCAAGTATCACAGGTTTAGCTGTGATACTTGCCTTCTGCTCTCTTTGCTATGTCAGCTATGTGTGTACTTTGTTGTAAACCACATAAATAATTGTCAGAGAAACTTTTGTTTTATTTACAAGTTTATATTTGTGTAAAGCACTTCTTATTACTAGTGATGGCCCAGTTCGCGGATCCGAACCGGGCCATCAGAGTAGCTGGTGCGGCTGTACAAAATAGTCAGAACAGGTGACACCACAAGGGTGTAAACATTTGGCATTGGCCAGGCAGGATTGACCCACAGGTAAGAAACATTAGCCACAGAGTAGCTGGTGCGGCTGTATATAAACACCCAATAGCCCAGTGGATCCTCAGTCTCTGATGAGTCTACACCGGCCCTGGATCCGATGTAGTCAGTGACCTGGCGACTGAGGTATTGCCTGTTTGAGCTGCCAGTAGATGGTCCTGGCAACTGCAGCTGGAAGAATAGTCGGAAGTTGGCCGTGAGGCCACCTCCAGTACTGCTCCTCCTCTCAGGCACAGGTGGACGTGAGCCCTGTGCATCCCCAACATCAGGTGCTGTCGGCCTGCTAGCACTTGGCAAGGCAGAAAAGAGGTGACGCAACAGCAACGCATCATAGTTCTGCATTCTCCCTTCCCTCTGAAATGCTGGGATGAACTCAGACATTTTACCCTTGCAGCGGGGATCTACAAGGGTGGCCACCCAGTACTACTCCTTCTCCTTGATGGCCTTGATCCGGGGGTCCTTGCGCAGGCATTGCAACATAAAGGAGCATATCTGACGCAAATTGCCTTCCTCAGAGGACCCCATGTCCTCTGTGTCACTGAGGACTACAGTGTCGGATTCAACCTCTCCCCAACCACGGATGACATGTGGTACTTGGGAGGGTGGAAGTGTCCTCCTAGAAGAACGCCCCATTTCCACTGGTTCCAGGTCAGCAAAATCCTCCTCATCATCAGGCTCTGTACCATGATCCCTGGGCTCAGAAAGAGCCACGGTATCGTCATCCTCCTCTTGACGTAGCTGCTGCTCTGTGGCTAGTGCCCTGTCAAGGATGCCATGTAGCGTGTGCTCGAGGAGGAACACCAGATGGATGGTATCTGAGATGGTGGCATCATCACGGCTTACCATCCTGGTGGCCTCCTCAAATGGCGCAAGCACACGACAAGCATCCCTAAGCAGCCGCCAATGCCTGGGTAACAGGAAACCCAGGTCACCAGAGCCTGATCTTGTACTGTAATGGTACAAATAGTCCATGATGGCTCGCCTTTGCTGGAGCAGCCTCAGCATCATCATGAGACTAGAGTTCCAGCGTGTAGGGGTTGCTGCTGGAACTCTGACAGACGAGCTGTGGCAGTGTATGACCGTCTGAAGTGGCTCGACACCCTCCTAGCATGCCTCAGTACATCCTACAGGCCAGGGTACTTGCAAAGGAACCGCTGGACAACCAGGTCGAGAACATGGGCCAGGCAAGGAACGTGTATGACTTTGCCCAAGCGAAGGGCAGAGATGATATTAGTGGCATTGTCACACACGACTTTGCCTACTGAGAGGTGGCAGGGGGTCAGCCACCTCTCAGCTTGCCCTTGCAGTGCTGCCAGCAACTCTGGCCCAGTGAGGCTCCTATCACCAAGGCACAGAAGCTGCAAAACTGCATGGCACCTTCTCACCTGGCAGGAAGAATAGGCTCTAGGGGGGCACAGGGCTGTCCGAGAGGAGGACTCACCAGATGAGGAGGAGGTGGTGGAGACTGGCATATAACCAATACGTGGTGGTACCACCATCTCCCCACGCAGCCCCGTGCTGCGTCTCTGCCGGCTGGCAGCATGACCCACTGGGCTGTAAAAGACAGATACCGCCCCTGGCCATACTTGCTGGACCACGAGTCCATAGTAAGGTGGACACGCTTGCCCACACTGTGGTCCTGCGAAGCAGCTATATTGCCCTGCAGCTGGTCGTGCAGGGCTGGTACTGCCTTCTTGGCAAAGTAATTACGGCCAGGGACTTGCCACTGTGGTGTGCCAATAGCCACAAACTCCCTGAACGCTGCACTCTCTACCAAGCTGAATGGTAGCAGCTGCACCGCCAGAAGTTTTGCTAAGCCGGCAATGAGACGCTGTGCTTGGGGGTGACTGGGGGATAGCTTCTGTCTCCGCTCCAATAACTGGGGAAGAGAGACCTGCCTTTTAGTGGACGAACCAGCAGCTGTGTCAAGGCGCCTCTTAACACCCCCTGCTGGGGCCAAAGGCTGTCTCTCCTTAACTTCCACTGGTGAAGCATCTGATGAAGCTGGAGGGGGAGGAGTGGTGGCTCCTTGGGCATGAGGAAGGGAACATGCAGGTGCCTGTACAATCTTTGTATGTTGCTCCCACCGAGCTCTGTGGTGCAGCACCATATGCTTCCTCATAGATGTCGTGCCCAAGTTAGAGGTGGTCTTTCCACGGCTAACATGTTGCAGGCTAAGACTGCATACTGCAACCGTGGCATCACCTAGAGCCAAGGTGAAAAAGTCCCACACTGCTGAGCCACTGGCCTGCCTTGGAGAAGAGGTCACCTGCTGTTGTTGAGCACTGGCACCAGATGCTAATGGTGTCCTGCCTCCACGCGCAGTACTAGGTGCGCTGCTGCTGCCTCTGCCCCTGACCCCAGTCCTGCTTCTGGGTTCAGGCTCGTGCTCTGTGCGCTCTCCCTCAGACACACTCTCCTGCTCCTCCTCTCCCACTTGTGGCACCAATGAACGGTCCGTGACATCATCGTCCACGATCACCTCCTCATCGCTGGAGGCTGTGTCACTAAAATGAGCAGCTTCAGCTGGAACCTCACCCCCTATATTAGTTCCCTGGCTGCTATCTCTGGACTGCTGCATGATAAGCTCAGCCTCCTGTCCCCCTGTGCACTGAACACTTTCTTCCTCTGCCACAGGCGTCAGGAAGGACTGTACGTCAGTACAAAGCTCCTCCTCGACCACACTAGCGCCACACATGGTGTGGGAAAACATTTCCTCTGACTCCTCCTCCGGATCCCCGAAGGTTTGGACCATGTGGTCAATAAACTCCTGATAGACAGGATCAGGGTCCAAGCCCACAGTAGGAGCCACAGGGGAGGGAGGGGCAGGCAGATTATCAGTGGTGGCAGCACGGCTGTCCTGTGCCTGTGAGGAGGTGGAAGGGGAAGGCTGGGTAATCCAGTCGACTACCTGCCTTCCTTGATCAGGATTGATAGCCCTAGCCCGGCTACCCCAGAACATATTGGGCAGTGTTGCCCTGCCCTGTGAAGGGCCAGGTGGCTCCTGCCCAGCAGCAGCAGACTGCATGGGCCCACCTCTGCCATCACGTGCAGAGGCACTTCTTCCTCTTCCTCTGCCTCGTCCTCTTGCCCTGCCTGGCATTTTGCTCTCCCTATATATCTGTATACGGTATACACTAATACAGACAGAGAGAAATAAAACACACAAAGCCCTCTAAAAGGACTCACAGAAAATTGTCCAAAGGACTTAAAAGGATGGGTTAGTCCTTAAAAGGACTTTTGGTTTCACAGTAGTCCTTAAAAGGACTTTTGGGTTTATAAATGTGTGAACACAGAGGGGGATAACATCAAGTGTTAATCCACCACACTGAAATCCACACAATCAAAGCTCAGGTTCGCTCAAAAAACGAAAAAATCTCTCCAAACTCCAGCTCTCCAACTAAACTCTCCAACACACTGACAAAATGGTGTCTGAAAGGTTTCCTTTTATACCCAGGGGGTTGGCACTACTGTGGTTGGTGAATTTAGGTCATGTGGCAGAGTGATTTCCATAAATTCGATGATTATGGCGTTTTCTATTTCATTTTCGATAATCATCTACTTTCGATTTTGATAATCATCTACTTTCGATTTCGAAAACTATCGAATTTTCGATAAAAATTGAAAACTCGGAAAATTCGAGTTTCGAAAAATCCGGGAGTTCCGAAAGTTTCGTCGGGACTTCGAAACCGCCGGATTCGATTCGAAACTGGGTTCTATTAGAACCCAAAGTACATCCCTAATGGTAAATAGGTAATACTCCCTGGTGGATTTTCAAAGTAGTATCAAATTGGTTAATAGTCACTGAACACCAGAAACTCAACCAGGCGAATTTTCTCTATTTTATTAATAGGACTAATTTAGTAATATGTGAACATACCATAGTGCTTTATAAGAAATAGTTATGCTAATGGAACATTCCAGTAAGTAATGATGTTTATAAATAGCTTTAAATTAAAAAAATTACAAAAATACCGGTAGCTCTGAAATTTCACCTTTTCGGGCCTGGTAATGGCTGACGCTAAAGAGCAGTTTCTCTTTACTTCGTGATACTACACTTAACACAAAGAATAAGGTCAAGTTGCTACCGTCAAATATGGCCGCATCAATACTTTTCCACAAAAACAAGCGTTTTTATAAATACGGAAAATATAGCACTTTTTGTCATTGCGATGTCCTGCGATCACGAAATGGCGAAAATATCGATCGTTTACAAATATGCCCGAAGATATCAAAGTATAATAATCTGTTTTTTAGCAGATGTTTTCTTTATACAAACACCATGCTGAATAAAAATCTCCCTGAGGAAGAGTCTGATTAATGTGTGTGGTTGAGGCCTGTGATTGCTTGCTTGCCTCCATACATGTCTGATCATATAGCTATCGTTTGACATCTCATCTTTTGAAAAACATGTTTAGAGGAGATCCTGGCTAGCCCAAGTCAGGAATTGATACATATGGTAAACTAAGTTTTTTAAGAAAATTGGCAACCACCCTTTGTCAGAAGCCTTAAGCTGGATACACATGATGAGATATTTCGGTCCGATCGACCGATATTTCAGTGTATCGGTCGATCGGACCGAAATTATCGCATCCGAAAGTGCCCATGTCCGATCGACCGTTCGTCCGAATCGGACGAAAGGACGATCGGTCAGGGTGGAAAACCTCGTCCAATCGTGCGGTCCTCACGATCGGTCGCGGTGACTATCGGACGCGGCTGCTTTTGCCGCGACCGACAGTCCTTCCTCCTGGCCGACCGTTCGAAAGTATCGAACGGTCGGTCAGGAGGAAAAATCGATAGGTGTGTACCCAGCTTTAGTCTTCTTTGTCTTTTATTTCTCTTCTTTCTTTGTGGCAAACTGTGGCTTTGCTAATTTTTACTCTATTTTGTTACTATTTTTACTTTTAATACATACCTAGTAAATGTTATCCAATTTTACAAAATAGTAACTTTATATACAGCAAGAATCCACTTCTCCAAAAAAAAAATTCAGATTTTAAATCTGAGCAGTAGATTCTGAGAAATCATCATTTTAATCAGATCATTTACAGGGAAAGACCTGTCACTCCAGAAGCAGAAATTATAATATGCAACCCATGCTTGACCTCTTTGCCTGCCTGCCAGAACACTTTCAGTAACATTTAAGAGAATCAGCAGAGAAAAGACAGCAAGGGGGAGGGAGGGGGAGATGTGTAAGCAGAGCAGTGCCCATGGTGAGTCTGTGCAGAACACATAAGTGTTGCAGACACTAAAAGAAGGCAGTGAGTAAGGGAGGGTGGGGGGAATTAGGAGTAAAGTAAATATAAAAAATAAATAAAATAAATAAGTAAAAAATAATAAGTCAGAAAAAAAAAGATAAACTTTTTTTTTTTTTTTTCTTACTGTTTGTTTGTTTTTTTTTTTTTTCATTTTTTGTTTTTTTTTGTGTTTTTTTTTTTTTTTTCTTTTTTTCTTTTTTTTTTTTTTTTTTTTTTTTTTTTCGTTTTTTCTTTTTACTTTTTTCTATTTTTTATTTTTGTTTAGTTTTTTAATTTTTTTTTTTTTTGTTTTACTCTTTTTTTTTTTTATTTTTTTTTTTTTTTTGTTTTTTTTTTTTTTTTTCACAAACATTTAATAATTAAATGACAAAGCCCCGCCAGATAAGTATGTGAGTACCGTCATTTTACTTGTCTCAAATTGACCAACTTGACCTCTTTGCCTGCCTGCCTGCCAGCAGAGCAGTGTCCATGGTGAGGCTGTGCAGAATACATAAGTGTTGCAGACACTAAAAGAAGGCAGAGAGTAAGGGAGGGTGGGGGGAATTAGGAGTACTCACTAAACATTAATAATTAAATGACAAAGCAAGCACAGATAAGTATGTGAGTACCGTCATTTTACTTGTCTCATTTTACTTGTCTATAGTGACCCTTTACGTTTTAATAATATGTTGTTTAGCATATGAAGGATTTAGGCTTACAGCTGGAATGAATACAATGTGATTACAGGAAAAGATTATGTAAACTGCATATATCCTTTTTAGCTGCCTTATGGGAAATGCAGGACCAGAGCAGCAGATAGGTAAAGGTAGAGGTGCGAAGGGGAGGTGAGCACAATTGTCCTTTAAAATTGATAAATTCTTAACTTTATAAATAACAGTAAAAGTGCAAAGAGATCGCAAGGATATAGAAATTAATGAAGAATATATAACGGTTAAAACGTTGCAAAATTGATTTAAAAAATACCTCATTTCCTCCTGGAAGCCTGTTCATGTGTACTAATTGGCCTTGGTCATCGAGTACTAGTTCAGTATAAGTGAGAACATCAGATGGCAACGGGGTCTTAGGCAGAAAAGCACTGGCATCCATGGATTCCCACAATTTTATAAGAGCCTGGTAATAAATAATACATATAATATTTTAGTTATACAAAACTCAGAAAACAATCACAATTCACTGTCCGGTGGTTTATAGAATAAAACACAGGTATTATAAATGGAACACTTGACCACTGCACCTGAATAGCTGTTTTCAAATTATGTGTCTCTTTTTCCTTGGACTTTTTTATTTGCTGTCAAAAGAAGTGTTTACTCGAAATCCATTCTTAATTGTTTAATGGGGAACTAAGCTTACATTTTTTTAAAATCCTAATATGAAACCTTTTCTCCCTAGAACACTAGATTCTAGTACTAATTTGCATTTAGTACATGAAAGTAATAGATTCTGTAACTAAGATTTGTTGTTGCTAGTACAGCCCACAACCCGTGTAGTCATCAAAGAGCTACGTCCTCTGACCCCAGTATTCAGTGTCTCTACGCTCAGTATTTTCTATACAGGATGTCTCCACGCCAATATGGAAGTCCCTGATAAGACTTCTTGTTACCCTGCAGTTTATTTACCAGCCAGTGTTAATTACATACAGCCTTCCTGGAGCAAACCAAAACAGTAAGCTCATTTTACTGACATTTCTTTTATTATTTTTATTTATTTTATTAAGATAAAGTTGCTTTGGTAACTTTTTATATTACTATATTGGGTTATGGCATGATTTCTACCTTTGAAAGTTGTTTCTTATTCATTATTTTAGAAAATCTGATAAAAGTGGGAATTCTATGAAGAACTATGTCCACGCCATTGATGGTATGAATGAAATAACAAACTATAGCATTAGATAGCAGAATGTGTGTAAATTCAAACAATATATAGTTTGTGTGGGATATTTCTGAGTTAGGGGGGTGTTTTGTGAGAAAAAAACGCAGACCGCAGACAGTTTAAATACAAAGCTGGCTAGTTTTTTTGCTGTTACTGCCATTTGACATTGGTCCCATATTGGGTTAGTTGGTAGCCATGCCTCTGAATACACCCATGAATGTGGCATACCATTGTATTCAGGAGGGGGTAAGGCTTTCATATTTGAGATGCTTTTGAACTTTCCTTTACAGTTTTTAGTTGAAATTTGCATTTGATTCTGTCTCTGATTTTACAGTTCAGGGAAAAAAGGAAAATATGAGAAAATAACTTACAATTGGATGAAGAGCTGTGCCCAGGTATCTGCATTGTGATTAAAACTTACCACAATCATAATATCCTGCAGGTATGTAGATTCTAAAATTATCTCACTTATGTTAGTTAATTTGATAGATATTCTATGTTAAAGGGTATGTCTACCCTTTTTTTGATTTTTTATATAGTGTAGGGCTTAGTCCCCCAGCCCCATCCGCTATATTTTTAATGTAAGGAACTTCCCCAAACATTACTTACCTTCCCTCTTTCCTCCGCCGCACTGCCCGGTCCTCTGCTTGAGCGAAAATGCAAGCAGAGGGGCGGGAACGTCAGCCGCGTCTGTGATTGGCTGAGAGGCAGCCAATCACGGACGCGGCTGCTGGTAGATCTGAACGGGGGAGAAAAGAGGGAAGGAAAGTAAAGATCGGGGAAGTTTCTTATATTAAATACATAGCGGTTAGGGCTGGGGGACTAAGCCCTATACTATATAATATGGATTTTACACTAGGGGTGGGAGTCCAAAACGGGAGGGAGAGGGAGGGAAGGGGAGAATGGCTGCAGTGCGCATGACAAACTTCTTCCGGGGAGGAGACAGGAGGCAGAGTCCTATATGGACTCTGATATCCTCCTGGTGGGCAGTTTTTGGGGCTTTTGGGGGGGGACTACAGGAGAACCATTTGGAGCTGGGATTTTTATTTACTACAGAGTGGGGCCAATGGTGGGGGGAAATATAGTTTTGGGGGTGGACATGCCCTTTATGTACCTACATATATTTAGTATTGTGTAGCCTTAAGATAACTATAACTATAAGATAAGAACTAAAAAAAATAAAAATGGAAAAAATCCATGAAAATCTGTATTACAGTTTTTACCCATAAATCCAGTAAAGTATCCAGAAAGTTACAACATTATGTTATCTTGTTAAAGTACACTTTGTGCTGAAAAAAACCAGTGTATAATATTCCTGATTTACTGGGGAGTTTCCTACTGTAAAATTAGGCTAAATCAATCCTGCTGGCAAAAAGAATTTTGGGGAAATTCTGCTGGCACTGAAAAGGTTAATTCTTTAGACTACATGAATCACTCAGCAGCCACAGTAAAGGGAGGAGAGAGACATAGCTTGTTGTATGTTTGTGAATATGCTCTTTCTATTAGGATAATGTTGTGTGGAGACTAGTTCTCCTTTAAGTTCTGTACATCGCCAACAACAAGCTGTACATTTTGGATAAAGGGATAAATCGGTTTACAAGACTGGACATGTGACTGGATTGCATTGTTTGAAACGTTTCCAAAATCAGTATTTGTATATTTTTTTATGGATGTAATCCTGCAAAATGTTCCCACTACTCATTTACACAAATGAAGCCAGTTGTAATCAGCTAATGTAAGAGCTATATTATTCTACTTACCTACTACACTAATATAAAGGCAGAACCAGGGCTGTAATCATCCAACAGCTCTGCATTCTGATAAGAGGCGTTGATTCAATTTATTTACAGAATCTTAAGAATCTTAAGTCTTAAGTGAAGTTTTCAGTAAGGAATGCGATGCCAACACCTAAATCGATTACACTAAAATTCTAAAGATTTTTAAATATTAGACTTAATTGCTTTAAAAAAAAATAAAAACAACAATTGTTTTAAATGCTTTACCTGTCGAAACATCTCTGGTATATCATAAACATAAGTAGTTCCTAAAGACTGTGCCTGAAACCTTTTTGACTGCAGAAGATCTTTTGTCACATAAGGAGTATTAATCAGCATTCCATGTAGCGGGCCTTGTTTGTCTCCATATGCCTGGAACATTATCTTTTGGGAGGAAAGAAAAGCTTCAGTACTGACAAAATACATACTATTCAGAGCTTCAAAAATACAGTAACTCATTACAGCAAGACATAAATAGGACACAGTCTATGTTACCATTATATATGTATAATATGTATACTACATTAAACAGTATATCCAGTGGTAGCCTTAACTGTCTCTGCAAATCCGTCTTATTACTTCTGCTCTTGTAACTAAAAGGCGATACACTGAGCTCCGCTATCGGCAACATCTTGGATGTGATGGTAAGGCTGGTGAGCTCCTCCCTCTGAGAGTTGCTTTCTTCCCTTAGCCTCCAAATATGTGCTTGTGATATCCGTGCAAACGCAGCGCGATGATGTCACGCGCAATGCGCCAGTGAACGCACTAGCGCCATGATGTCACGCGCACAGACATCACAAGCACATGGAGGCTAAGGGAAGAAAGCAACTCTCAGAGGGATGAGCTCACCAGCCTTACCTTCACATCCAAGATGTCACCAACTTTACAGCCACACTGGTAGGCTCAGGAGGGACCTAGGGGGAAATAAAGATTTTTTAAAGCAGCATCTTACTATTAAAGTAAACTTGATTTTACAGTGCACTTATCCTTTAAAGGTCTATCTTTATAGGCAGCACTGTTGCGTTTCACAAGAAGAATGTTTTTTATCTTATCTGGACTCACTTGTGCTTTAGTTATTAAGTTTTCTGAACTTCTGTGTTAAATGAAGGAAGTATGACTATAGCCTTCAGCACAAAGGTTTTTACATACAATATGATAAAGACTAGGAACCACAGATTGCGATAGAAATGGATGAGACTTATCTGACACTCTTTTGCTTCTTGATATGTTTAGTCTGAAGTTGCACTTTAATAAACAGCATGTTTAATTAGAAATAATCGAAGATTCTAGAGGCTCCTATTGGAGCAGTTGATGGTCTGATTGGGATCCAGGCTATCACCCTGTGTTCTTAATTTATTACTTAAATATAAAGGGAGAGACTATTATACCTTGGTATATAATTAATCAACTTTTCTCTAAATGAAACACTTAGGGGAGATGTTATATCTTTTCTAGTGTAACTTAGTTGACAGTGGACCTGCGATGATGTAAATCCCTTTGCGAGACTGCAGCACAGTATCCCGTCCCTGTCCCCTTTAAGTTTAAAGGGAAACTCCACCCTCATAAGAACATCTTTTAGAGAGAATGGCCTCTTTAAAATATGTTAATATATCATAGTTTGTCCTATGAATTCATTACTGTATGCCTGCTATGCTTCTTGATGCCTCATGAAAACTGAACAATTTAGAGACCTGTACTGAGCCTGAGCATGCTCAGAAGAGGCAGACAGGGGATTAACATTGTCATTGGCTGTGATGTCAACTGTTAAATCCATAACTGACAGTTGCTAACTGGAAGAAACCAGGAAGCAGAAACAGGAAACAGGACATTGTGCAGGATTTCAGGTTAGACTTATATATTTCAGATTTCAAACTATTACAGTTAAGGGTTTTGGGGGGTGATTTACCTGTATGTAAGTTTTCATTTTGGGGCTGGACTTGCCCTTTAATGCTTAATGCAGATATCCCACCCCTCCCGGACCTTCCGGGAGTCTCCCTCGAATTGGGGTGGTCTCCCGCGCTCCTGCGAGACCACCCCACCCATGTCACGCCCACAACCCTGATGTAAATGACATCACGCCACATTGCCATGCCCCCTCTCCCCCCCTGCCCACAAGTACATAGTGGCAGGGTTGGATGTCTACTTAATGTTAGCACATAACTTATCTTAAACTTTTCTGCATCAGCTGTGTGGTGCTATTTTCAAACAGTTGTGCAAATAGCGCTGCTACATCGGGTAGCGTGGGTTTTACATTAATAGCATGTGATACAGCATCACCCAATTAGTAAGTCTTCATGTTTTATTTTACCTATAGCCTTACTCAGCTGTGCTTATCTTTAAAGGGTATGTCTACCCTTAAAAGATAAGATGTCAGGGGAGGACTGGGAACTTTTAGCTAGGGGGGCAAATACAACCAAGTGGCCCTTTCAAGTTTCATGGTAGATTGCAACACTTTTAACCACATCGACTTTGTTAAGGTCACACACTTTGTTTAAGCTACGCCGATTTTTAAGACCACTAGTCACATTTTACATTGTTGTCAGCAACATTTTCATGTTTAGAATGGGTTAAAGGACAATTATAGTCCTAAAATCTTCCCTCTCCCCCTGAAAAGTACCAGTGGTGAGGACCTGAATCGCTAAGTCCTCACCCCTGGGTACACTTTCTAAGTCAAGTTACCCAAAGTTTCCTTTGTTACTAATGAACTGGAGGGCTGACAATCACCGGCTAATAAATAGAAGTGCTGACTAACACCTGATAATGAACTGGAGGTCTGTCAAACACTTAATAATAAACAGGGGGCTGACTAACATTGGCTAATGAACTGGAGAGATGCCAACATTGCTAATGAAATGGAAGGCTGGCTAACAACAGCTAATGAACTGGAAGGCTGACAAATACTGAATAATAATCTGGGGGGGCTGACTAATGAAATGGAGGGCTGACAACACTGTTAATAAAATGGCGCGGCTGACTTACATTGGCTAATGAACTGGAGGGCTGTCAATACTGGTCTATGAATTGGAGGGCTGACTTAAGCTGGCTAATGATCTGAAAGACTGACAACAATGGCTAATGATCTCAATGGCTGACAACACTGTTTGAGCTGGAGGACAACTTTGGCAAATGAACTGGAGGGCTGATGACAATGACTAATGAACTGGGGGCTGAATAGCACTAATGGACTGGAGGGCTGAATGGAAATTGATTTGATGGAGGATAAGTTTCCTGATGCTTGCCCATGTTAGAGCTAGAGGCTTGCACTGAGCTTTTCAAGTACGTAACTTACTTATTAGCTTCTGTGGCAGCCCAAATTTTTCATTATAGACCAGCCTGGGGGGGCATTTGCCCCTCAGCCTACTGGGCCAGTCCTCCCCTGTAAAATGTCCACCCTGGTGAATTGTCAGTTATCTGCCTGCAACTCCAACTGCTATTTTAATCAGGTTATTACATGAATTTGTAACCAGATATTTAATAAGATATCTTCTGTTCTGATAAAGGTATCCACCTCCTCCCTTTGCTCAGTAAACCCTTTATTAGCTTAAGCATGTGTAGAGGGGGCAGCATGGGCATGGAGGGAAGAGACAGCTTGCTCTGCCAGAATGAAGGCAATAATTATCCTTAAATATAATTATCCTTAAACGCATGTAATAAGCTGGTAAAAATAGCATTTGGAGTTACAGGCAGATAACGGATTTTTTTTGGAGATGCCCTTTAACGTTAAAACAACAAAAACATACAAACATATTTTTATGGTTGTAGGTTGTATTCTATCACTCCTTTTGCAGTTCCTTCTGTTTACATCAGAACACTATATACAAATTATAGTAGGGATATGTGTTACCTCCCTCCTATTCCATATTCAATGACAAGGAATATTTACATTCATAAGTCACAGATCTAGTCTTGCATTAGCCTTATGGAGAGTCCATATATACTGTATTTAGTTAATTTCTTCTAGTCTATAAATCAGTGTAGGGAAACAAAGGTAACAAGCAGCAGAAAAACAGATTTTGTAATATATTTACATGATTTTCTTTATTCATTATTCAAAACACATATACACAAGTATTTAAAGGGCATTCCCACCGTCAAAACTCAAATTTGGCCCAGTGCTGGCTCCACTGTGTAGTGTTAAAAAATCCTTACTGTACACCTCAGCTCCTTATGGATCTCCTGCAGTGCTTGTCCCAATTCCCAGAAAGTAAAGAGTAGGAGCTGTCTGGGTTGCCTGCTTCTTCCTTGTCCTCAGTAAGGAATCAGGCAAGCGCAGGGGAGCCCTCCCTTCCACCACCCTCCATATTCCTTCGGGCTTCTCCATCCCCTACCTAAAAAAACTTTTTCTGCAATGTAGTATATCTCAGCCCACCCCCAACCACCATGTTACTTTTTTAAAACAAGCACAAGGAATTGACATACGATCCTCCGTTCCTTCAGCTCTCTGCATAGCCGGCAGCCGGGAAACAAAGGAGTGTAAGTCTATTTCTAGGGCTTGTTTTACAAAAATAAATAAATATGGCGGTTGGGACTAGGGTAAAAAAAGTTCATTTTCTGGGTGGAGATACCCTTTAATATATAAACACTTGTGTATATTTTCCAAATATCTTGTTCTGTTCTTTTCTTTGTTTTGTTTATTACAAGTTCAAAAAGTGATTGTGACTTAAAAAAGGATCTTCTCTGATGACATGGAAAAACTGTATTTTATTAATCTGTATGTCAGCCTTTTAACAGACAACCTCTATTCTATAAAGCTGTGCCTCCCGGAAATGCCTTTTGCCATGTCTTTATTTAGTGAACTGACTGTGAAAGTTATTTTATGCACTTATGTACAGTATACTATGAGCAATCCAGTATATTCAGCTAGGCCAACTTCAAGCTGTGCATTTGTAAAATGTGATATGTATCTAGCAATCTTCTGCATAACTGCAGTTTTACCAGAAATAGCTTAAAAAATTAAAAACATGTCACAGCATGTTTACCAACATCCTCGGGTTAACAATATTCCGTACTGCTCTCACTGGTGAATGACCAAGCTTTTAAAGAGCATGTCCACCCTAAATGTAAATTTTTGCTCTGCTATTCCCCATGGGCTCCCAGCCCCAACCGCATTAATTTTTTTTTTTTTAAGCCCCCCAAACTCTACTTACCTCCCCTCTTTCCTCCGACGCGCTCCCGGCCCTCTGCTTGCGAGGAAATGCAAGCAGAGGGGCGGGACCGGCAGCCGCGTCTGTGATTGGCTGAGCGGCAGCCAATCACGGACACGGCTGCCGGCAGCTCACTCCAGCGTAGGAAAGCAGAGAGGTAAGTTAAAGTTTGGGGAGCTGTATAAAAATCATGCGGTTGGGGCTGGGGGACATGGGGGAAGGCTGCCATGAAGGGGATTTATGCTAGGGGGAGGGATGGCGAACGGGAGGGAGAGGGAGGGGGAGGGAGGGGGGAGAAGGGCTGCAGTACGCATGGCAATGATCTCCGGGAGGCCAGGTAGCAGGCAGTGTCCTATATGGACCTGCTAGCCTCCTGGTGGTCATTTTTTGGGACTTTGGGGGGGGACTACAGGAGAACCCTATGGAGCTGGGATGTGAGGTAAGGATTAAACTACACTACATGGTGGGGCCAGTAGTTGGGGGGATTATAGTTTTGGGGGTGGACATGCCCTTTAATTGAATATCTTTAATAACTGAGCTTTAATATGAATACATTCATTTAAATCTTGCATATTTATTAAATGCATCATAGCTGGCAAAACTTACTTGTTTACATTCAGTCTTCTTGACCTTTGCTATACTGTAAATTACCTTGAAAGGTATCTGGGTCAATAATAACAAATTATCCAATTGGATGCCATTTCCTAGATATAGAGAAGCTATAACAAACAGCCTAAGGTATTGTGATCGCTTGTTGATGACTCACTGGATTTGTGTCTTGGAAATGGCTAAATGGATATTTGCTGCAAACTAAAAAATGATCCATATTAATGGTCATAAGAGACTCAAAAAGAATGTTTCTGATAATCTAAAACCAATTTGGGGTAAATAGGTTTCTGAAGGCACACTACTGATGACCAGCATATCTGGAAAGGATATTACAAGGCTGCCACTTGATTTTAGAAATGAATTCTGAGAAGCCTTAGGCATCAAGTACCCTTTAATTAAAAACAAGCCATCACTAAGCTTTCAAAACATATTTAAAGAAGACTTTAAAAAAAATCTTGAGCTTCAGCAAAGCAATAATAATTTTTAATGTAATGTTTCTCTTGACAAAATGTTTTTATTCTGACCTCTCTCATAAAATGTGGGGGGAATTAGTTTAAAAAATGTCCAATCAGAAGCAAGGACAACACTGCTTTTCAGCAGTATGAAAACCATGAAAACCTACGCTAACCTGACAGTACACTGGGTAGTGTTGCTTTACAATTTTGCATACCGTTAACTTGGGATATTGCATCACCCTCTTAAGGTGGGTACAAATGTGTGACATAGCATAAGACACCCACACAGGGGTGATCTATGAACATTTTGAGGCTTGGTTTAGTATTGTAGCATCTCTGCTAGTGCATAAAATAAAAACACAGGGGATGTATTTGCACTTCCCCTTTAAGTCCTTTTTTACAAATTCTAGGTAATTTGTTAGGATCTTCTATACTGGGGTTACAATAAAGATCCATGAAGCCGAAGCCTTTGTGAAGCCATGGTGGATTGACGAACAACACCAGACGTGCACTTCGCTTGGGGTCGTTCATTGGCGAAAGAATCATATGTGTGTACAAACATTAACATGGGAATGGGAAATGTTTTTTAAAAATATTTTTATCCAGTGTTTAAAAAAGAAAAAAGCCAACAGAAGTTGTATTAAAATGAAATGTTACAATGTATCAAATCCCATCGTTATGGACAGGCTAACATGGCAACACAATAATATATTGGAAATATGTTTGTTATCTTTATGTTTACAGTAGTTTTTAAAGAGCTTGTATGGTCTAAAAACAATATATCATTAGAACGCATAGTTATTCCTAACCAAAGATATGTCTGTACAAAATCAGTAAAATCTTTCACTACAGCGGCTCTCAATTTACTTTTCCCATGCTAGGAAAACTATAGGTCCCAATATTATTTTTGCCCTAGTTGAGGTTTCCAGAAAAACCTAACCATTTGATCAATGTTTACCTGCCCAGTGTTTTCAGTACCTAAATAAAGTTTGATTAAAATGTAATATAGTGAAAATAATTAGGGCTATATATATTCTATAATTGATATTAGGTGCGGTAAACTGTACCGTTTTGTAAAATACACCTTATACAATACACCAGCCTAGCAGAAAAGGTCCTTTGTGAGTATTTACAAATATTGGCAGCTATAAAAATGAGAAATACATATAGTTCATTTCAGCTTGACAAACTGCTTGTCAGAACACTCACCGTTGTTCGAGAGTGGTTGTTTGTCTATTTTGGAAAGAAAGAACACATAGTTGTCTGGCAGCACTTGCAACAGTTTGTTAAACAATTCTCACCTGAGGCAAGCACACAGTGGGCTGTGAAAACAGATGGCTATGAGATTCCTAACTCCTGGCAGCAAGACAGAAGTCCAGTGAGATGTTGCAAAGAGTCAATCCAAGGAAAAATATTTGTATACAAACATGTGTAATGAAAACTGGTTATTAGTGCAGATATTTTGTAAGGTTTTATTTCCTGTGTTGGCCTGTCATTACATAACAAATAGCTGTAATATTTTCATCTGTAAACCCCCTATTTAAGGTCTTAGCTTTTTCCACATTAAGGTATACAAAAACAACCAGCATTATGAAGATCCACAATAAAGCATCTACTGCATAAAAAGTTTAGCTTTATTGCATCATTTAAACACAGCCATTGCCGTTCCTATAGTCTATATAAATCTTGCCCTTAATAACGGTCTATAATTTTTGTGCCATTTCTTTTATTTCATAATGTAAAAACACCCAATTAATTTAAAATAACTATTAAAACCTTTAACAATGGACATATGCCTATGCACATTCATAAATATTACTTATCTATACTTCTCCCCTGTATTATACTGTATTTCTATAACTGTAACCAATCACTCATTTATAATGTGATCTGAAGAAAAAAGAATAAAAGGGAAAAAAAGAAAGGAATGAAAAAGCATTATGACCATCTGCCTAATATTAAGTAGGTCCCCCTTTTTCCACCAACAACCCTGTCCCATCTAGGCATGGGCTTCACAAGACCTCTGAAGTAGTTTTAAATAGATCCTAAGGATAAAGTAAGTTGAAAAGACAGCAAAGTCTAAAACAATGCTATTAGGTGCTTTTTAATAGTCTCTGTTAAATACGTTTGCGGCATCTGCTGGAGTGTATATTCCGATACTTACACAGCAAACTAGGGGTTAAAGTCACACTAACCGATCATAAATCAGTTAGTGTGACTTTAACCCCCTTACAAGAGCACTGTGCTCCTGGGAACACTCCTGTGAGTGACCCTGCATACCTTAAACAGATCATATACTGGACAATTTTTCCAATTGAATTCTTGATAATTTTGCCTGAATTTAAAAAAAAATGGTTGAAATAGCCCACCTTGCAAGATCAATCTTCTGCAGATTTCAGCTTGAAATATGCAGAAGCTGGGGAAGATATAGGGAAGATGAAAAAACGATATTTCCGCCGTCAATCAAGTGCCTTAAAGAGCATGTCCACCCCTTTTCCTAACTTTTGGCAGATAGTAGGGATAGTTCCCCCAGCCCCAACCACTATAATATTTTTTTCAGAAAGTCCTTTACTTACACCCTCTCTCCTCCGCCGCACTGCCTCTGCTTGCATAGAACTGCAAGCAGGGGGCCGGACCAGCAGCCACGTCTGTGATTGGCTGAGAGGCAGCCAATCATGGACGCGGCTGCCGGCAGTTCAGAACACCGGAAGAGAGAGGGAAGGTAAATAAAGATCGGGAGACTTTCTGAAAAATATATTATAACGGTTGTGGCTGGGGGAACTATCCCTACTATCTGCCTAAGGGTTTTTACACTAGGGAGAGGGAGAGCAAAATGGGAGGGAGTGAAGGGCTGCTCTGAGCAAGCCAAAAACCACTGAGAGGACAGCTCAGAGGCAGAAAATATCCCTGGTGGTTATTTGTTTTAACTTTGGGGGGACATTACAGAAGAACCATTTGGAGCAGGGATGTAAGGTAAGGAATTTTATACACTACAGAGTGGGGCCAATAGTGTGTTAAATTTTCGTTTTGGGGTGGACATGCCCTTTAATTTCATAAACTCTTCTGCTGTGTGCAGTTTTCCTCTAACTGGAATGATGACAGTTGTGATATTTGTGAATTGCATGATCATCAATTCCATCTTTCAATGCTGTCATATAGTGATTGCTCAGCATGCTCACCCTCATAAAAAGCTTGGTCAGATGGATGATGGCTAAGAGAGGGAGGGGGTAATACTGCGCCTGTGCAAATCAAGAACTGGATTAAAGGCATGCATACACCTCAGAGTAAAGCTGGGTACACACTTAAAAGATTTTTGAAAGATGACAGACAGGATCTGCATAAATCCGGCTACACACATTCCCGAGCGTTCTCCCTACGCACGTTCGGGAAAGCTAGGTACACACTGTGTGTTCCTAGCTTAAGGGCTACTTACATGTAGTAATTCAAATTAAGATGAGGCAAAGTCATTTTTTCATTATACAGTAGTTGCCCTTTAAGTCAAGAGATTTCGGAGGGACTTGTTTTTCAACAATACCCACACATTCTCGACTGGATTGAGATATGGGGAATATAGACGCCAAGTCAACTACTTAAACTAATTGTGTGTTCCATAAAGCATTTGTGAACTATTTTTGCTGTGTGGGAAACATGGTAAATACCCAGAAGTCTTTGTTCCTTATTTGCATATTGCTGTGTGGAAGGGCACATTATCCTGCTCAAAGAAGTCACATGAATCAGGAAGTATTGTTCCCTTGAAGGGGTTTAGGTAGGTGCACATTTCAAAGTAACATCCACATGAACTTCTTCCAATAGACCGTTCTGATTTGTCTTTTATCAAGTAAGTAATAAACATGCATTATTACATTGACCAATGGTACATTACTGATGCTCACGTGTCCATTGTAGACACTTTTAACAGTGGTGACGGGTCAGCATAGGCACTCAAACTGGTCCACAGCAAACACAAACTACAATGTAATGTGTGTGATCGGACATATTTTTATCAGAAACAGCATTAACATTTTCAACAATCTGAGCTATAGTAACTCTTTTAATGGATTGAAAACATGGACCAGTTCCCCATTTGCTACAGTCCCCCATAGGGGACGAATGTATAAGCTAAGGTCTGTTGGTCTGGGGAGTCACATTTGTACATGGATAGAAAATTGGTTAATGAATAGGATGCAGAGAGTAGTTGTAAATGGGGCTTCATCATTATGGACTAAAGTGCAAAGTGGGGTGCCACAGGGTTCTGTGTTGGGGCCGCTTCTATTTAATCTATTTATTAATGATTTGGAAGTGGGTATTGTCAGCAAGGTTTCTGTGTTTGCTGACAACACAAAACTTTGTCGACCATTAAAAACTTCAGAGGATGTGCAATTGTTGCAGGGGGATCTAGATAGATTGTCACATTGGGCTGCTAAGTGGCAGATGAGATTCAATGTTGATAAATGTAATGTGATGCATTTTGGACTTTAAAATCCTTGTGCTACTTATACTATAAATGGCTCTGTGTTAAGTGAATCCCTGTTGGAAAGGGATCTTGGAGTTTTGGTGGATAACAAACTTAAAGGTAGCAAGCACTGCCAGGAGGCAACAGCCAGAGCCAGCATGGTATTGTCTTGTATAAAGAGAGGTATGGATTCAAGGGAGGAAAATGTAATTCTCCATCTTTAAAAAGCATTGGTAAGGCATCATTTGGAATATGCAGTGCATATTTTGGAATCCTGTGTACAAAAAGGACATCTTTGAAATGGAAAGGATTCAGAGATGGGCAACTAAATTAATAAGGGGATTGGGGGAGCTTGAATATGAAGAGAGACTGGAAAAGTTACAATTATGTACGCTGGAGAAAAGGTGCTTGCTTGGGGATATGACTACTGTGTATAAATACATGTATAAATACATAAAAACGGGCCATACAATAAACTATCTGGGGCATTGTTCACCAATAGAACATGTCAAAGGACACGAGGACATCCCTTAAGACTTGAAGAAAAAAGGTTTAGGCTTCAAGCTCTGAAAGGGTTTTTCACTGTGAGAACGGTAAAGCTATGGAACTGTCTTCCAGTGGACGTTGTTATGGCAGGTTCATTGGTCAGTTTAAAAAAAAAGCTGGATGAGTTTCTGCAAACAAGGAATGTTGCAAGTTACTGGTATTGATACATAAAGTAGAGTTGATCCAGGGAAATTTCCGATTGCCTCTTGGAGTCAGGAAGGAATTTTTTTCCCCCTTCATAAATTTGGTGGGGTTTTTTGCCTTCCTCTGGATCAACAGTTAGGCAGGAAATGAGGATATTGCTAGATGGGTTGGACTGGATGGACGTATGTCTTTATTCAACCTCAAATACCATAAACTATAAACTAAATACTACTTTCACACTTCATTCAAAATGTTTAAAAGTTTTCCATTTTTAAGGGCAAGTTGCCTCACATTTCTAAGCCTTGGTAAATGTGTGAGGTCTACATTTATATACATTAAGTCAAAGTTGAGATGGTAGTGCGTGGTATCATCAACTTTATCTGTAGTCTGTATTAATAGATGTGTGCAAGTGTCCTTAACAAGCATGAAGTTGCAAAAAAATATATTTATTTTTCTAATTAAAGTTAGGATTGAAACCAATGACACAGGCTTTCATAAATATAAGTATTTTTCTTTGCAGTGTAGATGGAAATTTTTAGAACCTATGGCTTGAAGTCACATGGTAATATTACATACCTGTCCTGTTCTTGAGTCTGTAACTTCTTTATAAAGGCTAATGTCCAAGTAGTATCCAGACTCATTGGTCAAAAAAAGACGTATTGGTATCTGCTTCCCTGTTGGTGTCAAGCGGATGTTAATCTTCAGCTCAGCTTGTAGAACACGGAGTTTCCATAAACGACTTCCATAGCGCATCACCATGCTTCGTACAGACTCTTCAATCTGTTTGTATACAAAGAAAATATTACCAGACAGTTGTCTCCCGCATTGTCCTATTTAACAAGCTCTCTCGAGTTTTTGGGGATTTTTTTTTTACAAGATTTGCTTAGAGAAGGTATCTAGGGGAATAGCAGTCAGTCATTTAATGTGATGACATCTGTTACACTTATGACTGACAGCTGCCAAGTGAAAGAACCAGAAAGCAGAATAAGAGGTCACTGAACATCAGGTAGCCTTTTCATCTCTTAGCTTTCTAACTATTGCAGTTTTGGGGCTTTACCTATGTACAATTTTTTTTTGTGGTGTGAGCAATTTAAACACTGCATGGACTCATAGGGAACGGTTAATTGACTGTTGGTTTTAGTAATTTACAAGACAGGGTACTCATATGGGCTTGGCACAACAGTCCTCTGTTTAAGTGCATATGGCTAAACTGAGCACATATAGAACCTTCAACTACACAATTATTTTAATAATGGCCTTGCAAGATTTCACTTTTATTGTTTATTGTTATTGTTTATCTCCACCTCCAAAACTAAGTTTTGCTGTAATGTGGAGTCCTCCAGGAGGACAAGGAAATAGCAGGGACTGGATGACACACAGCTCCTGACAGCTCCTACTCTTCACTTTTCTGAACCTTGGATAGACACTGCAGGAGAACCATAAGGAGCAGAGGTATAAGGTAAGGATTTTTGAACAGGGCGCAAGTAGAGGGTTGAATTTTAGTTTTGGGGTGGACATGCCCTTTAAGAGAAACATGACTTTACTGAAAATAATTCTGTGGTATTTAGTTACATTTTACTGAATTTGATTTTTTAAACAGTTGTGCAGACATTATTGGGCACAGATTATTATGGAATATCTGAGAAAGTTTGTTAACTTTCTGCAAAAAAAACCATACAGAAAATAAAATGTATATATAGTTATGCTGTAAACTTCATTCAAAAAAAGGCTTAAAAATATTTTAAACTTTGCAACTGGACGAACACTGTAATCTTCAATTAAAGCTATCCATTTAATAAACTACTCATTTGATATGTAATAAAAGATAAAATTGTGGTTTAAAACAATTGTGTTAATACTAAGCACCAGAAAAAAATAAAAAAGCAAATAACACACTTATCTAGTATAACAGTAAAGCTTAGAACACACTTCAAAGATATTTATCTAAATATCACAGTCCCACAGCCAACTCACTATACTTTATTAAAGGGACACAACAGCAGGCAAGGGAAATGTTCAGGCATTTCCGAACAAAATATGATCATAATACAATATCTATTTGTAAATTGCTGCAGAACTTTCTATTTATGATCAGAAAACAAAGACAAGAATATACCGCACTCAAAAAGGTTCTATATATATATATATATAAAAGACCCTTTATTTGGGGGACCATAAAGGTCAAAAAATGGGGTACAAAGATACAAGACATACAAAGAGTTAAAAATCTAAAAACAAGTAGCATAGAGGTATCCAACTCAGTATAATGGTAAAGTGAACAATGCATAAGAATCAAACACAGTCCCTCACCCCACAATATCCTGTAGTCAAGGACAGTCTAGATACAGTACAGACTTATCTGTCTAGGAGTGCTGCCAATATCGGACACAGTCAGGGGGGGTCCATGTATAGAGGGAGCTGACATATGAGAGGACACCCGCTAGCCAAGCGAAGAGATGCACGCCGAACGTGTTTCGTCCGAGACACGGACTTTCTCAACAGCGCTGTACCACATTTTTTGACCTTTATGGTCCCCCAAATAAAGGGTCTTTTATATATATATATATATATATATATATATATCTAGAACCTTTTTGAGTGCGGTATATTCTTGTCTTTGTTTTCTGATCATATTTATGTGATATTATACCAGCACCTGGGCTTATTGTATCCCATATGCTTTGATTTATTCTGAGATCCTGTGCCTCATCCAAATTGTTCATGAACTTTCTATTTAAACATCATTAAAATTTTCAGTTAACATAGAATGATGCCATACCTTTGAGGGGTCCATAATAACAGTAGGCACAAAGTTTAAAAAGATGTGGTTACAATCAGTGCGAACAGTGGTATTATTAAAAGCCACCTCCAACTCATCCATTGCCTCCAGAAGCAATCTCTCCCCTTCATTCTGAAGGTACTCAAATGAGGCTTCCTAAAAAAAATACCCACACAGTAAAATTAATTCTTTTTTTTTTTTAAATCGGAGTTTAAACAAAACATGAATACATCTGCTTACATTTATCACATGTGGTTACCTCTTCTATTGTGAAGGTAAAATTGATTATGGATAGAGGGCTTCTGCATAGCTCAGCCAATAAGCACAAGGACTAAATGCCTAAAAGACTGTGAGTCATGTGGATAGGCAGATTGACACTTTATTTGTAAAATGTAGGGGGGGGAAGTATACATTAAAACAACAAAGGTGCAGGGGTGAGCAGCTCACAAACATTTATATTAGAATGATTCAGGTTAGTAGCCCCCATTGTAAAATATAATCAGGACATTGGATGATATTCCAGATACACCCAGTTTTCTTGCGGTAACTACATTATTAACTTAATCAACACTGAAATAGTATATATGTATGCAAGTGAATTAAACAAAGACATTTCAATTAAACACCCTAACTACATTGAAACTACAAAGAAACCCCATTTCCCACTGCAGTTTACATTAATAGCACCAAAGAAAGAAGTAAACACATCTGTTAATAAAAGCTCAGCTTACTTTTGTAACTAAGTCTGAGTGCCTGATGATAGCACGGACAAAGAATCGATAATCAGTTACTTCAGTGCCTACTTCAACTTTTGCAGCACCCAGGTACAAGTGCATTTTGTGATTAGAGCATGGTATTGCTGTCAAATCAAAATTACGCATTCGATTCAACTCAAGCTGAAAAGCAAGAGCAGGTTCCAAGTGCCTGTAAATTCTGTCTTCTTCAAACTAAGAAAAACAAAAGAAAGTACATTTAAACTGTTTGACATTCCCAAAACAATTAACCCTTTAATACTGTAAATTAACACTTTTGTTTTACATTTTCAAACACCCTGATATATTTACAGGTTAGTACAAGTAAACGATGTGAGCAAAAATAAAAATACATCGCACCAATATGTTCTTGCTCTTTTCTTCCTCTATAAAAGCTTTCCATTCAGTTATGTAACTAGACATCACCAGGCTCCTCAGCAAAACCATAAAAGATTTTACCTACAGCATTTACATGGAAATGGGTCTGTATCTGTGTTAGGAAGAAAAAGAGGTTGGAGCTTCCTGGCCCCTGCAGTCACAGATTGACTGGGTCTGTAGCTATTTAGGTATGCCTCTCTATACATAAGAACTCACTAAGTGATTTGGGACATGGCTTACAACCTTTAGTGTGATGGGATCTAGGTCTGGGCCTTGTGCAAGTTAGGAAGGTTATTTTCCACCAGACTCTGTAAATACTTTGTATGCACCTTTTCTATGGGGCATTGTCAAGCTAAAATAGCATATGTACTTCCCCAGGATGAGTTGCACCAAAGTTGGAAACGCAACATAAAATGTTATTAGGTGTTTCTTTAAGGGAAAATAAAGTCCCAAATAAACTCCCTCCCCTTATATTGTACCCAGGATGAGTTACTGAAATGCCACTGTAGGCCCTCACTCAAGTACATTATAGGAATACACTTACCCAAACTCCTATTCCCATCTAGCCCCCTTGGCCATTGAGCTAGGAGATGCACCTGTGTGCAGTGCACACGTTTGGTTGGCCTGTCTACCCATTGAAAGACAGAACAAATTAGTTCCAAAGTGTTAACATTTGTCTTTGCACAGTGTGAACTTAAGCTTTTCTTACTACTCCGTGGTATAGCTTTAGTTTCTCCAAGACATTTACAGTCCACAATAAAAGAACAGTTAATTGGGCTAAGCTTGCAGGGCACAACTTTAGCAAACATATTTGTAAGAAAGTGACATATTTTAACAGTGCTACATTGAAATTCACTTAAACTTTTGTTTAGCTGCTAATGTTTTTATAAAGATTTTTAATAGATGTATGGTTAACAGTACACACCTATTAGAAAAGGTAAACATATTTTTCAACAAAAGAAAATAAAGCTATATAGGTTAATCGCAAGTGAAGCAGTAAAGACATGTTTTTCCTACTACAAATCCTCTTTCCTATAAAGCTCACCTGTTACTGTTACATTAAAACAGTTTCTCTTCTAAATTTGATTCTGTACTTGCTTTGGATTTTGTTAATTGATTTTTTTACTTTGCAAATCATTGTATATGAAAACGTGTATAATAATATAATAAAATTCACCGAATGTATTGGAAAAATGGTTTACCTTGTTTCTTGCCCGGAATGTAAAGAACTTTGGAAATTCTCTCTAAAAAAAAAAAAAAAAGTAAATACTAATTACAAATAGCCTTTCTTTGGTAGAAAACTGAAAAGTCTGTTGTATAGCTGGAGATTAATAGTAGCACCCTACTTTTGTCTAAGGTACCTGTTAATAATAAGTTAATGTTCATCCACTCAATGCATATGTAGTTCAATACATATTCCTGCAAAATAAGAGATTATCCCATGACATGTCCCATGACATTAAATCAACTTTAATTACCATAGAAATGTTATGCTTGGTTAACCTGCAAGTTCCTGCAAGTTCCACAGCATAGGGAGAATGCTCGGTACTTTTGTGTTTGCCTTGGCCGCGGCAGACTCCCATATAGGGAGTCTACTGCGGCCAAGGGAAATTTTCCCTCTTTCTTGAATGAGCGCGACTGTTCGGTGGCCGCGTGCTCGTTCAGGAAAGCAAGGTGTACACAGTACCGATAAAGCCCCGATACCGTCGGATCTGATGGTATCGTGGCTTTATCAGTACTGTGCTTTGCCATACACATAGAATAAAACATCAGAATTCTACTGTATGTCATGGAAAAGTATGTCATTATGCTTGATACCAATTTACAAAGATAAAAATACCAACTTACTAAGGTCTGCTTAGAAAGCCAATATTTATAAATACGGTATGTGTGTTCTGAACATTAGCTCACAAATAATACTTGGAATACATTTGTTGGATCAACTACTATGGAAGCACCACAAGTTAATAAAAGTAAATATGAATAAATGTAATATATGTAAGTATGTAATAATGCTATTTTAATCTATTTCATTGAAAGATAGATAGATATTGACAGAATGAGAATTCTGTGAGTGAACTGTGCATCCATTTACTTGAAAACCAAAAAAGAGCAAAATATAAATGCAAATCTACAAATTATATTTTTTTATTCACTAAAAAAATCCACTGATAAAAACTTCCCTTTTGAAATAAGCTTTTTGTTTTGAAAGGAAAAACAATGATTGTTTTCCTATAGATCTAAATCCTATTATAATGATAATGCTGATTCATGTAAAATAAACCGATAAGGCAAATTCCAGTAGGGATGAGACCTTTATAGATGAAAAGGCATTTTCCTTCAGGCTATAATGAGTGATTATACCAGTTTCATGTTACATCTTTAATGAAATTTATTTTTAAGAAATCGCACTGATGCTATGGGCAAATATCACAATTTAAAAAATCTCATTGTGTTACAAGAATAACAAGAAAATTCTACTTTGTTTCCCATAAATGCAAATTGTGCCCCTGCTGTGATCGAATCAGCCAACCATCATCAAGATAATCAAAATAATTTGCTTAAATTAGCCAATCAAGATATCCCGTGTATTAGAGAATGTGGAAAACTGCTACAAAAAACATCACAGCTGATTATTATACTAATAATCATGTTAAAAACCTAATGAGATGAGAAAATTGGAAGTTAGCTGGAGCAGGGCTTCACTACCCATACATGCTGGGAACTAATTATGTAGACTGTAATTAAAACAAAAAAACCTAAAGTCCTTATAAAAGTTTATAAGTTGGTCTTTATTTTGAAGACTACTGGTTTTCAATTATTAAATGATAGTGGATGTCATGCTGACGTAGAAAAGAAGTTTAGCAATGATTTTGGGTGACATTGAGAAATAGATATTGTAGTAAAAATAATGCCAATATTTTCCAAAATAAAAAACACTAATAACACACATCTCCCCTTTCAGACATGCTCTGTTCCACAGCGGAGCAGTCTATAACATTTATGACTAGCTTTAGTTAATTAGTTGCACCATTAGAGGGTAGATATTACAGTTAAATGTGGATTTTGGCTATATTTCTATTTGAGTAAACTTTAGGGAAATTCTAATTAATATATTCATAAAATTAATACTTTTTTCATATCCACTAGATGGCGCTTATATGAAAATGGCAATTGATTTAAGCTTTGTGTACACATTAAATTATGTCCTGATACTTTAATGGTTAACAGGATGTAAATAAAATTGCAGTGGATGAGGATGAACTAGTTTGCTCTCAGGGCAGGGCAAGATGTTAATGTAGCATTGTAATTGTAAAGCGTTACGGAAGATGATGGTGGGTCCACTGTGGAGAGATTACAAGAATAAAGTGATTGCATGCGAGATTTAGTGTGTTGTAGTGGGGCCTCAGCCTTATTGAGCATGCTTCTCCTCTGGGGTGGAGGGGTAGGGCAGAGGTCAGGTGATGTCACTCAACCAACTGGAAGCAAGAAATTTGAATATTCACCCCAAATATAATTTCTCACAGGCTACAACCAGAGATGTGATCTAGGGGCTCATTTTAAATGAAAGACTGCAGGCTAACTAGTTTGGAGACCACAGTTGCCCTTTAAGAATGAGACAAACGCAACTCTAAATACAAATCTAAATGAAGTATGAGGTCTTGTTCTCTAATCGCCGTAATTGGAAATTGGTTAACACTCACATAAGTGGATGTAATAGTAATAGCATTGTATATATATATATATATATATATATTTTTTTTTTTTTTTATATATATATATATATATATATATATATATATATATATATATATATATATACACACACACACACACACACACACACACTTGTTAGTGCACAATGGAAATTGTGTGTGTGTATGTTTTGCTATGTGTGGATATAGTGGATTTATAATTTTTACACAGGTATATTTTAAACTGCTACACTGTGTGGTTGAAACTAAACATGCTAGGTTAATACTTATTAGTATTCACCACGGCAAGTGGTGATGGTACCTCATATATTATAACAGAAGGCACCTCACAGCCTCATGTTATTATAATAGCATTGCCCTAATAATCTAACGTATAAACAAACATTTCTCATTCCCAGTTTACCTAAAGAAATGGGTTTATCCTTTATATACTCTTATACAGATCTAATTGAAAAAAAATTGCTTCAGAGCAAGTTTTAATAACTGATAACTGCTTTTTATTTCAGTATTATGGTAAATCCTTGGTATACCTGCCTGGCTTTACCACTAAGCAAAAGGCTAAGGACTTGCAAGCGAGCACCTTTATGCCAATTCAAATTGTTGTAGCTAATCAGTCCACTCCCTAGTTACCCCATCAAATGGATCTGATTTAAAAGTAGGTTTGGCAATTGGGCCTGGTAGAGCTACTGAGTCTAATTAGGAAATTTCATCTGCAGGAACAAGGACAGGAGGATTTAAATCAATACTATCAGTAGCAGCCTCCATAGCTTAATACAGAGAACAAATATACAAAGAAAACAGGGAAAATAAATGGTATTACCAGAACCACTGCCACCAATTTGTTCCAGATCACTGCTTTATGGAAGGATTATGGGTAGCATGGCACACAGTGGGTTACTCTGGTGGTCTGGAACAAAGCAGGCAGTGCACATAAACAGGTTCCCCGCATAACATGTGCAGTAATCAGAGGTGTCCCTGTCTATGGTGCACCACTTTGAATATTGACCAGGCCTGTATATTGTGTGTCCTTGTAAGTTGGTGTACACTTATCTGTTGCCTCAGAGTTTGTATCCAATAAGGTAAATTGTCTGTCCAATAATCTGTCCAGGTGGTAACAGGATCTTATACACAGGGACTTACACACAGGATCTTGTGTTGCAATCAATATCATTCCAAAGCACACACCACAATCCACTTTCACTTTCTCTCCTCCTACCATAGAGAGCAGGGATGTCTTGCATTTTATTACTCACTGACACCACCTGCAGGGTGAAGGTGGTATATAAGGAGCCTTGGTGTATATGTCCATTACAATACACATGATATCCTGTGTGAAAGACAGAAACTTTTTTCTTCCTTTCATATGGAGCAGACACAGGGGTGTGGTTTAAGCTGCCATTTGACCATTGCATTTTAAAATAGGGATCTCATCTCTGTAAGTAAGTTTATGTATTTTGTATATTTTGTGTTGTACCTAATATAAGTCAGCTCTAAATTTTATATACATTTACTGATGGACTATAAAAAATTGCTTTAAAATATGCTTTATATAATATGAAAAACATGAAAATTATTCAGCACTTTACTGTATTTATACTGTAACAATGTTCTCTGCACACTGTATGTGCTCTATGTTCTATATTAAGAGGACTACGGGGAAGCCCATCAAAAACCTAAAATGTAAACTCTTACTGCATATTGATAGACCACTAGCAAAAAAACCTTTAATATAATTGATCTATATTATGATCGTAATATTGATTGCAAACCATGATCTGACCTGGAAACATTATGGTAACATTGGAAGGTGAACTGGCGATGTTAAGATCAATTCAACAATAATGTCGGATTGAATGTTGAATCCATTTAACGGCTGTGTAAGGCAAGCATTACTACAAATGAAGAATTAATATGGGCGGTATCTCTCACATTCCCTTCCACAGTAGTAACTCCATTTACATTAATAGGATAGCGACAGTATATTATTTTGTTCTGGGCTTTTAGCACTGGATCTTCCTTTCTGGAACTGAATTTTTTTAATATTCTAATGCATCATTAAAGGTCACTTCAAGTTAGGAAATTAGTCAAACAGGGTTGCTTTTTAGTAAGTAAATTAATTTGGGCAATCATTGGCCAGAAAACCAGCATAAAAACCAGCATATGAGTGAAAATGTTTTGATTGAGACACTGTAATCTTTTCTTTTTTGCAGACACATATACCAAATCATGCTGAATATAAGTGCAATAAGTAAGAAACCCTAATTATTCATAACCACCACCAAATAGCTGTTTTAAAAGAATACAAGCTATACATACATACAAATATCCCAATATTATTATTATCATTATTGTGGATTTATACAGAGCCAACATCTTACTCGGTGCTTTACAATTACATGTATAGATTTACACCAGTCCCATCATTAATCAGTAGAAGAGATCATGTATAATTCACAAAACTAACTAAAACAGGTCTGAAAACCTGGTTTAGAAAAGTCTACACAGTAAAAGGTTCAACCCACCAATTTTTTTTAGTACTTTAGAAATTATATAGTTAACCTTTGATTAGTTGTTTTTAAATAAAGATGATTTTTGATTAAAGACTTACATGAAATCGCTGATCTACCTCACAGTTGATCTGTTTTCTGAAATCCTTATACAGCCACATAAAAAGACAGACACAAACAGAAAGACAAAAGCAGGAAAAAAGCTGACAATTATCATTAAAATTAAAAACAATTATGTATGTAAAAGAATTACGATTGGTGCTACAGAGAAATCATGCCAATTTATTATTCTCATAAATCATTACTAAATTAAAGCTAGTGAAGCATTTATTATTTGTCTAGAATTGAAGTGCCATGGGAAAATTCCATCAAATGAGCAAAAAGTGTAAAAACAACATCAGATCCTTGTGTTAAATTATTTTACATCTAGCCAAACACAATTTAAATAATTTAAAGAGTGGTAGAAACATATTTTACATTGATAGTCCACAAAAAGTGCTGCTGAAATTGGACGGTATCACACCAACAGAGCATGCCTATCCTACTCATGTATAATGTATCTTCGATTAGGAACTTCTTATTCAAGTAATACATTGATTTAAAAAGTAAATCTGAATAAAATGTGTTAAACCATAGTTCTCCTTTAAAGTTTTGCACAAGTACCATCTATGCTCAAAATAGCATAATCCATCATTAAGCCTCAATGGTAAAATAAATCATAACACAGAAAGTTATTGTAATTCACTATGTGTCAACAATCTTAATGAGGCATTTACATACAGTAATAAATAGTTACTCAACAGTACATATATGGAAAGAGATTTCCATATTCTTACAATTTAGAAGAAATTAAAAAATTACAAAATGTGTCTGATTATTTTAAGCAGAACAGTCTTCTTTAAACAGGTTAAGGTAAAATGAAAGGTTACCGTCTCACCTTTAAAATGCATTTATCGTACATTAGTGCAGCCTGTCAGGAGCTACAGTGGAACATTTTTAAAGTTTCCTGCATTTGTTTAACCCTGTGCAGAAAGGAAGTCCTGTTGATTGATAGCACAAAATACTTGGGGCTAGGCCCCAATAGCCTTTTTTTCAGTGCGATTTGCGTTGCACTAGCGCACACCAATGTAAATCAATGTGGGAGGCCCCACTATGCCTGCTTTTGTGCGCAACACTTCAGGACGGTTTTCGCTGCGCAAAAAAATTTACCAGCATCAAAGGAAGCCCAGCACAAGCATGCACAATTCATGCATACCTCCGTGCGCTAGATAGTGGGGCCAGGGCCTTAATCAGTGCCCAAGCCCCCAGGGTTCAGATCATTAGATGGTGCAGCGTGCCATCAATCAAACAAGATTACCTCTCTGTCCTAACAGTAGGTCTGGAATGTTCAGGCTAACACAGCAAGGAGGGGGTGTTGGCGATGTCACTTAAGCTTCTTGAAGCAAGGAAAGTAAACATTTTCAGCTGTATAGAATCACACAGGCTACACTTAGAGCTGTAATCAAGGGCTTTTTTTTTTTTTTTTTTTGAAGGTAAGGTAAAGGCACATTAACCCCCACATTTTTGGAGAAAACAATTCTCTTTAAAAATTTTTTAATTCTTTCTTTAAAGGGGAAGTTCAGTGCAAATACATGTACTTTTCAGAAAAAGAGCAGTATTTTTTCAGCCCAATGACCTTAATCTGCCCATTAAGAATTTTGTCTGTGTATAAATAAATGCTTCTGAAATACTGACTTCCTGTTTGCAGGAGCCCTAATAGAGACCATTATGGCCTTGCCCTTGACCCAGAGCCTGGGTTGATTCAGTTCAGTAGAGATCTGAGCATGTTTGACCCATCCAACAGCCAATCAGTAGAAATTACTGTTAGGAACATTCCAAGGTAGAGTGCATTCTGGGAAGAAGAAGGACAGTTAGAACCTGAAATGGCAGCTCACTAATGTCAACAGCAGGGAATAGCAAGGGTATGAAATCAACTGATTTTTCAAAATGGGAGAGAATATGTAGAATAAATAAAAAGGCATTACACAAACTAACAATTTAGCAAATATTGATAATTTCCATTGAACTGTCCTTTAACAAAGACTCCCTAAATATATATTCCTATATGAAATTTATTACGGAGGCCAAAGTCAATTTTTAAACAATGAAAATGCTCTTTGTTTTATTGCAACTGTTTTGTAAGTTAGGCATAAAAAGCACATAATATATCTGCTTTTACATAATCTCCCCAACCTGCAATGTCATATACAATGGACATCTTTTAGGACATGGGAACAGGTTAATACTAGAGATGGCCGAACTTTCGAAAATTCGGTCCGTTTTCGAACCCATTAAAGTCAATGGGAGTCAAATAGTTTGAAAAGTTCGAATTAAATACAATTAAAATATCAATGGTAACTTAATGTAAATGGATGTGGGACCTGGGAAATGGTCTGGGGAACACGTTTGCATATCCAGGACTTTCGAAAAATCGATTTTACTCTCACGCACACTACTTTCGAACTCTCGCGTTCGAAGATTCGATAATTATCCCATAAATGGTATTTACTTGCGCATTGGTATAATAGACATTTTACTCGCATATTCGATAATCCGATATTTACTCGTGTATTGGTATATAGACATTTTACTCGCATATTCAATATTTACTCGCATATTGGTATAATAGACATTTTACTCGCATGTTCGATAATTCGATATTTACTCGCGTACTGCTATATAGACATTTTACTCGCATATTCAATAATTCGAAATTTACTTGCGTATTGGCATAATAGACATTTTACTCGCATATTTTGTGCCTCGAATGGTCAAACATTTGATAATTATTGAAAGTCTGAGAAATCCGGGCCCGAGATAGTTCAAGAAGTCTGAGTCCGTTCGAACTCAAATAGTTCGGCTCGAACTTGGGTTCGAGTTCTAGTCCATCTCTAGTTAATACTAGCAGTGTGCTAAAACATAATCAGGGGTATACAATAGAAATGGCACCAATTTTGCCCCAAATTAGATATTATTTACCATTTGAAAGCTAACATCTGATTGGTTGGGGCAAAATTAGCTCCATTTTTAACAATAAGACTTTTATTGAATAACCCTGACTGTGTACAGAAAATGTGATGGTTAGAGGTGCATATTTTGATGTACTGAATTTATTAATCTCTAACTACTCACAGTTCTAACCTGTTGCTTTTTTCCCACATTACAAAATATATTTTTCTTGTGTTTAAAGGGTAATTGTGGTCTCGAATTCTTCCAAACTAGTAAGAATTAATATAAAAAGCCTTCCATCATACCTTCAATATAAAACCTAAATCACATTTTCGAGTTCTAGTCCATCTCTAGTTAATACTAGCAGGGTGCTAAAACATAATCAGGGGTATACAATAAAAGTACAGGGGTATACATAAAAATAGCGCTAATTTTGCCCCATATCAGATATTATTTACCATTTGAAAGCAAACATCTGATTGGTTGGGGCAAAATTATCACTATTTTTAATGATAGAACTTTTATTGAATAACCCTGACTGTGTACTAGAAAATGTAGTGGTTAGAGGTGCATATTTTGATGTACTGAATTTATTAATCTCTAACTACTCACAGTTCTAACCTGTTGCTTTTTTCCCACATTATTACAAAATATATTTTTCTTGTGTTTAAAGGGTAACTGTGGTCTCGAATTCTTCCAAACTAGTAAATTAATATAAAAAGCCTTCCATCATACCTTCAAATAAAACCTAAATCACATCTTCGAGTTCTAGTCCATCTCTAGTTAATACTAGCAGGGTGCTAAAACTAATCAGGGGTATACAATAAAAGTACGGGGTATACAAAAATGGCACCATTTTGCCCCAAATTAGATATTATTTACCATTTGAAAGCTAACATCTGATTGGTTGGGGCAAAATTAGCACCATTTTTAACATAGAACTTTTATTGAATAACCATGACTGTGTACTAGAAAATGTGGTGGTTAGAGGTGCATATTTGATATACTGAATTTATTAATCTCTAACTACTCACAGTTCTAACCTGTTGCTTTTTTCCACACTTACAAAAATATATTTTTTCTTGTGTTTAAGGGTAACTGTGGTCTCGAATTCTTCCAAACTAGTAAGAATTAATATAAAAAGCCTTCCATCATACCTTCAATATAAAACCTAAATCACATCTTCGAGTTCTAGTCCATCTCTAGTTAATACTAGCAGGGTGCTAAAACATAATCAGGGGTATACAATAAAAGTACAGGGGTATACAATAGAAATGGCACCAATTTTGCCCCAAATTAGATATTATTTACCATTTGAAAGCTAACATCTGATTGGTTGGGGCAAAATTAGCACCATTTTTAACAATAAGAACTTTTATTGAATAACCATGACTGTGTACTAGAAAATGTGGTGGTTAGAGGTGCATATTTTGATGTACTGAATTTATTAATCTCTAACTACTCACAGTTCTAACCTGTTGCTTTTTTCCCACATTATTACAAAATATATTTTTCTTGTGTTTAAAGGGTAACTGTGGTCTCGAATTCTTCCAAACTAGTAAGAATTAATATAAAAAGCCTTCCATCATACCTTCAAAATAAAACCTAAATCACATCTTCGAGTTCTAGTCCATCTCTAGTTAATACTAGCAGGGTGCTAAAACATAATCAGGGGTATACAATAAATACGGGTAATACAATAGAAATGGCACCAATTTTGCCCCAAATTAGATATTATTTACCATTTGAAAGCTAACATCTGATTGGTTGGGCAAAATTAGCACCATTTTTAACAATAAGAACTTTTATTTGATACCTGACTGTGTACTAAAAATGTGGTGGTTAGAGGTGCATATTTTGATGTACTGAATTTATTAATCTCTAACTACTCACAGTTCTAACCTGTTGCTTTTTTCCCACATTACAAATATATTTTTTCTTGTGTTTAAAGGGTAATGTGGTCTCAATTCTTCCAAACTAGTAAGAATTAATATAAAAGCCTTCCATCATACCTTCAATATAAAACCTAAATCACATTTCGAGTTCTAGTCCATCTCTAGTTAATACTAGCAGGGTGCTAAAACATAATCAGGAGTATAAATAAAAGTACAGGGGTATACAATAAAAATAGCGCTCAATTTTGCCCCATATCAGATATTATTTACCATTTGAAAGCAAACATCTGATTGGTTGGGGCAAAATTACACTATTTTTAATGAAAAGAACTTTTATTGAATAACCCTGACTGTGTACTAGAAAATGTAGTGGTTAGAGGTGCATATTTTGATGTATCTGAATTTTTAATCTCTAACTACTCACAGTTCTAACCTGTTGCTTTTTTCCCACATTATTACAAAATATATTTTTCTTGTGTTTAAAGGGTAACTGTGGTCTCGAATTCTTCCAAACTAGTAAGAATTAATATAAAAAGCCTTCTATCATACCTTCAAAATAAAACCTAAATTACATCTCTAGATAAAATTACTGGAAAGATTTTTTCAGCCATGTGACCAGCTTGTAGTCATGTGACCAGCCTCTGCCTGCATTAATAGGCTCCCCTTCTCAACTGTCGATATTCCCCCCAGGGTACTTCATGATTTCCCCAGCATTAAAGGAGAACTAAACCCAAAAAATCAAAGTTTAAGTTAGAAAGTACTTGCCTCAACATCCTTCTCAACATGGAAGATTCCACTCAGGGGCCTTTTCTTTACCTCTATGAGCTCATTTTGGGTTCTGTTTGTTCCCCAACTCTGAAGCTGACATTTTCTCTTGCCTGCCAGTACTTTTACCTTGATTACATTTTCAGCACCTGTGTGATTTCCACTCCCACCTCTTAACCCCTATGATGTAGGACTATATTAAATCATCAATATTCAAATTGGTGGTGCAGCTGATTAACACTTTCCTAGTAGCAGTGTTGTAGTGTGATGTATATAGGTATATCTGGGTATCTAGTGTGTCTGAATCTGAAATAAATGTATGTCTCACCTACATCTTTCACTCCAGCAAATACGATATATAAACAATAAATTGCAGGTGAAACATACAAAGACAGAGGTCTGTAGCTGTGAATACTGTAAGTTTGTTTATTGCAAAACATGCATGCTACGTGTTTCAGACCCATTCAAGCACTTGAGGAAGGACAAGTGGGTAAAAAACATGTAGCACACATGTTTTGCAATAAACCTGCACTATTCACAGTTACAGACCTGTGTCTTTGTATGTTTCACCTGCAATGTATTGTGAAGTGTTGGAGGGCCATATTTAAAAACTTGCGATACCGCAGGTTTTCGTTACTGTACGACCGTGGCAGTAGTATACCATGCTGTAAAGTACTGTAATGATATTCTACGGGCGGTCGTAAATTTACATTCGCTATCGTACATTTACCAGACTTCAGATAGCGATCATAAATTAAAGATTGGCATAACAATCGCTAAGGAAGGCGATACCATACCTTTATAAATATGGCCCATAGTGTGAAGGTCTCTAGCTCTTCCTGTCAGCTGCAGCTGCTGAAAGTGTATTTTCTTAAAGGGGAATGTTGGAGGGTAGGAAGAGTGTGTTTTTATAGAAACCAAATGGTGCAGAACTGTAGGGGTAGGATAGTGTAGTGAACCTGATCTTAGCACAGCTCTGTGCAATGCATTTCTCATCAGTGTACCTTATTAAAGGGAATGTTGGAGGGTAGGAAGAGTGTGTTTTTATAGAAACCCCATGGTGCAGAACAGTAGGGGGAGCATAGTGAAGTGAACCTGATTTTAGCACAGCTCTGTGAAATGCTTTTCACATCAGTGAAATGCAAAGGGAATGTTGGAGGGTAGGAAGAGTGTTTTTAATTCAGCTGTCTGTATAAAAACAACTGTAGCACAGAGCTGTCCTAAGATCAGGGTCATTATATTATCCTCCACCTGCAGCATTGCACCATGTTCTATAAGTGTACGTATTAAAGGGGAATGTTGGAGGGTATGCCACTTGCAGCTCTGCACCATGTTGTTTCTATAAATGTACATACCGTATTAATAGGAATTATAGGAAGGAATGCCGCTTAACGGTGTACTGTAAGAGGGATGCAAACATGTTATATAAAATTAATGCAGCAGGTGGGCTGCCTGTGGGAAGTTTTGCATAAGCAAAAACCCACTTCCAACTAGGGTTCCCACCTTTGCCTTTAAGACCCGAATACATATATATATATAGGCCTATGTATTAAAAGTTATTATCGTTAAAAATGGTGCAAATTTTTTATTACATAGGCCTGATAATATCTACACAACAAAAGGTTGTTAGTATTTTCTTTAGAAGCATGATGCAGGCTGATACAGTTTGTATTTAATGCAATGGTACTTAGCACTGCAGCATGTAGATTTGATATGTGTTTGGGTCTTAAAGGCAAAGGTGGCCTGTAAAATGCATTGCACAGAGCTGTGCCAAGACCATGTTCAAGTCAAAATGCTGCACCTGCAGCTCTGAGCAGTTTTGTTTTTATAAGTGTACCTTGTAAAGTGGTCAGTTCAATTCTACTGGGGTTACAACCTTTCCCTTTAAGACTAGCGCATTTTGGATTGCAGTTTGCGATCCAATTGTGCAGGAATGTAATAGCCTATGGGACCGGCCTCACTACATGCAATGCTTTTCAGTGTGCTATTGGAGTGCATGCGATCACCATTTTTGGTCAGTATTGCATGCACTCTGCTAGGGTCCAATTGTGGAAACGCAACACCCATGCACGGAAGTGAGCACGATCGCGCATTATTGCGAACATGCGTCCTCCCTTCCACTTAAGTGGGGCCACAGCCTCAGGAAATTGAACTGCTGCAAAGCTAAGTTCCATTGCATTAAATACATGCTGTATGGCTAAACTGAAATCAATGCAGCTTGCATACATTAAACTTCTAAGGGCTAGGCCACACAAGTGTGTTTTTCAGGTAATTGCGATTTTTCAATTGTATTGAAATCACAGCAACGCACCAAAAACTTGCGATCTTGCAATAGCATGCGTTTTCAGAATGAAAAAGTACAAATCGCAAGCACAACGCATGTAAATGGAATGTGATTGTTTGTGCGAATCAGGTGCGTTGCAGTGTGGCTGTGCCCTAAATATACATTGCAGCAATACTCACACTAATATAAATGGTAAAGTGCAGAAATAAACACATACAAAGACACACAGGCTCATTTACCCTGAACCGATATCGCTGTGGGTAAATGTCCTGTTCGCGATTCAATATCCCGTTTGCGAATGTTTGCCTTACCGGGATTTACCCACTGCGGGATTTTAATGCCAGCTATTTGCAGGGCTAAAACTAACGCAAACACGATATTGAATCATGAGTGACAGATGCGCAGGTGATTTTTACATAACCCCCGCATCCAACGCTAATATAGAGTTAAAAGTCGCGCTAACCGGCTAGCATGACTTTAACTCCATATATCTTCCCAACGAGTCTGGGTAAATGAGCCGGACAGTCTCTTGCAGAAATGCTCACAAATATAAAGGTTTAACAAGTTGCTTCCTAAATACATATGAAAAGGGTTAACACCTTCCCCCACTCTGAGCAGGAAAAGCTGCTAATAATATTCACTGCTATCTCTGATAATTGGCTGGGAGTGACTGGCAGGTGGGGACTCCGAGTTCAACTTTTACATGCAGCTTAGCATAAGGGGAGTGGGAAACAAACACAAGGTAGCTAGTAAGCATGTGCAGAAGGAGTTTTGTGTCCAGGACCACCCGGAAGAGGCAACACTAGAAGCCAGCCGTGACATCATAGATTGCCAGTATTTAGAAATGTTCTATAAATGATTTCTACACTAAGAGGCTGAATTCAGACGTGAGAAACAAATGGTTTTACTAAGTTACAGTTATAGAGTCTGTCGAGCTGCCTTTGTATTTTGGGTTTAGTTCTCCTTTAAGTCTTAACTGAGCATGCTTCTCCCCTGGGGCGGATGGGCGAGGCAGAGGTCACACACAATGTAATGTCTCACGGGCTCCAGCCAGAGATGTAATTTTCAGCTCATTTTAAAAGAAATACTGCAGGCTTTCATTTAACCCTAACTTGTTTTGAGACCACATATGTCCTTTAAGTGGAATAATAGCATTTTTACACTAATCCTATCAAAAATAATATACCTCCTTTTGTCCTAATTGAGCTGGATGTCTTGTCATATTTGACAAAGGGTGGCTGTGATTCCCTGAAATGTTATCAAGTGGTATTCCTGAATAAATGGGTGAAGAACCCTTTGAAAGTTTTTGTGTGTGCAGTTCCTGAATTGCACACACAAAATGTGGCAGGGTTGCTGTGGTACCAGCATCACATAAAAATTTAACAGCACATGCTAGTGCTAGATTGTGCACTATCCTCACTATTCTGTCATATTATGCCACTGTATTTATTTATCAGTTATCTTAATCTCTAAAAACTGAAACTAAATCTTTATCACCTAAACTCAACCGATTCTCCTTAAAGGATATGTACACTGTAAAAGCAACTACACTACACTGTAGTGTAGGGCTCCCTCCCCCAACCTCCCCCCAACTGCTATAGTAATGTATCTAAAAAAAAAGCAGGGATGTATAGGTAAGGATTTTACTACACTACACTGTGGGGCCAGTAGTGGGTTAAATTATAGTTTTGGGGGTGGACATGCCCTTTAAGTTTAATTGGAAGCAGCAGCTTTAAAAAATCTGTTCCCCTTTTTTTCTAAAGTAAAACCTCAGTATTCAGGTTAAATTATCTGGTTGGCACTTGGCACTATGCAATAAAAAAGTGGGTTTAGGTTGCAGTTTCGGCACTTGGCCTTTAAAAGGTTTGCCATCACTGCCCTATTGTATCTGCGTGCTATTGTACCTATATGTGTTTTTGTATCCCTATCTGCTCAGTTTATATAGAGCAACACCAAGTATCCTGTTTTATTGAAGTCAGGAAAAAATTTTCTGTGTTCTTTAAAAATAAGTGCATTTGAGAAAAAAAAGTTAAATTTACCATCAATCAACATTCATTAACATTGATTATGGCTATCCTGACAGCTAATCTGTGTTTTCTGTTGTTTCCCAATGGAAATTATTTGCAGGGGATGTAATGAAGTCAACCGTAGCACTATATTTTTCATCCCTGTACTTTATTAAAGGATAAGCTGCAGCTTACAATTAAACTTAACATGCTTTTACAGTGAACTTATCCTTTAAAGTTAAATGTTGGATGTATTCAGAAATCTGGTTCTTTATTTGACTCCTTTTTGGAACCAGTTTATTATTTGCTTCATTCTTATACATTTAATGTTCTCCATTGTAATTTGGCCAGAAGACCTATTTAATTATTAGTTTAATAAACATTTAGGTCAGGAATTAGTATGTCACTACAGGGCCTTTTGGGGCTTAAGGGGTGCCACAGGGTTCTGTGTTATGGCTGCTTCTATTTAATCTATTTATTAATGATTTGGAAGTGGGTATTGTCAGCAAGGTTTCTGTGTTTGCTGACGACACAAAACTTTGTTGACCATAAAAACTTCAGAGGATGTGCAATTGTTGCATGAATAGATTGTCTCATTGGGCTGCTAAGTGGCACATGAGATTTAATGTTGAGAAATGTCCCCGGCCCTTATAAGGGCCCTTGCGGCCCTGGCAAGGGCCTTTTGGGGCTTAAGGGGTCATGAAGCTCGTACCGGGACCCCCCTACCCGGCACTGACAAGTGCCCTTGCTGTACGGAGAAGTGCCTTTGTCGGAGGTCCCGCAGTTCATACCAGGCCCCCATTGGCTCTTACAAGGGCCTTTAGGCATGTCTTCTTTCTTCCATCCGGTGACACCAGTTCTGCTCAGGCCACCAACCCTGGGAAGTACCCCTGCGGCCGCCAGGAGTACCTCCGGCACCGGTGGCCTCAACAAGGCAGATGTTACCGGCGTCTTGATCCAAAGTCTTGGTTCTTTACAGCCAGGCACACCAACACTGATGAAGTTGCCGATGCCAAGCGAGGTCACTGCAGCCGGGGAGGGGGGTCCGGGTATGGGCTGCAGGACCCCTTAAGCCCCAAAAGGCCCTTGCCAGGGCTGCAAGGCAACTTGAAAAAAGATAAGTCTGACCTTCCTGCATCTGCTTACTCACAAGATACAAATAAAGGGAAAACTCAACATTGGAACACCAAACACTATTTTTATTGCATTGATTAGACTATGTATGTATGTTTTAAAGTTATAAACAGCTGTTAAGTTTTTCATTTCATGTTTGCTGCTCATTTTGTGTTACATGCAGCCAGTGATTAGAAGTAAAAAAAAGTTACAAGAATCTGTTTGCAGAAGAGGAGTGAGCCGCAGGCAAAGGAAGCGGGAGTGGAGAAATCTGATTTTTGGATGTTGCGGGCCCCCAAGGTACACAGGCTTTGTGACCCTGGTAACTACGCTATGCCAGTGGGTTTGGAACTAGGGGGGCATTGCATCTGTCAACTGGGGCACATGCCCCATTGTGCCCCAGTGTAGCGCCACCACTGCTTAAGACTTAAAGAAAAAAGGTTTAGGCTGCCAGTTCGGAAAGGGTTTTTCACTGTGAGAAAGGTAAAGCTTCCAGTGGACGTTGTTATGGCTGGTTCACCAGTGGTGGCGCTACACTGGGGCCCAATGGGGCATGTGCCCCAGTTGACAGATGCAGTGCCCCCCTAGTTCCAAGTTCTAAACCCAACGGCATAGTGTAGGTACCAGGGTTACAAAGCCTGTGTACCTTGGGGGCCCGCAACATCCAAAAATCAGATTTCTCCACTCCAGCTTCTGTATCTATCTATCTATCTATCTACCTACCTACCTATCTCCCTATCTACCTGTCTATCTACATACCATATCTAACTATATACCATATCTATGTATCTATCTGTCTGCCTTTCTGTCTATCTGTCTGTCTATCTATCTGCCTATATATCTGCCTATATATCTTATTATCTGCCTATCTATCTGACAGATAATAAAATAGAGATAGATAGATAGATAGATAGATAGATAGATAGATAGACTGGACAGACAGGTAGATAAAAAGACAAACAGAGGTAGAAAGACAGGCAGTGCTATTGTTGTAGTTTAATTCTATAAACTTAAAATTCTTAGTTAAAAACACACACAATGTAACTGTAAGGTGTGTAATAGCTGTTTCGTACACCTTACATTATACTGACATAGATTATTTGTGTTTTTTTAATGTGCCTCATTTGCTAGCCTTTGTGCCCATGTTGTGCCCCCGGAAAATTCTGGAGCTGGAGCCACCACTGAGGTTCACTGGTCAGTTTCAAAAAAAGTTGGATGAGTTTCTGCAAACAAGGAATGTTGCATGTTACTGGTATTGATACATAAAGTAGAGTTGATCCAGGGAAATTTCCGATTGCTACTTGGAGTCAGGAAGGAATCTTTTTACCCTTCATAAATTTGGTGGGTTTTTTTTGCCTTCCTCTGGATCAACAGTTAGGCAGGAAATGAGGATATTGCTAGATGGGTTGGACTGGATGGATGTATGTCTTTATTTAACCTCAAATACTATACTATACTATACCATTGCACAGAACCTCAGGGTGAATGCTACTGCCTGTAGCTCACCGCTCGCTGTTCTTAGGCACAGCTCATCCCTTCTGAACATGTTCGCCTATTCTAGCTGTGTCAAGTTCTTAATATCTCGAAAACTACAGAAAAGGGTAATGCAAGTCATGTTACATTAGTGTCTCTTTAAATCAGCAGTTTTCAGATTATAAGAGAAAATTTATTTTAACCAAACAATTTCTTGAATACAACATGGTCTTTCTTCAACTTAACCTGGCTTTTGTTTATGGGCAATATTACAATAAAAAAGCAAAAAAAATTACCTTTTGTGCTACTAAAAAAGTCAGTCGACGAATACCATGATCCATTAATACCACTTTCTGTCAATAAAAACACATGAAATAAAACAGTATAAGATTATGACAGGTTACACAGAGCTCCAAATAAGGCCTTATAAAACAGCAATAAGATTTACAAACGCAACCTGATGCACAAACATCAATTGTTAAAGGACAAGAAAATTTAAATATTAACTTTTAAATATTAAAAGGCAGCAATCCAGCCAGATCTGGCAAGTCACTAATAGCTTGACTCTCCTTAAATTTGTTAAAATTAAATTTGAATTTGGTGGGGATGAGGAAAAGAGAGAGGATACAGAACTCTGCATAAACCTGAATAATAACAGATCTCAACCTGCTCATACCAGAGGGGAGAGATACAGTAAGCGGTTTAAAGTTAATCTAATTACCCCCCAAAAAACTAGACCTCGCAAGGTTTAAAACTCTCTGCAAGGCTTCTAAGTATACTTACCAGCACTCATTCCCTTGCCTGTCTTCTGCTGCTGCTGCTGCTGCAGTGCACGGAAAAGGCACTGAAAACGCATTTTTCCATTAGGTTAGATCCAGTTAGGTCCAGTTCTCACTTACATTCCAAACATCAAAAAATGGGGTCTGACAGGAAGTATTAAAGGGTATGTCCACCCCCAAACTAAATTTTTATATGTTGCAGGAAAATGCTGTAAACCTCGACCTCGAGAGGTTTACAGCAGCCAAAGATCTCCCCAAATGTACTTACCAGCCTGCACGGAAGACAGACAGAGCAGCTCGACCGGCATTCGCATCTGTGATTGGCTAAGGCATTGCATCAACATACCCTTTAAGGAACCTACTCATCATGTCTCCTTTTCTTGTGCATGTATGTATCTATATTATTCCTCTTGACATTAATTTGCTACTTACACTAATATTCACTTTTTGGACTGTGAGTCAAACATGACATTTCCTGGAATTATGTGTGTACGTGTATGGTGGTGGGGAAGGGGTGTCCAACTCTAAAGAATAGTGAATTTAAAAATGTTGTTTTATTTTGGACTGGGTAAAAATTGTATTGTAAAAAAGATTTTTAGGTTATATTTTACAGATTAAATTTAAAAAATTAAGAAAAGAAATAATTTGGAGGGTAAGCAATGTTCTTCTGTTTCTATGGGTGAACATATAAGATAAGATAAATTATTATTTCTCCATGGCCATTTCTTCTATATACATAAAAACCATATCTATAAAGTATATTGTTTGAAATACCTTCAGATCGGCATGGAGTAATCATCACTAAAGATGCTTATAGTGCTTAATGTCCCTCAAAATCACAAGAAACAAAAGAACAATCTACTCTCTGAGGAAGAAAAAATGGGGCAAAAAAAAGCTGAGTGCAATTAAAGGAAAAAACCCTTACAGCGAACCATCTGCAATAATATTACTGCTCGGGAGAGAAAATAACTTTAATACTTAGGGTTTTAAAATCAAAATTGTTATTGCTTTTAAAATTCCACAAGTGGCAGATAATAACAGCATAGCAACAGGATTCTGATTACATTGTAATAATGTAGGGTTCCCAGCCAGTCTACAGTTATAACCAGGCGATTAGGCAGCAGCACCTGGAGAAACTCCATTAACGCTGACTGCTTCCATCTCCTCGGCAAGTCATTTACAAGTATATGATCCTAATTTCTATAAACATGCTGGGGCCGAGAGATTATTTAGACAATTTGGATCATTCTAGTAGATGTTTAAATGTTTTTTTCCCTCCTACTGCCTGAAGGTTGAGCAAATGAAAATCAGAACATTTTTTTTTTTGCTCCTGTTTGTTTTTAAGAAAAGAAATACAGATTTATTTTTGTGTACTTGAAACCGGAAAGACAAGTGCCTGGAAATTATCTCAGGTATAAGTAAGAAGCAGCAAAATAGTGGGCTTTGAAGTAAAAATGACAATCAAGTCTCTGTGTTTATTGACGACCAAAGGGTAATTATGATGTACGTTTTGTGTCTGCAAACACTGCTGAAGGCTGTAATAAAGCATGTTGCCTAGAGAAGTTCTCCCTGAGCAAGACAATACCTTACATTTCATTCTTGTACAAATCCCAATGTAATATTTGTTAAAGGGCATGTCCTCCCCATTTAATAGTTTTTGTTATACAGTAGCTCTCCCTCCCCTAGCCCCAACCGTGTACTGTCCCGCCCTCTGCTTGCATGAAACTGCCGGCTGCACAGAACGCCAGGGGAGAGAGGTAAGGTAAGTAGAGTTTGGGGGAGACTCTGGAAAATCTATTATAGCAGTTGGGGCTGGGGGAGGGAGAGCTACTATATACCAAAGGGAATTTACACTAGGGGGAGGGAGAGCAAAAAGGGTGGAAGAGGGATGGGGGAGGGCTTCAGTGCGCATGGCAAAATTCTCCCGGAGTAGAGACAGGAGGCAGAGTCCTATTTGGACTCAGCCAGACTCCTGGTGGGCAGTTTTTGGGACTTTGGAGGGACATTGCAGGGCAGCCATTTGGAGCTGGGATGTAAGGTAAGGATTTTATTACACTACAGAGTGGGGCCAGTAGTGGGTGAAATTCTAGTTTTGGGGTTGGACATGCCCTTTAATAAAATGCAATATAGAATACAAGTACAGTATAATAAAAATAGTAACATACCAACTGACTAATATTCCATTATTTGTAGCAAAGAAAAATTTTTTTTTATTTATTAACCAAAAATAAAAAGTCTTAATTTCTGAAGTTTGGGTGAAGTTTACTGATGTGGATTTCAATATATTCAGAAGTGAAAACCAGAGAACTAGAAAAAAAAATATGAATATCACTCTTTTGGAAAAATTATTAAACAAGAAGCAAAATTCATTGTTTTCCTCACCTGATCACCTATGCATTGCATGATACAACTCAGTAAGCTGCTTTTACATATTTGTTTGAAGTGGGTTTAGTAACTAAGAAGGCTTCCATGTTGTTGCAAACAGCCTTGTGAGCATGAGCGCCTATTAGCCACACCAATCACCTCAGTAATCACTGTCTCTATTAAAAGAGTATTTTCTTAACAGATGTCTCCACACCTCTATGGAAGTCCTTTATAAGACTTTGAAAGCTTCGGTTATCCTGCAGTTTTCTCAGCCAGCATAACTGGCACAAAGACATTAAAGAATAGCCTATCATGAACAATGCTAAATAGTCATCTACTTTTAAAAAAGCTTTCTTTCTAAGTAAACCCATACAGTGTAAGATTCTACTCCAGTAAGTTGCGTTAACTTACATGTAAGGAGTAGATTTTTTATGCTTGTGAAGGTTCTCATTCATCCAGGTCATGGTATATTTGTTGTATTCAATTAGATCAACTGGACTTGAAGTTTAGTTCTTGAAGACGTTTTGCTAGTCATCCGACTGGCTTTCTCAATTTAGAATGACTTGTACTAGTGGCTAAGAGGTGTTATAGGAACGCCCAGAGTAAGGTGTCAAAACTGCATTGTACAATAAAGAAACCAAGCCTAAATAGAGGTGGGGGGGTTCGACACCAACTGTCTGCCATGTACAATGCTGTTTTGACACCTTACTATACTTCTAAATCTGCTATAGTAGATTTTGTAATTAAAAAACTTAAGTGTTGCTGCCAGTTCTTCAACCAATCCACGTAGCCTTCAAACAGCCATGTGAGCATGTCCATCTAATGGCAGACACACCCTGCCCACAGTAGTCCCCGTCTATTTTTCACAGAGCATTTTGTATACAGATGTATCCACAACAATATGGAAGTCCCTGATAAGAAACTGATGCAGTTTCTCTGTAGTTATTTTTCTTACCAGTAGGGATAGAAGAAAAAAAAATTATAGGTTAAAAAAGTAATCTATAATTACATTACTCAATTACTTAATTCAAATCAGGACTAAACATTAGCCCTCTTACACACAAGGGACAATATATGAACTAATGCTGTAGTTTACCAGTTCACATCCAAAGCCTTCCATATGATATGTAATAAACTAATTTTCATTCTGCCTTTCATGCTGGCAAGGAAATAAATGTAATAATAGTTAAAAAAGGAAGTGTTTGCCTGGAATTCCAACATCGGGGAGAGCGATTTTTGGCCTGCACTCCCAGACAAGTTTTTGAGCGGCTCATATCCATTTGTTGTATGTAAGTATGTATGTATGTATGTAATAATAGAACTCCTCAGACACTTCTGATTTCTTTGTAATTTATACTGACCACACAAGGCAGATCATCTTTAGTGATTTAACCATTTTTAGAATTAGCAATATTACCTTTAATGATTAAGTTAAAAACATTGGGCTAAAACTCTATGCTGTTCTTAATTTAGATTATTTAAAACCCCTACATGACCCAAATAATGCTTGTAGTAGTTGCTTTCTGAGTCACACAGCAGAACTGCAAGGCATACCAATGGAAAAAGACAGATAAAGCCCATGACATATATGCTTACAAAAATTGATATCTTCAAAACTTTGTCTATATTTGATACAATTCCTGAAAATCATTATTAAGATAAATTACCATTAAATTTCAAGGGGGCAGCAGGATGTAATAGTAAAATGGAGAGTATATTCGGGTTGTGAGGGTAGCACACAGTGTTGTGCTGGCCCTATGCAGTCTATAACTTGACTTTTCTATTAATAGCCATAATCATATCTTGATATATTGACATAGTTTATCTTACTGCAACAGTAAAACAAATGAAAATTAGTCATGTGATTATACAAACTAGAAGTTTTTTTTTTCCGATACATCCCAAGAAGATGTATTACTGTTCAGCATACCACCTAATTCTGCTGTGAATATATATGTTCATTTTGCTGAAATAATACTTTGTGAAGTGCCAGTGTTTCAGGAATAAGAAACAAAGCAGATTAAGGGCACTCAGCTCCCTGTCAGGGTCTGTGGCAGCTTTCCAAAGTTACTCAAATCTTTTTTTCTGGCAGTAGTTTTCTGTTTTCTACACACATGATCACTTTTCATATTGGACACATTCCTGTGGTGACAGTGCAATGTTAGTTTTGCTTCCCTTTTTGGTAGCAGCTTTAAGTTACCTCACCTTTACCTTTGCAATCTCTACAGAAAAAATGCCTATGCATTAAATTTCCTGATGCATAATGAAGTATTGTCCTATGACAACAAATGCTAAACGCTTAAGGATGATCAAGTGCTTCTTGGGAAAATTAAAAAATTATTTTGAATCCTTTTTCTTTGGGAAACACTTTCTAAGATCCTGTACCTTTTTCTTCTATTATCAAGTTAAGATGTGTTACCACTATTCATTTTCGTAATAGCTTAGGGCATTTTGGCCTCCATAGCAGATGGTTTCATAAGATTTCATGGATTCTGCAACTATGCATTAACAGAGCTGGAAAATGACAAATGTAACCACCAGATAAGACAATCATAGTGGACACAGGAAATGTGTGCCAATTGTGAGCTCATGGTTTACAGTTTGTTTTACATTTCCCAATATAAATGCATAAAATAACGCTATATTATTTGACTGTAAAATGAGACTACTAGATGCAAATTTGAAGGGTAAACAGCCATTTCTCTACAAACATTTTCATAAAATATTGAAAAGAATGGAGCAGCCCCCATTACCAAGACTACGTCATACCTGCATGTAAATTTGGATGATGCATACCACAAACTTTATTTGTACATTTTAGCATTTTCCTGCATTTGGTTCATACAGATTAGATAAATACATAGATAGTTACACCCAAACTGAGCCATTTATAGCATTAAATGGTGTAACATAACTGTTAAGAGGCTTGGCTAGACAAAACCACAGAACAGTTCTTTCAAATATTTATGAATGAAACTGTGGTTGTTATAGCTTTCATTTTACTACCAAAACGCTTTTTAATTAAGCAATTTGCTTACTTTGCTCTGTGTGAATTCACGGAACATGGCTGCCAATCCGTCATCATCAATGTCACAATCTGTTTTGATGGCAACATTTAGAATGTGGATAGGTTCATCTCTAGAGCACTGCAGAGGAAGACAAGAGCTTTTATGTCAAGTCAAAGTCCAAAGACAAAATCTAAAAGCTACTGACACATATGAATTCCAGCATTTATCTGCTCTTAAGTATTTAAGGTCATTTACTTTACAAACTTTTCGCATAGCGCACGTGCTTTTAATAATGTATTCCAAAAATATTGACAAATAGGGGAACAGAGTATGCTCAGAATTACAGGAATTGGGCATAACTACGAGTGCGATAACTAAGTTACTTTGATTTAGATAATTAAAGCTGTGAATTAAAGCAAATAACATTTTAGAAGAATGATGCATCTTTATTTTAAATGTTAAAGAAACCAAAGTTGCATACATGTTTTTAACCATTCTCTTTATGCATTACCCTCTATGAAGAAGATATGTGTAATTTATATTTACCTTATTATCATCTTCATCATAAAGAGAAGAATGGCCAGCTTCAGGGAAGATAGGACTCTGAGGAGGCGAATCGGAAAAGCAGCTCATTACATCATCAAATAATCTGGGGGGAAAAACAAAAACTCCATATTATGCAAAAAAACCCAAAAAACAAATACTATTGTTTTTACATATACTGTAGCCCTTTAATAAGTTAAATAATATCCTATAGAAGAATTGTAGAATAAAATGTAGTTTCACCAGTAATTAAAATAAGTGACTTGCATATCAGGACCACTAAGAGTTAGATTTAAAAAAAAAAAAAAGTTGCACAGCTCTAAGGGTCTCTCATTAGGCAACTCAAGAAAAAGACTATGACGTGAGCAATGATTGCTGGGTAATCACCTCTCCTCCCAGGAGGCATTCATCCACACACATGCAAAGACAGATGGCACACCCATTGAATCAATAGAGGATGGTCCCTGCTGGGTAGTACTATGTGGCTATGCCTAATTCTTCCTGACATTTCATTCCTCACTGTGCAGGCAGATTCTTGTTTTCCTACTTTACTAACTCTCTAAATGCATGTGGTGAGCAAAGCAGAAAAAACATGTAAGGTGAACATTAGGGACACTCATCCAAAGGTTTCAAGATTCAGCAAAAACTTGCAATGAGAAACTGAGGTGATAAGATGATGTGACTAGTTTGAATATGTTAGTTTCACCCTTTTTATTCCTAAGGGCAGAAGCAGCCTGGGGGAACAGCATGCAAAATGTGTAGGAAACAATCTGTCTAGAAATGATAGTGATAAACATTATTAATAGTCATAGACACCCAGTGGAACCATTGAATCTCCCACAAAGCCAATCAGATATACTCCACTCTATTTCTGATTATCACTAGTTAATATATGCTGAGGTTCCCTGCCATCTGGTTGAAAATCATGCCATATACTTGGAGTTAATTTTGCTTAAGGGAAAAGAAAACACTCCAGATTTCTAAACTGCAGACAGAGAGAAGGACAGTTTAAGAAAAAAAGTAAGAACCAGAGAAATATAAAAAGATATGCAATTATCCATTTAGCTGCACATCTCTGGTCTGCTTTTTTACCTGGATTGAGAGCTGAAATAAAAATAAAAAAAACTTCATAACATAAAAAAACATTCCTAAATCACATAGAGAGAAATGCAACGCAATCTTGCACACCTTATCCCAAAAAGTCAGGTTCAAGGGTTTAATATAAATGTAGTCTAGAAACAACTTTTGGAAGATAAAATAACAAATACATTTAAGGCATATTTCACTGTTAGAGAAGTTTACTATTAAGGATTATCTAAGCAATACACCAGGCATTTTTATTTATGCATTATTGTATACAATATTGTAAAGAAGAATCTAAACATACCTCACAAAATCTTCAAAGGTACGGAAGGCAACCATTCCACCCATCCTTTGGCATGGTGGAGTAAAGGAAGTGTCTAACAGAACATCGCTGACACTGGCCACATGAACCATTCCATAGTGGTTAAGGTTTGAAGAAAATGACATCCTTGAAGGCAAAAGATCAAGAGCATCAATTTTTATAAAATCTTGTTTGGTAATAAACTTTTCATTTTAAAATTGTTGTTTTCTGAATGCTAAGGAGTCACGTGAAACCATGTTCTCCTTTTACAAAAATGCTTATTTTCCTTTGTATTCAGTGAAAGAGTTATGTGTGTGATATGACATGTCTTATTGTATACCAGTGCTCCTAGATAAACATTAAAGTATAACTGTCAATATATATGTAATACTGACTTTGTGTGTAACATCATATTTTGGCTTTCACATAAAAAGGAAGATACTAGACCTTGCCTCATAGTAAGACTTTCAGCTTTGCCATTTTGCAAATATGTGCACACTCAGACAGACATAAGTCAATAAAGGAAATTTGCATTTGAGAAACAACAAATATTTAAACACCATTCACACAGCTGACTGGGATGAAAAGCATTTTGGTGCTCACATCAAAGGGAACTAATTGGAGGCAATACATTGTTTTTTTAATGGCATTTTTATTTTTTAACATATTTATCATATATCATAGTAACTAGTAGAGAAGAATTTGCAATAAACTTATTTTAGTTTTTAATTAAGTTTAAAATATTGGTTACAAAAATTATGTAATTAAATGATATGAAAGCAGAAGAGAAATGTTTGTTGAAGTACGTGTATATGAATGAATATACCATAGGAATCCATAATAGCTGCAGTCACACTGCCCTCTAATGTCAGATAAATCTGTACCAGCTTTTATTTCTGTTGTCCCTTTCAAGAGCTTTTAATATAGATTGTGACTGTCAAACACACAGAAACCCAGTTATCATGAAATACAGCTCCCAGCATCACTGAAGGTCCTTTTTGCAGACCATGCAAGACCCCTCTATACTATCTGTATTCCATAACATTAAAAAGAGGACTTCAATGTTTGCACAATATTTTCAAATGCTAAAGAATCGGCACTTACTATAAAGAAGAAACGGTATTCAGAAAGTTTCTAAAACCGTCTACCATCAAAGTAGAATATAAGAACTATTCAAATAACTAGGGATGAAGTTTGGCAAAATGATTAAAAAATAGATGGTTTAAGTAGAAGCACTTTTGTTAAAGGAGAGCAATCAATTTTAAACCGTCCATAATTAGTTGCTAAGTTTATAATTAATCTATTTAACATATATGAAAATACAAAGAAAACAAAGGTTAAAGAGCCAATGAGGGAGATGCAATATATTTCGCTATCGCAACCTACGTGCACTCGTTTCCGCAATGTATTAATCACTTTGCGACCGTTAATACATTGCGAAAACTCTATCATAAGTTGCAACCTTTTGCACATATTATAAAGATACCACTGAAGAGGCGTTAATTGTAGCCCAAAAAAACTTTAAATTTATTGCATCACTTTGCGCTGCGCAAAGAAAAAAAATTTGCAACATGGTGCAGGCAGTGCAAAACCTTTGCTAACACGTTAGTACATAGGTTTGCGTAATTTTAGCGCTTAGTTTCTTGTTAGCGCAGTAAATTGCATCTCTCTTAATATACCTTTAAAAAAGGTTGAGTCAAAGTGAACAAACTTCCTTTCAATTAAGATATGTCTGTCTACATATATTATGCATTTTTATATGTGGTAGGTTTTAGTGTTTAGTTACATAAATACCTTTATTTACAGTACTTGGCTAAATTTTTTTTACTGCAGGAGCATAAAGCAGACATAAGATAGGATCAAAGTATCACATGTGCAAATAGCAGCATGCCATCTCTGCAATGTGTGGCGGTATCCCTAATGCTCTGGATTTTGCCCTGTTAAATTTGTTGATCCAGTGTTTCGGACCACCATTGATGCCCTATGCTCACATTAAAATTGTTGTCCGGAAAGGCTGTTCACCGGACACACTAAGTGTACTTAGCTTAAGACTTACACTTTACACTATTGTGTAAAGTACTATTGTGTACTTAGCTTAAGACTTACACTTTACACTATTGTTTGGATGGCTGAGAATAGTTCTCTGCGTCTTATAGTTTTCTGCGTCTATTCTGCGTGTAAAATAAACTTTTTTTGACAGGAGGTATAGAAATGCTCTTTAGCCTTTGTATCTGAGCAAAAACATCTTAATACAACCATACTTAAACATGTTACACAGCAGTGGCCAAATACAAGAGAGACACACTAATGAAAAGAAGCCAAATGCCATACCTGTTTAGAGTGGGGATGTTCCCTCTGTAATCAAACAACCACAGTTAATTATTTAAGAGTTAGGTAGGAAAAAGCTTTAATAAGGTATTGTACAGCTAAAAAGCTGGATGTACAATTTAGCTCCCAAAACAGTAATGATTAATGTTTATTTGTCCCAATGGACACAAGATACTTTCACAAAAAATACATTTCAGTATAATATATATATTGCCATGCATCCTGTGGGGAAAAAGGTGGCAATCAGGATTGGGAAACAACCTGACCACATACTGGGTGCATTAATGTGCAGATTTAGTTAAACCCAGAATAACGTTTGTAAAAATTCACTAATCTTTACTTTGCATTTAATCTAGGGTTTATATCAGTCAGTTCCTGACAATACATTTTCCTTATTATATGTACATTCCAAAGAGATATTGTGAGATATGTGTGAATTTCCTAATCATATTCAGTATTCTTTTTACGGACACTTTCCATTTTATAATTTTCCTGATACAAATGGTTACGTAGCTTTAGCAACCCAGTTAAAGGATAAGTGCACTGTAAAATCAAGTTATGTTCATTTGGAAGCTGCAGCTTTAAAAATACCGTTGCCATAGTTTTTTTTTACCTATGCCCCTCCAGAGCCTAGCTTTGTGCCTTGAAAGTTGCTGACATCTTGTTACTGGTTTGCTGAATGTTAAGCTCCGCCCCTCTGAGATTTCCTCTGCTTTCTCCTGCTTGTAACAGTAATGCCTGTGATTCTGTTCACATGCACGTGCACGGAACTCACAGGCATTACGTTTTGAGGCTCAAGCAGGAGAAAGCAGAGGAAATCTCAGAGGGGCGGAGCTTAACCTTCAGCAAACCAGTAACAAGATGTCAGAACTTCCAAGGCACAAACTAGCTCTGGAGGGGCATAGGTAAAAAAAAAAAATATGGCAACGGTATTTTTAAAGCTGCAGCTTCCAAATGAACATAACTTGATTTTACAGTGCACTTACCGGTATCCTTTAAAGAAATTAGACGTGACGCTGACACACATAAAATCAAAGCTGCAGCATATTAATTGAAATTAATCTGCATTACGTGGCAGCAGTAGAACCATGATATATAAGACCTACAACAGATTTACTACCTACAACACATTATAAAGCAAAGCAGAGGCGTAATTACAAGGGGAGCAGCCCCCGCAACCACAGACTCCCCCCAAAAACCACAAATTTAGATTCCCTCCAAAAACCACAAAATTAGGCCACTGATGCAAAGGGTTATTTTATCCAAAAAAAAAACATGGCTTCTTGGAAATTGTTTGTTAACAGTCATTTATAAGGCAAAGTTTAGGAAAAATTAGTAGTGATTTCAAACGATTAAATAGTACGAGGGAATATAGGAATAAGCTATATAACTTGCACCACGTTCATGTTCATATTGTGGTAAGTTTAGAGTGGAAAAAATCAAAGCATTCCTAAGTATAAATATTATAAACGGCACAAGTCTATCAAGTTAAAACCTTTTTTTACTGCCCATAATTCCTTCCAAAGGCCTGGTAAAAAAACATCCATCTTTCATCAAACCTCATTTATTCCTAAACATAAGTAGTATGTTTAGGAATTATACTAAAATTGTTAGAAGGTTATGAGCCCTGGGTTGTCGCAGTCATACAGCCTCATTTACTGAGGAGTGATGCTCTCTAACAATCGGTTGGCGCAGCGGCAGGTCTCGCTTAGCGGCAGCTGTACGAATACAAGAAGAGGCACTTGTTCAGCAGTCACAAACCAATTTACCAGAGGCTGCGCATCGGTCTGTGAGAAAGTATTTAACGCCAGCTAAAGGCTGCCATTAAATACTTACACGCGGGTAGAGATGTCCGAACTTCGCAAAATCCGGTCCGCTTGAGGATCCGCGAATTTTCGAGAAAATTCGAAAATCCGCGAGCAGACCCATTAATATGAAAAATATCCTCGAAATTACGAGATTTCTCGTATTTTGGAAAATACGTGGATTTCTCATATTTTCGAAAATTTTCGAAATAACGAGATTTCTCGTAAAAATACGAGAAATACGTGGTTCGGAAGTTTGGAAAATCCGGAAAAATCCGCCGTTCGCGAATGGGATAAATCCGCGGCGGATCCGGGTTCGGATCCGCGAACCGGCCATCCCTACACGCGGGTAAGATTCACCGAGAGTTGCACAGCCTCTGGTAAATCCGGTACGGGAGATTTGCCCAGAGAGATTGTGCCTCTGGGTGAATCTCCCTAATTTTATTTCATACCCATGAGAGGAACCCATTGTTAGCTTCATACCCATGAGAGGAACCCATTGTTAGCTACCTTTTAAGGTCTAGTGACTATAGAAACAAGAGCAAATATCTGATTAGGTATTCCTAGTTTTGCCAGCTAAGGATTTTTCTATAGATCTGTATTTGTATTCCGCATATGAAAGATTCATTGGATGAAATGTAAGAATGGCAAGACATGAAGTCAGTGGTAAGTTCTTTTTACTTCCATCTTCTTTAATGTTATAGTTATAATGCCATTGATTAAGTTATAGAAATCACTGGGGAAAAAATTAATATCTGTAAATATATGATAAACGTTCGGTAGTCATCTTAACAGTGTTCCACTTAACTGTTCCTGTTTTGTATGTACAATGCTGCACATAATTATGTAAAAGACTGAAAAGGGAAAATACATACATATGCATAATAATAGCTGTAAGTGGATGATTACCCTACTCTATGCATTCTGCCAAATTGATTTTTTTTTTTTTGGTTTTTGCACAGAAAGCAGGGCCTAATGGGGTGTGGAGGAGACCAGGGAGAGGTACACCAATAACCTATTTCCTTACTGCGAATTTAATGATGTAGACTGAGCTATATGTATAAATAAAAGTCTATGACATATTAAAGTATGCAGGCTGTTAGAAACATGTGATCTGGAGACCCCACAATTTTACAAAGTTCTGTATCGATAAATAAAATGTTTTATATTTAGCAACTCCTCATAACGAAAATCTAGATTTTTGTAGCAGTTTCGGTAACTGTTAATCAGCTTATCAGATAAAGAAATATTAATCAACTTTGCATTTACATGAGTAAAAATGTGAAGAAACATGTTTCTTTTATATTTATGATCATCTTAAACTCACTGCAACCAATACACAACTAGTGTAGCAATGAAAGAAAACATTTGATTGGTTATTATGGATAAGAGGGTAATTGAAAATTCTAGCAATTTTCTTATGTAACACTAATTTAAAGAACAAAATGATGCAGGATTCTGTTCTTGTGAAATGTATGCTAATGTTTATAATGGTTATATTTTTACAAATCAGCAGTATCAAAATTATTTACATCTTTTTACCAATCCACAAATTTGCAGAAAGTTTAATAATTATAATGAAGGATGCAGTGTAAAGTGTTAAGAAGTTGTAAGTATAACCTGGAACGTACATGTCGAATGATGTAACAAAAGGTCTAAAACTACACAATCTAAGGACAAAGACATACATCAAAGTAGGACACACTGAAATCAACATTCAGAAGTAAATACAGGGTTGTAAATTTTTAACATGTGCTTTGTATCTACAGTATATGCTTGTCTAGCATGCCCTCTATCATTAGTGTATACATTTTTGATATTCTTAAGTGCTTTCATTGTGTCTTAAGCTTTTAAGGATGGACACAATGAGACAGACTAGCCTAGACTAGCTGTCAGATGTCTAAAACAATCTTCAAATTGTAGATGATCTTTAGGAGAGTGGAATAATCAATGTCTAATTGTATGGTGATCCTTTTCTGTTTCTCGACTCTTAAGCTGGCCATACACTACAAACTTACCTCAAGATGTTCTTGTGACAGTCCAACAACTGCCTGGTCCAATCATTTTGCGATATCTTTCATAATTACAATCACAAACATGTTCCAGCCAGAGAACATCAGCAGGTGCTGCTACACTCATTACAATCGATTTGACATTCATCTCACATTAAATGTCGAATCAGCGTAATGTTGAGGTAGTGAATGGCTAGCTTTAGGTATTTATACATATCAATATACTACTATATCATGTGGTCAATCAGGCCAGAATACTGACCTACGTGTACCAGGACTTGGTTTCACCGTTAGAAAACATACAGTGCACTGGTAAATGTATTGCAAAATATCACCTTGCATTTTTAAAAATATTTTTAAATGATTATAAAAATTAATCAGTGATCTGGAAAAATCATAGCAAAAAACTTTATAAAAGATGACCAAATATTTTCATGCAGCATTTCTTTAGATAGATTAAAAGCAAAAAGCTAGATTTGGGAATAGCATTTGATCAAAGCACCAGCTTTAAATGTATTTTTCCTTCTTACAACATAATGTACATGGATCCCTATAAAAATAAACCGATTTAAGGAATTGATGGCAAAAAGAACAGAAAGATAGTGAACAAAGAATGGAGATCATTATGCAGAAATTGTATAAAAATGGGACAGCATTATTTTAAAGTGTGCAAGGATTGGGGAAAGCAGATGGGCCCAGCTGTGTGTCCTATTCTTATACTGATTACTTTCCTTGTGTGCACAGCTCATTTATTCATTGCAAGCTTACCCCATCCTAAAAACACTGCACTAAAATTAATGGACTGCTTATCGGCTGATAAAACTATACTGGAAGATTGGGCCTGACAAGAATTAAGCAAGGATCCATTGAATGGATTTGGCCTAAAATAACGTAATATTGAGTATTTAAGAAAATGTAATTTATCAAAAATAAGATTATATGTACTGTATAATTGTGATAAATAGATAAATTTAAGAGTAGAACATTACCAGTTATGCAACTTAGACTTGCTTCAAAGTGAGAAAACTTTTAAATGGGTGGAGATAGGAAAAGTATGGCTGGGTTGTTTGGGACACTGTAAGGTCTCTATCTCACATTTTAGATTCTGTAAATTCTTTTAACTTAAACAGAAATATGAGGGGATGTTAGCAGCATGACAATATTGTGTCTGTGTGAAATCTGATAATTATGAATCACTTGAATGCAAAATAGAGAAGCACAGACCAGTGAAGTCCCTTGTCCATTCAGACTTTATTTTGTTAATACCTAAATCTATTTTGGGGGTTTGGAAAATGCTTGCAGTACAGAGTTAAAGGAGAGTCTCCAGACAACTTTTCCCAATAGGCAGAGCACATTCACAAACATACAACAAGCTGTGTCTTACCTCTCCCTTTGCTGTGGCGGTTAGGTGATTTATGAAATTAACCCATAATCCCCCTTAGCTGGGTAAACCCCAGATAAGTATTGCCATACATGCACATAATCTGTAGTGCACAACAGATCAATACAAGGAAGTTGCAGCCTTGCTTCCTAGAAGCTGACAGACAATCACATAACAGCACAGAAATCCTCCCTCTCCCTCACACAGAACCGGGATTTCAGTTTTTTGTTTACAAACATATTCAATTCTCATGTCCGAACAATAATATAATCCTTTCATACAAAAAAGAAAAGTAATCTTTACAGTGTATTTCTTATATTGCATGACTGTAAAAAACAGAACATTAACCTTTCAGTTAAAACATTAAAATTAAAAGTAAGTCTCGGGAATTGAACCTGCAACTTGTACATGTACTCTGTATTGCTAAAAGCATATCTCTTACCCCTAACCCAACAGAGATAGTATGTGGAATACTAGTTCATGTAATATCTCTATCTTTTACTAGGAACCTAATGGAAACAAAAAGTCTGGTGATTTGAACCTGTAACCTTTTGAACTGTGTGTTTCTAAAAATACCGTATATATGAGTATAAACCGAGAAATGTTACCTTTAAAGGATAACTGTATTGCCTCAATGTATTTTTTTAATCAAAATTGCTTTCAAAAAGAGTAAACGTATGCAGCCCTCCCCATACATTTTTTTGTTGATTTCGAGCTTCTCTTTGCCTTCAATTAGCCATGCTGTGAAGGGGTCGTAATGATTCTGTCTGCCTGTAACTGTCAAAGCTAGAATGTGACAAAACACTCCACCACCCATCCTTGATCAGCTCGATTTTGTAGGCTGTATCCTTGCAACCAAACATTTCAAGTTTGTTTGACTGGCAGAGGAGGAGGAGAGTTTGTAACAGACATTCCCACCAGCCAATGACAAGTGTTGTGTTAAACATGGCCCTGGGCCATCTAGGAAGCAGGCTTTTAGCACTCATCTTTGCTGTGTGATATCTAAGGGATAGCAGCACGCAGGGGCGTATCACTATAGCAACCATAGCTGTTGCTATGATGCCCAGAGCCAAAGGGGGCCCCATCCAGGTACCCTGCAGGCTTGCCCACCCTCCTAAGAAAAATGTTACCTCATGAAGTTCAGCCCCACAAACCCCATTTTTGTTTTACTTAAACCTTTCAAAGATGCCCCCAGGTTTAAGTAAAATGAAAATGGAGTTTGTGGGGCTGAATTACGTGAGGTAATTTTTTTTAGTAGGGTGGACATGCCCTTTAAATGACCTTGCTGCAGTTTTGCCGGGTTAGGTTGAACTGCACCAAACTGATTTTTATGAAGGGGGGCCCAATCTAAAATCTTGCTATGGGGCCCTGTGATATCTAGCTATGCCACTGGCAGCACTGCTGTAAATGTGAGGAAGCGATTTCAGCTGCTGGAAGTGTGGACATGTAATGGGGGTGAAGTTATTTTTTTTTTTTTTTTGTTGTCCATAAAAATCATCCTGAAAGTCTCCCCTCGGCTTATAATCGGGTCTGGGCTGATGTGGATGCTTGTAAGAGCAGCTGGACTAAATCAAATAGCCCTGGGAAAACAAAAGCTGTACCCTGTAACACAAAGAATCCTCTTGATTTTGGTGGGTTAGGCAATTGTTGTCCCGCTCACTCATAGATCAGCCCAGACTGCAAAGGAAATGGGAAAAAATGGAAGAAGTAACAGGATTAAATAAACATTTCTAAATATATTCAGGCTGCACAGAAAAGTATGCAGGGCACGTCTATGTATGGGGCTATGTATGGGACTTTCTATGGGGCCATGTATGTGACTGTGTATGAGGCTTTCTATGGGGCCGTGTATGGGACTTTCTGTGGTGCAGTGTATTGGATTTTCTATGGGGCTGTGTATTGGACTTTCTATGGAGCTGTGTATGAGGCTTTCTATGGGACTGTGTATGAGGCTTTCTATGGGCCTGTGTTGAGGCTTTCTATGGGACTGTGTATGAGGCCTTCTATGGGACTGTGTATGAGGCCTTCTATGGGAACTGTGTATGAGGCCTTCTATGGGACTGTGTATGAGGCCTTCTATGGACTGTGTAGAGGCCTTCTATGGGACTGTGTATGAGGCCTTCTATGGGACTGTGTATGAGGCCTTCTATGGGACTGTGTATGAGGCCTGTGTATGAGGCCTTCTATGGACTGTGTATGAGGCCTTCTAGGGACTGTGTATGAGGCTTCTATGGGACTGTGTATGAGGCCTTCTAGGGACTTGTATGAGGCCTTCGTGGACTGTGTATGAGGCCTTCTATGGGACTGTGTATGAGGCTTTTTATGGGACTGTCTGTGGAACTTTCTATGGGGGTGTGTATGGGAGAATGTCAACCCTCGGCTTAAACTCGAATCAATCAGTTTTACTCGTTTTTGGGTAACATAAGTACCTCAGCTTATACTCTGATCAGCTTATACTCGAGTATATACAGTTGTACCTTTCCAGGTGCGCCACCACTGCATAAGCAGAGAATCCTTGTACATTTAGAAGCTTTATCTTTTGCTAATAAAAATATTTAAAAACAATGTCATACAGATGTCTCCATACCAAAATGGAAGTCCCTGATAAAAACATTCAATACAAATATTGTGGAAGCACTCCAATTAGGTTAATTTGCAACTACAAGTATGAGAAATGCAAAAGTTTGCTAATGGTAATTGAAGTAAAAAAGGTCAGAAGTTAGGACCTTTCAGACTGGGGTTACCTTGACGTGTTTGGAAGGCTTTTCATTTATGTGATCACAGTAATGTATACTAAAACCCCTTAGTTTATAATGAATGCCAGTGTGCAGATAATGTGATATTTTATGGGGCCTTGATTGCATTGATTATCTTTTCTATGATGTCCCTGATAAGACACTTAAAGCTGCTTGTTAACTCACTCACAACTCACACTGGCTGGTAAATAAACTGCAGGGTAACAAGCAGCTTTTAATATCCTATCAGGAACTTCCATATTAGTGTGGCGACAACTGTATAGAAAATACTGTGCATAGAGACGGTGAATACTCTGGTCAAGGGGTGTGACTCTTTGTTGTGCCAGTCTGTGGATCAGCTGTAAGTAAAAGCGAGAATGTCTCTTGCCAGTAACTTCCGTCTCTGACATGGTGCACTGTTGCCAATATCTGCATCCTGTTTCAGGTGGGATTAATCACATATAGTGGCATATTAGGAGGAGTGAGATTAATCACATATAGTGGCATATTAGGAGGAGTGAGGTCCCTAAATTTTTAATATTGACAATAATGTGCTGTGTCCTTAGTAAATCCATTCATTACCACTCACCTCCATTCTGCATTACCCCCTTTCAAAAAAATGTGGGTATTCAGTTTTATTGAAGAAGGGAGGTAAAGGAGCTGTGTCTTACCTCCCATTCTTCAATAAAACTGAATACCCAAATTTTTATATATACATATTCTATAATTCTAGCATAAACATTCTAAAGTAAAGAGGAGCAAGAATGCTAAATTTAAATAAGATGTCATTGTTGCCATTTTACCCCGTGTATCCGAAGTTTGAGAAAGTTAGTTACATGTATTTTCATATTCTAGTACACATTTTTCTTCCCATAATCACTTCCTATATTTCTGTGCAATTGATGTATTTATTTCTATTAGCTGGCCACATTTTCCTGTTATTAAGCTTTGTATTTTCAAAAAGGGAGAATTACCAAAATTTAAGCAAAATGGCAAGATATTTTCCTCCACTGAAAAGCATGAATCATTAATAAACGTTTACAAGCATGGAAAAATACTGCCATCTAGTGTTCCTATATATCTATGCAGAACTAAAATACATTCATCAAAAAACAAGGGGCCTCTTTACAAACGAGTGCCTTTTTTGCTGTTTTGTTACTTCTGGGTTTCACAATGGCGATTTGAGGTATTAACAATGTATCGTAAGATTAAAGATCCAATTATTTTTTTAAAAAGCCACCTGAATTCCATCTGTTACATATATACTAAATGCACATATAAACCTTATCAGAATAACCATAACAATTTATTTGGTAATGGGATGCTTTTAACATGGTAACATAAAGATGCTTTTTTAAATATCTTACCTACACAGCTGAAATAAACAGTGAATAAACCTCTAAAATTTGAAAATCTTCTAATATGCCACTATATGTGATTAATCCCACCTGAAACCGGATGCAGATATTGTCAACAGTGCACCATGTCAGAGACGGAAGTTACTGGCAAGAGACATTCTCGCTTTTACTTACAGCTGATCCACAGACTGGCACAACAAAGAGTCACACCCCTTGACCAGAGTATTCACCGTCTCTATGCACAGTATTTTCTATACAGTTGTCGCCACACTAATATGGAAGTTCCTGATAGGATATTAAAAGCTGCTTGTTACCCTGCAGTTTATTTACCAGCCAGTGTGAGTTGTGAGTGAGTTAACAAGCAGCTTTAAGTGTCTTATCAGGGACATCATAGAAAAGATAATCAATGCAATCAAGGCCCCATAAAATATCACATTATCTGCACACTGGCATTCATTATAAACTAAGGGGTTTTAGTATACATTACTGTGATCACATAAATGAAAAGCCTTCCAAACACGTCAAGGTAACCCCAGTCTGAAAGGTCCTAACTTCTGACCTTTTTTACTTCAATTACCATTAGCAAACTTTTGCATTTCTCATACTTGTAGTTGCAAATTAACCTAATTGGAGTGCTTCCACAATATTTGTATTGAATGTTTTTATCAGGGACTTCCATTTTGGTATGGAGACATCTGTATGACATTGTTTTTAAATATTTTTATTAGCAAAAGATAAAGCTTCTAAATGTACAAGGATTCTCTGCTTATGCAGTGGTGGCGCACCTGGAAAGGTACAACTGTATATACTCGAGTATAAGCTGATCAGAGTATAAGCTGAGGTACTTATGTTACCCAAAAACGAGTAAAACTGATTGATTCGAGTTTAAGCCGAGGGTTGACATTCTCCCATACACACCCCCATAGAAAGTTCCACAGACAGTCCCATAAAAAGCCTCATACACAGTCCCATAGAAGGCCTCATACACAGTCCCATAAGACATTCTCGCTTTTACTTACAGCTGATCCACAGACTGGCACAACATCCCGCCCACCTTTCCTATAGGTGTGCATGTGCAAAATATGGAAGGGATGTCGGGCCAGTCTATAGACCAACTGTATGTGCAATCAAAAGCAAAAGTAAATATACAGCTGCAGTAAAGTAAATACAGTATATTTCCTCTGCATATAGGGAGGTAGGATAATTCTCTCTTACCTTCCTGTGAATTATAATTTGCCCTAACATTTTCTTAAAATAGTGGTTTAGTGTCCCTGTAACTATTATTTAATATTTTTACAAAAGATGAAATCAGTATTCCTATATTGTGAGAATATTCAGGGAGATTCAATAAAAGTTCTTATTTAAAATGATGCTAATTTTGCTCCAACCAATCAGATCTAATTTAACATTTTAAAGTTAAAATCTAATTGATTGGGGTAAATGATAGTAGCCCTGACTTTTTTTTTGTTCACATCCACAAACATACAACAGGTTGTGTCTCCCCTCTCCTGTTGCTATGGCTGCTGGGTGATTTATGAAATTAACCTGTACTAAGGGTCAGCTCCCACAATCCACGTTAGCATGGTAAACCCAGCTAAATGCACCCAGTACATGCACTTCCTCTGTAGTGCTTAACAAATCAAAACAAGGAAGCTGCTTCCTAGAAGCCGACAGACAATAACATAACAGCACAGAGATCATTCCTCTCCCTGACAGTACAGGAATTCCATTTTTCTTTCTCCAAATGCATTCAATGCTCCTGTCCTAACAATGATATAATGCTTTCAGACAAAAATGAAAACTAACCTTTGCTGGGCATTTCTAAGCTACCAGGGATGTAACAAACAGAATATTAACATTTCAGTAAACATTAAAAGTAAGTCTGGGGAATTGAGCCGGCAACTTCATGTAGTCTGTCTTGCTGAAAGCAGAGCTTATATCACTATCCTAACTGAGATTCTAGGTGGATACCTAGTACATGTAGAAACTTCTAACTTTTGCGAACATAATGAAACAAACAAAAAAGTAAGTCTGGGGAACCTGTGACCTTTTGGACTGTGTTTCTAAAACATGCACCACTCTAGATGCATGGAATCCAGGTATATTTAGAAGCTTCATATTTTGCTAAGAACAGAATTTACAAAATGTCTAAGCTGAGTATTTAGTATTGCCCCAGGAAAGCAGCATGCAATTCACACTGTGAATAAACTGCAGGGTAACAAGCAGCTTTCACACCTAACTTGGAAGTCAGGGACTTCCAATTTGGGCGTGGATATCTGTATAGAAAATACTGTGTGCATAGATACAGTGAACACTGGGGTCAGAGGGTATGGCTCTTGATGACTTCATGGACTGTGTGTTGTACTGGCAACAACATGGAAGCCTTCTTAGTTACAGAATCTATTACTTACATGTACTAAATGCAACATACTAGAAGAAGAATCTTACAATGCATAGGTTTTCTGGGGAGAAAAGCTTTCACATTGGGATTTTCAAAAATTAGGTTTAGTTCTCCTTTAATCCTACATCTGGAATTCCAGTCAGAAAACAAAGCAAGACTGCAGTTTTTTGTCAGAAAAAGATACCGTTATGATTAACATGATAGTCTTCTATTCAAGCAAATAAAGTGACTATGGATTCCTTGAAGCAAAGCAAGATTCTTTTTTAAAATTGCATTTTCAAAAAGTTAACACTTTGATAAATTATTTTGACCTTGATCCCTTTAAAGAGACAAACTTGACATAACTATTAAAGGGTATGTCCACCCTCCAAACTAAATTTTGGTATCTGGTAGGAAATGGCTATAAACCTTGACCTTGTGAGGTTTATAGCACTGACGGGGTCCCCTGAAATGTACTTACCAGCCTTCGTTCCCCCACTGCCTTCTGCTTAACTTCCGTGCCTTTTCCGTGCACGGAAGTCAAGCAGGAAAGGCTTGACCGGCATCCGCTTCTGTTATTGGCTAAGGTGCGATGCAGGGAAAAAAAACTATACTCTGCTGCCAACATTAATACATTTTATTTTTCAAATGTCCTGTTCCATGTAACTGGCCACATTCCCAGGGATTTAACCATTTGTTTTAAATGGGAAGTTCAGTGCAAATACATATGCTTTTCAGAAGAAAGAGCATTTTTTCCAAATGACCTTAATCTGCCAAATAAGCATTTTGTCTGTGTATAATTAAATGCAACCGAAATATTGACTTCCTGTTTGCAGGACCCCTAGTTGAGACCGTTATGGTCTTACCCTTAACCAAAAGATTGGGCCCAGGCACTCCTTGTTGGCAACGTGCCACCGATGTTTGAAGGTGCAGCTCCCGTTCGTCCTCTACCTGTAGGACTCCCAGCTATAGCACAAGCATTTAGATATGGAAGCGCACACTTATCTTCAGGTTTGACTGTTTATTATATCACACAAACGAACAACGTTTCGGAGAGCACTATGTCTCCTTCATCAGGTATAACTCACACAATGTGCCCCTTCCCCTTAAGTAGACCATAAGTCAAGTCTAACTCCTCCCTCTTCATTAAGTGGGAGGGATTGGTGCAACCCAAACTATTAGTGACAATACAGTATATGTAATCACAAGTGTCTACAAATATATAATTCCGTGTGTTCAGAATGTCCTAAAAAACATTATGAACACACGGAATTATATATTTGTAGACACTTGTGATTACATATACTGTATTGTCACTAATAGTTTGGGTTGCACACAATCCCTCCCACTTAATGAAGAGGGAGGAGTTAGACTTGACTATGGCTACTTAAGGGAAGGGGCACATTGTGTGAGTTATACCTGATGAAGGGAGAAATTCTCCGAAACGTTGTTCGTTTGTGTGATATAATAAGCAGTCAAACCTGAAGATAAGTGTGCGCTTCCATATCTAAATGCTTGTGCTCTTGCCCTTAACCCAGCGCCTGGGTTGATTCAGTTGCTCAGTAGAGATCTGAGCATCTTTGACCCATCCAACAGCCAATCAGTTAAAATTACTGTTAGGAACAGTCCAAGGAAGTGGTGCATCCTGGGAAGAAGAAGGACCATTAGAACCTGAAATGTCAGCTCACTAATGTCAACAGCAGGAACAAGCAAAGGGTATGAATTCAACTGATTTTTCAAAATTGGAGAGAATATGTAGAATAACTAAGAAGGAATTACAGAAACTACCAAATTAACAAATATTTATCATTTCCACTAAACTGTCCTTTTAATAATGCAGGGTTCAACTGTAAAGCCAGACATCCCACCCTGCCCTTTCAGGCTTCCGGGCAGGGTGGGGTGTGATGTCACGTGGAGGCGGGGCCATCATACTAGGGCTGGTGGGAGGCGGGGTTAGGGTGGAGTTAGGGGCATTCCCGGGGCGTGGCCACTGAAAGATGCATGACTTGGGAGGAGACTCAAGTACGGGTGTCTGGGGTGTTCTTGCGGGAGTGCAAGAGAATGAGGGAGACTCCCAGGCAATCCGGGAGGGGTGGGATACCAAAAATGTAAACTTTTTTTCAAAATCTGCCATAATGTAAGATAACATTAATTTTGAGTTTGCAGATGAGCCCAAGAAAAGCAAACTAAAAAATGCTTATTAGTAAATTAGTATTAGTAAATAACAAGTAATTAAGTAAAATAACTCAAAGTAGTCTATATTTTTCTAAAACCAGTTTTGACTGTGAGAGAAATAAGCATGCATATTGCACCCTTGGGCCCATTTATAGAACCTTCTAAAAAGAGTCTACCTGTTTGGATGGGATGTTGGCAACATAAATTGGAATTCAACTACACATGTGTTGTCCTTCAGCTGCCGGTGCTGGACACTGTTAAGTTCATAGGCAATGTATGCCCTCCGTACATATACCTAGACGAATTAATAAACTACAGTTAATGTCCCTTCACTGTTTCTGCAATTTTCAACATTATAATTTGCTATAAATGTAGGAAATACATACATTTTCAAAATAACATTTCGGAGAACACAGTTTACTAAACAATTAATAATAGATTATACAGAAATACATTAAAAGAGAAATACACCTCAAGACACAAATCAAAAACATTTCCCAAACAAATAGCCCAGAAACGTTTTGAAACAACACATTGCTTCTCTTTCCAAGAAATTCCTCACCCGAGATACACTTCTATGAATAAAGTCAAGCACACTCCCCTTCTACAAACCACAAGCATTATAATATCACAACTGTGGTAATTTTATGTGACAATTTTATTTTCAGCAAATATCTGTTTCATGCAAAACCGAGCTCCAAAATGGAGTTTACAGAGAAAAACAATTGAAGCTGCAGCCCACACAGAGGAGCAAGAACTCTCTGTATATCTAACCAAAGTTTGTTTAGACTTAAACTCTCCGATAGTTATACCGCCATTGCGATAATATTTTTAAAATGGTTGTTCTATGAATAAAAGAAAGTGAAAAAGACAACTACAGAAAATATATTTTGTATATTGCAGAATAATATATTACAGAATACTATTTAGCCTAAAAATGAATCGTGTAAAAAAAGAAATGATTGATCCAAGCCTACTTCTACTTTTCTGAGTGATTTTGTTTAGGAGATGCATGCAGAAAAAAACCTCAGTTTACAAACATCTATAGGAAACAATGGGAGACAAAATGTTCATGTATTAACTGTCACCATTCCAGCTACAGCAAAATTATACGTAACAGAAGAGTTACTAAGATGATACTAAGGTAATGCTTTTTATGGTCAAAATTAAATTCTGTACAAAATGATGATGTCATGCAGATTTCATAGGTAGATCATTAAAAAAATGCACCCATACACATTTGAATACTATCTAAAAGATATAGAATAAGAAGTTGCACCAAGTGCAATGCTTTTTTTGAGTACAAATTCAATTCTGTATAAAATTATGTCATGCCAATGTCATAGTGATGTCACAAAAAATGCACGAAAAAATGGGCTCCCCTGTGCTCCTCTAAAAGGACAGAAAGGAGGCAGATACATTGTATACTTCAGTTTCCTGGACTCTGGATAAGCACTGCAGAACAACCATTTGAAGCAGAGGAGAAATGTAAGTTTTTTTTTTTAACACTGCACAATGGGGCCAGCAGTAGGTGGACATGCAGTTTCGGGGAGGACATGCCCTTTAAAAGATGTAGAATAAGAAGTTGCACCAAGTGCAATGCTCTTTTGGATCAAACATGATGATGTCATGCTGATGTCAGTGACATCACTAAAAATGTGCAAAAACACATTTGAACACTATTAAAATATATAGAATACAAAGTTGCACCAAGTGTGAGGCTTTTTTGGGTCAAGATCCAAATCTGTTCAAAATTATGATGGCCTGCTGATGTCATAGTGATGTCATAGTGACATCATGAAAAAATGCACCACTATTAAAAGATGTAGAATAAGAAGTCGCACCTAATGCAACTTTTTTAGGGTCAAATTTAATTCTGTACAAAATGATGATGATGATGACAGCTGAAATCTACGATGTAAGATGTTTCAGATTGGATATCTAAAGAAATAGGCAGATCAACAAAAAAAGAGATCGTGGCAAGAATTATAGTTTCCAATAACGGACAATTTAAAAAAAACATATTTTGTTTAATTCATTTTCAATTACCAGTCAATCGTTTTATAGAACTAGACTATAAAAGAAATGTACGGCTAGCTAAAGATAAAGCATTGCATTTATCTCAGGGATCAGATCACACTGAGAGGTAAAAAGGAGTCTCACAATCTAACCAGCTTTGTATTACTTCCAAGATCTTTTTTCCTATTGTTTTTAAGATTTTAGTTTTTCTCAATAAAAATGAAAAACAAATCATAAAACACAGTATTAAAATAAAAAAGATGCCATGCAGAAAATATGGTACTGACTACTACCTTCAATATCTGATTTCTTACTTGAAAATATGCAAGATTGCTGAAGAAAATTGTTGTATTATTTAGTTCACAGTAAAGCAAACTTGGTGAGTGTACAAATTCCATATCTTACCTCCAAAGCTGCCATTCGTACTACTTGGTTGCTGTGATAAAAGAAGTTTGGAAGGACATCAAAGATGGATGTCTCGGACAGAATAAGTTTCTGATGCATAAAAATATAAAAAAACATAAAAATAATAGTTAAATAATACAAACATATGTTCCAGTAAAATAACTAACATTTAAAATATTGTTATCGGAAATAATTTCCTTTTAAACTTAAAAAAATGTTTCATTAAAGACAGATAGGCAAACTGCCAGCTGCAAACTCACATGGGCAAATTAAACTAAAGCTCATATAGGCTTACGACATGCGCTGAAATCAATAATGCACCCCCAACCATGATCAATAAACACCCGGTAATAGGAATTGTCCGCACCCAGGCCCACGGGGAATGATATCTCGTCTCTATAGCTGCCTGATACAAACAAAATCTCAATTCAACTTGACACATATCAAAACTAAGTGGTCCACCTGTCTGGGAACCACAGACACAGATGAAGAACCGTGGCTTGAGATAATCAGCTCACATACAACAGCCTCACCCTCAGTAAATAATAAAATAATCCAATTTAAAATCCTACACCAAGCATACTACACTCCTAAGCAGATTAAACACCTCGCCACTACCAGGATAACAAACTGCCCCAAGTGCCACCAACCTGATGTGTACTTCACACACCTCCTATGGTCCTGCCCAAAGGTGATGCAATTTTGGTCTGAAACCCTACTTCTACTAGACTCCCTCACTCCCCGCCATCTACCCCCCTCTCCCCTGCTCTGTTTATTTGGAGTGCTAGATACAGACATTTGGTCTATTAGTGAGCGCCAATTCCTGCAGGCAGCTCTGTTTTACGCTAGGAAAACCATAATCCTACGCTGACTCGCTTACAAAAGCCCCAAAGTAAAGACTTGGGTAAAGCTAATAAACAATGATATTCCATTACTTAAATTGCTCTATAGACATAGAGGCTGCGACAGTAAATTTAAAAAGATATGTGCAGCATGGTTGGACTCCCCTGACACGGTAGTACCCGAATACCTTCTACACCTAACCAAAAGAAAAAGTAATGGAGACCGGGAGGTGCTGGGGTCGGATGTTGTCCACCGCGGACGGCCAGACACACGGACAACATAAGCTGCAAAATAGGTAAATGATTACATAGAGCAAGTTTTGTTTTTTTATCTGTTTTTATTACTATACACAGATACTTTGAAACAAATGTAAACTCTTAACTGTATTATGTATGAAATGCAATATATATATATATTATATATATATATATATATATATATATATATATATATATATATATATATACACACACACACATTGTCGTGCCATTTTCGCATTGGTCGATAAATAAAATGTATTTTAAAAATAAACTCATATAAGCTATATTCACCCCTAAAACGAAAAGTAAATTGTCCCCCCCCTCCAAACCCCAATATTTAGAATACTGACATATGTAGGACTAACATGCTATACAGCAAAATGTTCTTCTCCCCCTTCCTCTCAAAAAGGTTTACACTCGTCTCTATTACACGCCCGCACATGCTCAGAGGAGGCAGATAGGGGAATAGCTTTCAGACACTTTCTTTGATGGTAACTGTCATATCCAGCACTAACTGGAAGGACCAGGAAGCAGAAAGAGGGATAACAGAACATTGAGCAGGACCAGGAAGCAGAAAGAGGGGTACCAAAACATTGAGCAGCATTTCAGGTTAGTCTTACATCTCTCAACTTTCTAACTATTGTAGTATTTGGGTTTGGAGGGTGATTTACCGTTACACAATTTTTGATTTGAGAGGTTAACATGCCTTTTATATTAAGTCAAAATGTGAAGATGGTCTTTTTATATCATAGATCATACAGCTACCATGTAAAAATGTATTTGTGTCATTGATCCTCACTTGTGTTGATTTTTTCAACAAGACACTATTCATACTTGCAATGTTTTGCAAGCTTTGTTCATGTAGCCATGACTATTTAAGAAAAAAATCCCTGGGCGAAAAATCATGAGAAACATGGGTCTATCTCTTGTAATTTACACCACAATCATATACTGGATTTAAATCAAAACACAATATTTCAATTAAGCCAGAACCCCAATCATAGAAATTGTAACACAGTCTGATTGCAATGCTTTGGAATACTATAAATATTTATGCAACACAGATTGGGTATTAACATTTATTGAGTGTCACGAGAGTTATATGCACCTAGTTTAGTAAACTGGGTAAACATAGTGAAGTGTTAATACATAATTTAAAAAGATTTGGAAATGTTACATAATCATTTAAAGGATAAGTGCACTGTAAAATCAAGTTTTGTTTATTTGGAAGCTGCAGCTTTAAAAATAATGTTGCCATATTTTTTTTTTACCTATGCTTCTCCAGAGCCTAGCTTTGTGCCTTGAAAGTTGCTGACATCTTGTTACTGGTTTGCTGAATGTTAAGCTCCACCCCTCTGAGATTTCCTCTGCTTTCTCCTGCTTGAGCCTCGAACAGTAATGCTTGTGAGTTCCGTGCACACGCACGTGCACGGAACTCACAGGCATTACTATTTGAATCTCAAGCAGGAGATACTGTATTGAACCAGGAAGCATGTGAAATATTTAAAAATAGGGTTAATGTTCACAGATTTCAAACACACAACACCAGGGTTGTTCCTAGAGTTTTTGGCACACTAGGAACAAACATTTTTTGAATGACGCCTTGCGCACCACCGCAGTAAAGTGGGCGCGTCTTCACTACAAGAAATGGGTGTAGCTTGTGGCTGTATGTACAGGGGAAGAAAGGGGCTCCTGTGGGTGTATGTACAGGGGGGAGAGAGAGAGGCTCCTGTGGGTGTATGTACAGGGAGAGAAAGAAGGACCTGTGGGTGTATGAACAGGGAGAGAGAGGGTCCTGTGGGTGTGTGTAAAGGGGGAGAGAGAGGGTCCCGTGGGTGTGTGTGAAAGGGGAGAGAGAGGGTCCCGTGGGTGTATGTGAAGGGGGAGAGAGAGGGTCCCGTGGGTGTATGTGAAGGGGGAGAGAGAGGGTCCCGTGGATGCATGTACAGGGGGAGAGAGTAGTGACGCCAGTGGAAGATGCGGAGAGAGCGGCAGCCGGCAGAGAGGTGAGTGGGTTAGTTACTCGAGTATAAGCTGAGGTCCAATTTTCAGGCTTTCTTGGCTTATATTCAAGTATATACGGTAATATAGGGATATACACAGTTTTCATGGAGTGTCATGACATGTACATAAGCACTAGGACTCTAGTCTGGCACCTTTATATTGTGTATATATATATATATATATATATATATATATATTTTGTCGGTTGACTATTTGCAGAAAGGAGTAGTTTGACAACTGACATTTAGGGGTTATTTATAAGGACGAGGCCTCACTTGTCCAGTTGTATCTGTTTTTTCGAGCATTTCCGTTTGCGTTCTGCAGGAAATTATGTGTAAAATGAAAATAGCATGTCATGTTTATTGTGTTCACTTCTATCTGCTTTTGTCTGCTTTTCTATGCGCTTCCAAAGACTTATATTTGACAAAAACATACCAAAATGGCGATCGAATCCCAACAGATTGCAGTGCACACATTGGGGCGGGCCTACTTCCCACGATTTACATTATAAGTATCATGTTGATTGCAAAGAGCAAACAGATTGCCAAACACAGCAAAAACACACTAGTGTGCCTAGCCCTAAAAGTTAAAATTTAGATCAAATTTGTTATTCCATAAAATTTGCCAGATTTTTTTTAATGTTAAAAAATGGCCCATACACTTCTTGGCAATGTGACCCTTTATAAATATCCCTATGATGTCATGTCTGCACTATATAAAGATAAAAATGTACTTATTTGGTTCGGAGGCGTTTCTAGGCATTTTTACATAACAACTTTTCCTTAGCTGTGTCTGAGGGGTAATTTATGAAATTAATCTGTGGGTACTAGGGGTCAACTCCCATAATGCACCCAAGCTGATTGACACCCAGATAAGTGTACCCAGTACACTTCACATGAACAATGCTCAATGCATATGCTCTTCAGATAAAAAAAAAGGAAGCTGCAGCTTTGCTCCCTAGAAGCTGACAGCCAATCATATAACAGCTTGGAGACTCGCCACTATTAATCACAGATTATGCTACGGCAGATTCTGCCTCACAGACACAGAACAGAGATTTGAAAGTGTTGAAAACCGTGTTGAGATCAGGGGCATAACTAGATATCATAGGGCCCATAAGCAAGATTTTAGATGGGGCCCCCGGCAAAACTGCAGCGAGGTTTTCTTAAAGGACATGTCCTAAGAAAAATTTTACCTCACGTATTTTAGCCCCATAAAACCTCATTCATTTTACATAAACCTCAGGCACTGAGGGGGGAAAATCATAAGTCAGCAATACATGATCATTGGAAAATAACCTGCATGGTAACAAACAGCTTTCAATGTCTTATCAGGGATTATTGGTGAGGAGACAATCTTATAGAAAATATTCTGCGCATAAAGACAGTGAAAAGTGGGGTCAGGGGATGTGGTGATAGGTGCACATGCTCACAATGCTCTTTGAAGGCTACATGGACAGAGACATGTACTGGCACCAACCTGGAAACCTTCTTTCTTATACAATATATTTCTCATATGTAAAACGTACTTGAAACGTACTAGAGAAGAATCAAACAATGTATAGGTGTTCTGGAGAGACACATTAGGATTTTTTAAAAATTGCATTTACTGTAGTTCTCCTTTAAAAGTGTTAAGAATGTAATGATATAATTATATTCTTAGGAATATTTTGAAAAAGGTTTGTTCATGTTTGATGCTATCATCAATCTTAGGGCTAGGCCACACTATCTTGTTTTTCTTGCGTTTGTACTTGTGTTTTTTCAGATCATTGGAAACGCGGAAATGCACCGAAAACACGCGTTTTCGTGTGTGTTGCAATGGCTTTCCAATATTTAAAGAAAAAACACATGCTCAAACGCAACAAAATCGCACATTCGGTGCGTTGCCGCGTTTTCAATAATATGAAAAAACGCAAAGCGTAAACACACGCGCAAACGCAAGAAAAACACGATAGTGTGGCCTAGCCCTTAGTGTACAAAAAATGGCAGTTAAATAATGTGCACGGAAGAATGGCAATAGAAATGTAGCATTTTTGCATGGATTTAAATATAGATATACTTCACATTAAAATATCTTGGACTGGCTGGGTTATCTATGGATAGATAAGTTGTGTTCCACTAGTTTAGAGGGAAAGTTCTGACATTCTGAATTGTTGGTGTTATGCAAATGGAATAATATAAGCAAGCATGTCCTTGTTTGCGGTGATTTAATGGACTAGGACTACTTTTTTTCTGTGTACTTCACATAATTATAGAACACATATTCAAAGAACTACTGTACACTAACAGACATGAACCCTTATATAAACATATTAAATGCAAAAGCAGTGAGAATGCATACTTTCATTTTTTTGGAACTGGATTGCAAGTAATAAACCATAATATTTACTGCACTAAACACATCAAGCACTTTGCCCTTCCATTTTTCTATACAAACACTCCATCACCTTTGACAAATAGATGACACTTTTCAAGAGGCACATCCAATATATCATAAGGAACACTGCACAAAGTTATATATCTACCAAATGTACTTATTTATTCCCAGGGTATTACAAGACCAGTTAAGAAAAGTGTAAGTGTAAGGTCTAAGGTGTTTCCTCCAGATAGATTTTTAGCATCACCACACAATGATCTAACAGCTACATGTGTGTATCAAGTTCATCAAGGCCTGGCTATGGTTCAGTCATTCACAGCTAAAAACACAAAGGAGAAAACACTTTCACATATTTTAGCAGCTTCTGTAACTGAGATTCACTGTATGAAAAAAATTACCTGAATGGAGTGTGCTGTACTTTATAAGCTGATTGTGCAAAATATCATTGTAGAAAGGGAGCAAATATATGCCCATTTATTGTGAAATTAGCTCTTAAAAGGGCAACAAAATATCCAAACCCACCTACTCCCTTTGGAAGTACCCAGTGTAAGGACCTAAAACAATTTTATAAGTTAGAAGTTTCAGCTTCCCATCTGCTCCTATTCAGCACCACCTCCTGGTCTGGCAAGCCATAGGATACACTGCCTTTGTGAGGGCCTGCATCTTGCAATGCACTTCTTCCTATATGTTGTCCACTATCTTGTTGAAGGGATGCACCAAAGAGGATGGAAGAGCTGAATCTCGAGCTAATTTACAGTAAACCAAAGTTTAAAGTCCTCTCCCTAAGTACTTTAAATAGGAAGCATGATGGGTTTAAAGCTCAAGTTCCTGTTTAAAGATGGCCATACAGTAGGCAGACTTTAATTTGTCTATAGACAAATGTCTAATCTATCTAATGTTTAAAGACTGCATTTTAGAAGCAACGTTTTTTATTTTGAGATAATCCCCTATGGCCCATTTACTTTTTGACGTCAAATTGACTGCATAAAAGAATGGGCTAGGCGGTTCTTAGATAGATTGGACATTTGTCTATATAGACAAACATCTAATCTGTCTAATGTTTAAGTAGTGTATGGGCACCTTAAAAGAACTGTAAACCAAAAAAACAAGTGTTTGCCAATCATTTCTATTATTCACAGGGAGGTGAGAATGCTTATTCTCACCTCCCTGTAAATACCGGTAATAGTTTGCTCAGGGGACACAGCCGAACTTACCTTACCTGGCTCCACTCGCTCCTTCTGATCTGACAGCCGCGTTGCCCCTGTATCCCGAGTATGCGTCTATCTTTGGGCGCATGCACGCCAATACAAAAGATAGGCGCGTGATCGGGAGAGCAGGACAGCGCAGCTGTCAGATCAGAAGGACCTGCGAGTGGAGTGCCCGGTAAGGTAAGTTCAGCTGTGTCCCCTGAGCAAACTATTATTCACAGGGAGGTGAGAATAAGCGTTCTCACCTCCCTGTGAATAATAGAAGCGATTGGCTTTTTGAGTTTACAGTTCCTTTTTGAGTTTACAGTTCCTTTAAAGCCTGATATTCATAGGCTGATTTTGCCCCTTTACTATTGAAGGCACATTAAATCTTCTGAAAAAATTATCAGAAATTATCAATTATTTTCTAAATTATCACCTGCACATACTGTGCAGTCAGTGACGTTTTAGTGACGGTTTATGACCTTTTTCAAGCTTGACTGCAGAGTATGTGTGAATAAAAAGTTTTTTTACTTGAAACAAAGACAAAGATCGGGCACTTACTTAAAAGTAAGTGCCCGATCTACTATCTTGTTTTATATTATATACACACAATAGGAAGCTATAGCACAAGGTAAATGCACAAGGTAAAAGGCAAGTTTATTTAACTGTTAACATCTATTGACGCATTTCAGCCTCAAGGCTATCATCAGGATGATGAAATTCATATGGACCAAGAATACAAAGGTAATTGCCCCCCCTAAGGTGATTAACCTCAAAAGTGCCATTGCTTAATAAAATCTATTAGCCAAAAGTGACAGAGATTTAACTTTCCTTCACTGGAAATACGACCACAATAATATAAGAGTGTTCTTATCTATAACAAAAACCCCTAATAACCAAAAAATATACAATATTGCAGTGTAAAAACTTGAACTAGATACATATAATATAAGCTATACATTGTTGCTATTAGTGTCAATAAAACCTTGCATTATAAGGGTAAGAGATAATAAAAAAATGGGTCTCCGTCGTTTTTTCAAATAAAAAAAGCCCAATATGATAATAAAAACTATTAAAATACTAAAACATGTATTAAGTCCCAAAAGATATAAAAATATACTTTCAAACATAACATCACTTTTTGGCTTGAGTCTTAAAACATAGAACGAAACGTTGCCTGCACTTTATTGCAATATATATATATACATATTTTATTTTTTTTATATATATATAATTTAACACAAAATATAAAGATTTAAATATGCAAAATCAAGGTGTTTTAAAATGATAATTTCTTCATGCTTCATTCTTCATGCATTTCCCAACAAAACATGGGAAAGATGGTTAGATTTACATTGTTAAGAACAAAATGCACAAGGTTTCTGTAAATTAACGTAATTTGCTTGCAATGAATAATATTGTGTGTTTCCTACAAGCCTCAGTGATCCTCTGAATGTGGAAAGGGTAGACAATTAGCTGAAACCTAATTCAGTGTTACATTCCATCAATGACAGAGGAATTATATTATTTCCTGCAGCATACACAACTGTAAGTAGTGAAAATGCCAGTTTTAATGATTCCAAAACTATTTAATCAACACACATTTGGCATACAGGCCAGTGTTTCAATAAAGCAATCCATCTACTAACAGGGTTGTTGAAGAGAGTAAACATGTTGTTTTCTGTTGCAGACATGATGATAAATCCTGCTGTGGAAATGTTTTGGCAGGAGGCAGGTCAAAAAATTGGCCCAAACTAGATTTCATGTTTCTCTAATGTATGTTGAATGTTTCATGAGTGTCAGGGATAGTGTCACTTAGCCTTATTGTCACATCACATTGTGATTCAGCCAGTAGAAGCAAAACATGGTGCGTGATAGTGTTTTTTTGTTTTAAATAGTCTCACAGCTAGGAATTCAAAATGAAACCCATTTATGTGTATGCAGCATGGTAGAGCATGCCTAAATCTTTTGGCATCTATTCTTTTCACATGATTAGAGTTATCTTCTATGATGTTTAATCTTAGACTTCCTTGATTTTAAACTCTGGCCAAAAAATCTACAGACTTTAAACTTTGTTTTTTGGTAGGGGTAGGGTATTTTTAATAGCAATAAGTAATAAAGTCTGTTATTAGAAAAAAAATGCAAACAAATATCAACTATCAATTCAGTAAACAACCCTATGGTTATTAGATGACCGAGTCACAAATATATCTTGCACTTACAGTATTACTAGTCTTTATAGAATATTTGTTAAATACTGCAAGTAGCCTTATACTATTTCTGAAAAAACATTAAGTCCTGGGAACATTGAATAAGCTTAAATTAGAGACACAAAAAGAGACACATTTGATCATTCCCTCCTAATGCACATACTTAACTCCTTGGGCATTCATAATAAAGTGGCATTCTGGTTCCTATCCTATCTCTCTAACTGAACTTACTCTATCTTATGCTAACACCTCTTCTCCGGTTCCTCTTATTGTCGGGTCTGTTCTTGGACCCTTATTGTTCTCCCTCTACACTATTTCCTTGAGAGATGTCATCAGCTCTTTTATTTTTAAGTATCACTTATATGCAGATGATACACAAATCTACTTGTCCACCCTGGCGCTACCTTCTGACATCCAATCACGTGTCTCTCCTTGCCATCTCCTCCTGGCCGCTGTCTCTAATTTAATCTTTCTAAAACTGAACTAAGCATTTCTTCACCTAAACCTGGTTATGTCCCATCTTTCTCTATTTCTGTTGACAATACCCCCATTTTCCCTATCCAATCAGCATGCTGTCTAGGGGTGCATCTACAATATATTAAAAAGTTATTTTTAGGGTGGACATGCCCTTTAATCTACTGGTATAAACATGTCTTCCGTAAGATATTAATAATAGTTACCTGCAGATTTTCAATGCAAAACTGGTGCCCATACATGTCAATGGCTGATAAAAATATAGATTCCACTTGATTATGACGAAGTTCATAAGAAGGTAAATGTGAAGCGATCAGAACCTAAAAAAACCCAAACAGAATACACAGAAATAAAATTCTTGCAAATTAAAGCATTTTGCTAATCTGCCTTCTAAAGAATCTGTCACTGGAAAAATTAATGCAGTGAGGCAAAAGCAGGAGAAATTAAACCTATGAAGATGATAGAGAGAAAATGCATAAATGTTCTTAACCTTCGTTTCAAATGTGTTTTCTGGGCAATGTTTTTCCTTGTGGAATAAAAAAATAAATAAAAGATAAGTAAAAAAATGTCAGGGAGCTGACCGTGGTGAACTTTCCTACTGCAATAACATTTCCGAGTCCAAGGCTAACAGGTTATTTTTCAGACTAATAAAAAAAGCCATTTATCAGTTGGTATAAAGGAGTTAGAGGGTCAGTGGTGGACTTTTTCTGTGAGCTAGGTTTTAGTACTGAATACCATAAGATTCTCTGGGACTTCTTTCCCCGCTACTTAGTGTTGAACTGTGAATTAATGTTTTCCTGTTTTAGCTTTGAGCTGATGTTATACACAAATATTACATATGTATGGCAAGTCTTCACTGTTTGTTTATGACATAAAAATGCTTTTGTGTACATGCAAACATATGCAGCAAAGTCTTCAGACAGGCTCAATGTACTTCAATGGCCATATAGGGAAAAATACCACTACAAAAGTAGGTGACAGCTTCAGTTGGTTTTCATTAGGACACATAGTAAAATCTGAGAGTAGAAATGTATTGAAGGCCTGGTACACACAGGAAAATTCTGACCAACAGACCGTCTGATTGAGTAATCAGACGGTTAAAAAATTATTTGTGCCGCAATCAAACCAGCAAACCTAATTGCAACTGGCTGAAATTTACTGCCATGTCCACAGTCATTTTCAGTTAATTTGGCCTATCGTATATATTTTGACCAGAACAACCAAAATAGCCCACCGGCCAATCAATCTGGCCAAAATTGTTCACACTTTTTTTTAAGCTAATGATACCATACCTGCCGGGCACGCAGTGCTACTTTGGCATTTGTTGTTTTGCTTAGTTGGGTAAGTTCCATAAGAATATTTAACAATTCATCTGTTAATGTGGGATCCCGACCACACAGCTGGTCCTAAAACAGGAAAGAAACAGTTCTTTAATAGACAAATGACAATGATACAATGCTCCAAACAACTGAGAGAAATACTAAGCGCAATTCCTGATTTACAGTAACCATAATTTACAGAAAAACTATAGTTCAGTGAACTCAGGCAGGCTTAGTGTAATTTCTCCAGGGAGAGAGGAATTCTACATTCAGCTACATAGTATTTGCAACAGCAAGCTAAGATAAACATATTCAGTTTGATGTTTATAGTCAGATCAAATATTCGTAAAATTAAAATGTGCATGAGGCATTAGTATTCCTTACATTAACTTAAGAAAGGTGGTTACACGTGTGCACAATTATTATTATTTTTATGGATTTATATAGCGCCAACATCTTCCGTGGCACTTTATAATTACATAGTCATACATTACATACAGGTTATACAAAGTCATACTTATTACATTCACAGGTAATACATAATATAAGTAAAGAGAGTGATGAGTTTCTTACAATACGAGAGAGGACCCTGCCCAAAGAGCTTACAGTCTATAGGATATGGGGGTGAGACCAAAGGTGACGGGAATCGGTAGCCTGTAAATAGATTGGCAGTGGAGTGTGAAAGGCAGTTGGGATCAGGTTGCGCCAGTGAGAGGGGTAATGTCTAGGCCAGGTTATTTGCTTGCTTCAAGAGGTGGGTTTTAAGGTTACATTTAAAGGTATTATGGCATGGTGAATGACGGATAGATGGAAGAAGGGAGTTCCAGAGCTAAGGGGAAGCGCAAGCAAAGTCATGAATGCGGGCATGGGAATAGGTGATGAGGGAAGAATATAATTTGCACAGTGGAGCTTGCGCCTGGGACGGTATCTGTGGATCAGCTCTGAGATGTATGGAGGGGCTGTATTGGATAGTGCTTCATAGGATTAGGGTTAGCAGCTTGAATTGGATCCTTAGCATTATGGGCAGCCAGTGGAGGGACTGACCGAGAGGAGAGGTGTTAGAGAAGCGAGAAGAGAAGTGAATGAGCCATGCAGTAGAGTTTAGGATGGATTGAAGTGGTGTCAGGCGGTTGTTTGGTAAGTGTCTTGCAGTAGTCTAGCCTGGATATAATTAGGACATGAACTAGGATTTTAGTAGCTTTTTTCAAGAGGATGGGACAAATGCGGGAGATGTTTCCGAGTTGGAACCAACAGGAGTTGGTAAGCATGTTGACATTGAGTTTAAAGGAAAGATCTAAATCTGGCGTCATTCCCAGCGGACATGAGTAGAAGGAGATATCGGTGTTCTTGAAATTAATAGTGAGACTAGGAAGGGGGAACAGAACGTGAGAGTGGGAAAAGACATGTTCAATCTTGTCCATGTTTAGTTTGAGGTAGCGGGAAGACATGAAGGCAGAGAAAGCACTAAGACAGTTGGGGACCTGGGATGTCAGTGTAGTGAGATCTGAGGCAGAGATGTAATGCAATCTTAACTGCACCATACCTATTCACCCACCAAACACACCCAAATTCCAAGACAGCAATACTTGCACAGCTGTAGCAGCAGCTTTGCTGCTTTGTGTCCCCTTTCTATACTGCTGCATGAACTGTTTTGTATATAGGAGTTGGAAAAAGCTGGAAAGTTAAGAGACCCTAATATGTAACTACTTTTTTACTGAGCTGGTGTACCTTTGAACTTAAAGGAGAACTAAACCCAATCTTTAATACTCCAGAATCTAAAAACAACTCCCTAAAAACACTAATAAGCTATAAAATACCACTTCAGTAAATTGCATTAAAGAAGTAAATATAAGCCTGTTAAGAACTGGATGAAGTATCAGTGTCAGACCACACCTCCTGACCTCAGTCACATGCTTCCTTGCTTTATCTGTCCTGTAAAAGAATTGGCTAGAGATTATTAATCAGGTGTGACCAACTGTTGCCATAGCTAAGGACTGAGCATGTGCAGAAAATAATGGTCATAGACCAAATGTGTGATAGTAGAATGCTATGAAGTAAAGCACAAACCATATGCTATTTAGGTTAATTTCCTTGCGCCTGTATCAAAATGAGAGGAAAGATACAGATTGCTAATCTAATAATCGTATGGGTGTAGTCGTTTGGTTGAGCGAAACTGCCATTCATCTTATGTGTGTTGCCTGCTCGCCTATAAGGCGCACTGTTAAACATGTGTGTGACGTTTAAGTTTCCATTGTAAGGTTTCCATAAATAAATATATAGTAATATATTTATATCTTCATAGGAGATTGCATTCAGTTTTTAGGAGCTACCAATGCGGTGGGGGGTATAGGATATTACATATAGGAAAGGTATATATGTATGTGTGTACTATCTCACTACTAACATTTAAGTGTATATAAAGAATAGCACTGACTTATATTAGGTACAACACAAAATATACAAAATACATAAACTTACTTACAGAGCGGAGATCCCTATTTCAACATGGAATGGTCAAAATGGGTGGTTAAACCATTCCCCTGTGTCTGCTCCATGTGAAAGGAAGTGTAATCCAAAAAGAGTTTCTGTCTGCTACACAGGATGTGATGTGTATTGTAATGGACATACACACCAAGGCTCCTTATATACCACCTCCAGCCTGCAGGGGGTATCAGTGGGCGATAAAAGACAAGACATCCCTGCTCTATATGGCTAGGAGGAGAGAAAGTGAAAGTAGATATAAGTGTGTGCTTTGGAGAGATATTGAATGTAACACAAGACCCTGTGTAAAGGACCCTGTGTATAAGACCCTGTGTATAACATCCTGTGTATAATACCCTGTTACCACCTGTTGGGAGGACACATTATTGGACAGACAAGTTAGCTTATTGGATACAAACTCTGAGGCAACAGATAAGTGTACACCAACTTACAAGGACACACAATATACAGGCCTGGTCATTATTCAAAAAGTGGTTCACCACAGACAGGGACACCCCTGATTACTGCACATGTTATGTGGGGAACCTGTTTATGTGCACTGTCTGCTTTGTGCCAGACCACCAGAGTGCCATGCTACCACTGTGTGCCATGCTACCCATAATCCTTTCCATAATTTGGTACAAATTGGTGGCAGCGGTGCTGGTAATACCATTTATTCTCCCTGTTTTCTTTCTATGTTTATTCTCTGTATTAAGCTATGGAGGCTGCTACTGATAGTATTTATTTAAATTCTCCTGTCCTTGTACCTGCAGATAAAATGCCCCAATTGCCAAACCTATTTTTAAACCCCTATTTTTAAACCTGATCCATTTGATAGGGTAACTAGGGAGTGGACTGATTGGCTGGAACAATTTGAATTGGCAGCCACTATTAATGGTTGGGATGAAGGTGCTTGCTTGCAAGTCCTTAGCCTTTTGCTTAGTGGTAAAGCCAGGCAGGTATACCAAGGATTTACTGTAATACTGAAATAAAAAGCAGTTATCAGTTATTAAAAATTGCTCTGAAGCAATTTTTTAAATTAGATCTGTATGAAAGTATATAAAGAATAAACCCATTTCTTTAGGTAAACTGGGAATGAGAAATCTTTGTTTATAAGTTAGATTATTAGGGCAATGCTATTATAATAAAATGATGCCGTGAGGTACCTTCCGTTATAATATATGAGGTACCATCACCACTTGCCGTGGGGAATACTAATAAGTATTAACCTAGCATGTTTGGTTTCAACCACACAGTGTGGGAGGATTGCCTGGGTCTACTCTCAGACCTGCAGGATTATCCTATTTGGTTCCTTTGGAAGCTGGTGACTGTCTGAGTAACAGTTTAAAATATACCTGTGGTATTCCTATAATCCAATATATATTATATATTAATATATATATATATATATATATAATTATATACTAGCAAAATTGCCCATTGGTGCACGGTGGGTTTTTTATGTGTTAATTTTATATAGTTTAATTTGCTGGAGTGTTAGTTACATATATTTATTAAAATATATTAATATATAATAAGTGTAAGCTACCCGCCACTTACAAGGCCTTCCATATTAGGGTAGTCCTATCTAAGAATGACATATTTTAAGTAATAATGCTGTTATTTTTGTAGTGTAATTATTATGTTTAAGATACGTATTTACCTAATGATAACTTCCCGCGGCACTTGGAGCCCTTCCCGGTAGTTCCGTCTTCCAGGGGTAGTTTGCGGTTGTCTGCGGGCGAAAACCAGACTCCCAGGCCCCGCTGCGAGTGTTGGGAGGCTCCGCGGGACTTCCCGCGGCTCTTCCTGGTAGTTCCAACTTCCAGGGGGTGTTTGTGGTTGTTCGCGGCCGAAAACCAGGCTCCCAGGCCCCGCAGCGAGTGTTGGGAGGCTCCGCGGCACTTGGAGCCTTTCCCGGTAGTTCTGTCTTCCAGGGGGTGTTTGCGGTTGTTCGCGGCCAAAAACCAGGCTCCGAGGCCCTGCCGCGAGTGTTGGGAGGCTCCGCGGGGCTTCCATCGGCACTTGGAGCCCCAGACCAGGTGCTGTCAAGATGTATACATACAATAATGTACACACATGAACTCCCTCCTCCAGCTAATCCCCAGGGCTCTCAAGCAGGAACAGGCAGCGTCTCAATACCTAGCAACAGCAGGGATCGCCCACCATTTCTATAGGCAATGCCTTCTCTCCCAGTTAAACGGAACACTATTGGCTTTTACCTGGATTACGACCAATGTGGGAGGGCTTTGTTAGATGCTGTACTTTACACGCATGCAGCAGTAAGGAGGAACCTGGTGCTTGTTTAATATGGGGTATTCCTATTGGCTGCTAGAATACAGTCGGCCACTATTACAGTAATGGGACAATTTATAATAATTGTACTAACCTGGAAGCTGATCATTGTGAGCACTGCTGCTAACAGAATAGGAGAAAGAGACAGAGAAATTGACAGAGAGAGACAGACAGAAAGAGAGAGACAGACAGACAGACAGACAGACAGACAGACAGACAGAGGGAGAGACAGAGAGAGACAGACAGAGACAGAGGGAGAGACAGAGGGAGAGACAGAGGGAGAGACAGAGGGAGAGACAGAGGGAGAGACAGAGGGAGAGACAGACGGAGAGAGAGAGAGACAGCGTCGTTTGGCCACGCCCACCCGCTTCCAGTACACATTGCATCAGGATGTGAAGCACTCTCCCACAATGCAATACAGCTGGATATCATCTACACTTACTGGGAAAGCAAACTTTGTTTTGATTGGCCATTAACTCGCACATGCTCAGTAAGTCTCTCCCACAATGCAATACAGCTGGATATCATCTACACTTACTGGGAAAGCAAACTTTCTTTTGATTGGCCATTAACTCGCACATGCTCAGTAAGTCTCTACCACAATGCAAAGCTAAAGGATGTTACTGTAAAGCATGCATTGCGTCAGGATGTGATGTAGTGCTACAGCAGCTACCAGAAGCACCCCTTTTGGATAATAAGGACAATAAGGAAATGGCAGCAAACTTCCATGCAGAATTTAATAAATTTGAGAGGTGTGTCTATAGCTCCCATTTTGACCAGTCCATTCAAACGTGGGGAGATTCAGTATGTTAGTACTTTTTTTTTTTTTTATTTCATATGCCATTTACACACTGTTACACACTTATATATCTTTATTTTGTACATATTAATAAACTAATTCATGTTATACCTTTTACATTACAATATACACTTTTACTATGTATAATATTATTTTAGCCTACCCCCACCTACATAGTACAGTCTAAAAACTCAATGCAATCTCCACAAAATGGAAAATAATTTTATATAAAGGAAGGATATATATATATAAATTTATATAATCCCATATAGAGTAAGCACTCGTGGGTCTTGTAGCCATATAAAACTTTTTATTGTAGTTATCACATCTACACGTTTCAGTGAGGGACACACCTTTGAATATATATATAAAATAGCACCCTCAACACGCCCCTTTTATGGGAGGTCCTATGCCTTTAATATAAAGCACTGGATGGATGGCCTCTTCTCTCATTTTAAAAAGACAAAGGGCTGGGGGGAAGTGAGAAAGCCTGTTGTATGGATCCAGTGCACAACTATGAGAAATGCAAAAGTTTGCTAATGGTAATTGAAGTAATATAGGTTAGAAGTTAGGACCTTCCAGACTGGGGTTACCTTGACATGGTTGGAAGGCTTTTCATTCATGTGATCACAGTAATGTATACTAAAACCCCTTTGTTTATAAAGTATGCCAGTGTGCAGATAATATGATATTGTATGATAATATGATATTGTATGGGGCCTAGGAATGTGCATTGATTATCTTTTCTATGTTTGTGTATATATATATTACATCTAGTCAGGGGGCACTCCTTCCGGTGTCGTTAGCCTGGGTGCTTAAACTGGCATCAAATATCTATGTAGCAAATAACAGGTTTATTCAACATTGTATGTGTGAATAAACCATGTTGCTTGTTACACAATTCCCGAGAGTGCTACCTGTTTTTTGCTACACACACACATATATATATATATATATATATATATTATATATATAAATTTAGTCCAGTGCACACATAAGATTTATCACAAAAAAAATGCCTATCTTTATCTATTTTATATACTGGTAGCAACGGGGTTTGAAATTTTTGTAATCAAAAAAAAAAAAAAATATATATATATATATATATATATATATATATATATATATATATATATTAGCAATATTTGTAAAACATAAAATTCTTAAACACTCTAAAAGGCATGGATTGCACTCTCTTTGCTTTTGACTTTCATAATGCATCGTCTCTAGCATACAGGATAGCTAAGGTTGAAATACTGAAATTATTAAATTATTTTAAAACAAAAACTGTAAGAATCATCATAAATAGTCAATAGGCTTGGGAAACCGGTTGCAGATAAGAGTAGAAATGAAATCTCAGCCATGTGCTGAAGCAGCATACAATAATCATCAGACAAGGTGCACATAAAAAATGCAGGTGGTTTCACTGAATTTTGCTTGTCCTCACTCTCAAAGTCAGTGAGCAAAAGCCTGCAACCAGTTCTCTGACAAGGCCTGACGCTTCCTCGTCATTGCTGTGTAATTACACACTTGAGTGGCTGGACTCTGAAGAAAATTGAAGGCCTGAGCTGGGAACAGCTGCCATTTTCTCTCTCCATCACGCAGCTATGATTGCTTGAGAAATGAACAGGCCCAGCTCAAAGCTACTCCAGAATTCTCAGAGGAAATGTGGTCCTGTGTTCAAATAATGAGATTCTTAAGGCAAGCGTTACTTAGAATCACACTGCCAAACGGTGAGCAGGCCCCCTTCATGTCACAAATTAAAAACATAAAAAAGCAAGCCTGAGATCACAGCCTTCATTACTATTTTACTGTTTACATTTTTGGCTATTTCTCTGGATTTTGATTGTGCAGTCCTGCATTGCAATATAAATTGGATGTGTAATACAGTGAAGTCACTCAGCCATATTCCTGCTTTTCTGCAATTTGTATTTTCGCTGTTGCAGGGTATAATATCACTGAGTACACTACGTGTTAATCTGCAGAAACACAGCATTTCTTTCAGCCTTACCCGTCACAGCACATTTATTCATTAACAGAAATAGGTGATATCCGGACTTAGTCTTAAAAAAATGATTTTGTGGATGTAAAGAAAATTACAAAAAAAGGACAAAGCTACTAGACTTGTTTTCTCGATTACCATAATCAGTTCTTGCATGTCACATTTAAGAATAGCAAACACATCAGGTTATATAGGTATAATTTTTACCAATTTTATCACAATTATTATTCTCATCAATAAATGTGTATTTAAATATAGGTATGTTCTCCTTCTATATTTTTAAAATGCAATGTAACACAACATTAATCTAGTAACACAAATGAAAAACACTGTACAAATGGTGTGAAAAATTCAAAAGAGTAAATATGTAACACATATATATGTTAACTGTGGCAGTCTTCATAGATCTATGCAAATTCAATAAAATTAGTTTTTTCCCAGATATGAAATTATGCAGACTGGCATTGTCTAGACATAAATGCAATCTAAAGGTAAAAATACACACTTCTAGAGAACATGTTAAGACAGTAAAATGCAGAGTATATTTGAACTAAGGCAGCAATGCTGCTATCAGAACTAAAATGCATCAGAAAGTGCAGAATAATACAATTCTGCCATCTACTGGCAGAAACTATAACTGCAACATTTAAAGCCCAAATTATAAATTCAGTAGAATGCAAAATAAATCAGACCATCAAAAGTACTGAAGAAAAAAAAAACTAAATATATATATATATATATATATACAGTATACAGTATATATATTCTTTATTAAATGACCTAGTGTACGGTGTACTTTAAGACACTATTTTTTGTGACACTGCATCTGGAGTAGTTCACTGCCTTTTACAATGCAAAATATATAATTTGTGGATAAACCAACTAAACTAACAAAAAAAACCTGCACTATATGATTTCTACTTACATAAGTGTGAATTGATCCAGTTTGTAGTACTACTATACTACTATAATAGTGATTGTACACACTACAGCTTTTTCTAATGGAAAAGTCTCACACCAAGTGTATTTAAATGGAAATATTATCTGAAGATCTTAGTGCTGCATTTCACCAAAAAGATTTTGCCACTGCTTAAAATTCAACTCTTTGTAAGCAGTGGCATCTCTATGTTAAATACTTTGGGCTGCCCATGGCTACTAGTATGTGAAAAAAGTCCCATGGCTACCAGTATTTAATGAAATTACCATGGCTACCAGTATGTGATAATATTCCAGTATGTAATGAAATGCCCATGGCTGCCAGTATGTAATGAAATGCCCATGGCTACCAGTATGTGATGAAATGCCCATGGCTACCAGTATGTGATGAAATGCTCATGACTACCAGTGTGTGAGGAAATGCTCATAACTACCAGTGTGTGATGAAATGCCCATGGCTACCAGTATGTGATGTAATGCCCATGGCTACTAGTATGTAATGAAATACCCATGGTATAATGAAATTGCCAGTATGCTACCAGAATATAATGAAATTGCCAGATTGCTACCAGTATTTAATGAAACTGCCAGTTTGCTACCAGTATATAATGAAACTGCCAGTGTGCTATCAGTATGTAATGAAAATATCAGTTTGCAACCAGTATATATTAAAACTGCTAGTTTGCTAGCAGTATATACTGAAATTTTGAGTTTGCTACCAGTATATAATGAAATTGCTAGTTTGCTAGCAGTATATACTTAAATTGTGAGTTTTGTCAATTTACTGGTAGCAAACTCAAAATTTCAATAAATAAGGGGATTGGGGGAGCTTGAACATGAAGAGAGACTGGAAAAGTTACAATTATGAACACTGGACAAAAGCCGCTTGTGTGGGGATATGATTACTGTGTATAAATACATTAACAGCCATACAATAAACAATCTGGGGTATTGTTCACCAATAGAGCATGTTAGAGGACACGTGGACATCCCTTAAGGGTGAGGCCACACTGCAACGCACAGGAATCGCGCACAAAATCGCGAGCGTTATCGCACGCGATTGTGTGCGCGTTTCGCGCTCGCGTTCGCGTTTTGCGCATGCGTTTTCGCCTTTTCACGTTATGGAAACGCATGCGTTAACGCACCAAAAATGGTGATCGCATGCGTTACCATAACGCGAACAGACGCGCAATCGCATGCGCATCGGAAATCGCGGGAATTTTTGCGTTCCCGCGATTTCCATTTTAGCGAAAATCGCGGGCGCAAATGCGAGCGCGAAACGCGGGCGCAAACGCGCGAAAAACACGCTAGTGTGGCCTAGCCCTAAGACTTGAAGAAAAAAGGTTTAGGCTGCAAGTTCGGAAAGGGTTTTTCACTGTGAGAACGGTAAAGCTATGGAACTGTCTTCCAGTGGACGTTGTTATGGCAGGTTCACTGGTCAGTTTCAAAAAAAAGAGCTGGATACGTTTCTGCAAACAAGGAATGTTGCAGGTTACTGGTATTGATACATAAAGTAGAGTTAATCCAGGGAAATTTCCGATTGCCACTTGGAAGGAATTTTTTTCCCCTTCATAAATTTGGTGGGATTTTTTTTTGCCTTCCTCTGGATCAACAGTGAGGCAGGAAATGAGGATATTGCTAGATGGGTTGAGCTGGATGTCTTTATTCAACCTCATATACTATACTATACTAGTATATACTGCTAGCAAACTGTCATTGTCATTATATACTGGTAGCTGTTTGCTAGCAGTATATACCGAAATTTTGAGTTTGCTACCAATATATACTGAAATTTCCAATTTGTTACCAGTATATACTGAAATTGCCAGTTTCCTACCAGTACTGTATAATGGAATACTGTGCCATTGCTATTAATATTTTCAGTACCAAAAGAGAATTACCTTTAACCCCTGTATGTACCTGCTTTCCACATCTCCTCCATTGAATTGTTCACTCCTCACCTACTCTAAGTTCTAATTGGAGAGTTGGGTGGAAGGAAGAAAGAGCCAGGGATAGGGGTCTCATGGCTGCTAGTCACAGAGGCCACTGTTAAGTCTGCAGCAGCTTTTACCTGACATTTTAGAACTGCTCTCCTCAGTACTATTTATTAGCTGAGCTCATCCTCCCCCCTCCTTCCTTTACTTTCAGTTCATTTGCAACATTGTTACCGAGTAGTGTGTGGAGTTCAGGCTCTGTACTAAATATGTTACAAATTACAGCAGCAGAACAATGAGAACAGTTCTACACAGCAAGTAAAATTTGACAGAGAGATGCTAGGGAGAACACTGGGTGCCCTGGTTTAACATAGGCACCCTAGCACTTTGCCTAGGTGGCTTATGCCTAAAAACGGCCCTGCTCCGGATCTTCTCAGAACCTAGAGACGCCCCTGTTTGTAAGTATGATGAAAATAAGTTAAAATACTGTCCTAATGGGTAGGACTGTCACAATGGATAGGACTGTCCCTATGGGAAGGACTGTTTCTATGGGTAGGGTTGTCGCAATGGGTAGGACGGTTTCTGTGGTCTATTGTGGGTAGAACACTCTCTGTGGGTATGACGGTCTCTATGGGTAGGACGGTCTCTAGAAAAAGTGTTCATAGTAGATTTTAGGCAGCATTTGCACTAATGCCAAAATGAGTATTCAAGCATTGCTACTAGTTAAAGGTAAAAAAATAACTAATGGGAGTATATTAACATTAATAGGAATATCAACCCCAAAGCCTTTTACGGTTATTTTAATAACACATTCTCCTTCCCTCACTGATTGTTCAACCTTCCAGCTTAATTCTAGTATTAAAATAGCCACATGCATATTCCTATATACTCCCCTTGTTCCTTTCAGAGTACAAGCTCCAAATCCAGTCAGTGGTCATATGAACTATTCTTCACAAAATTTGCTTGTGTTGTGTTCCAAAGATAAAAATGTAGCTGAAAACAAAGAATGTGTACTGCCCTAGATCAAAGAGGCACTGCATATAAAGACAAATACTTTAGACTTACAGCTACAAGCAACTTTCTTATAATTTCATGATTTGCATCCTATAACATTTCAATTCTTTCTAGTCAGTATCAAACCTTAAAAACAAAATATCAAACACAGAGGAAACATTTATGCACATTTTCTTAGTATGACAAATAAACTTTTAGGTATCATACGGTCACTTACAATGAGCATGGTTATTAAAAGATTCTTCTTGGTGACTTGAGCATGGGAGAAGATGTAATTCAGTACTAATGTCAGGTCACTTTTGTTCTCTTCCCGGAGAGCAAAGACACACTTGTCATAGTGACCTGAAATTACAAACAAAAAGAGATACTCAATAATAAGTCCATAATGTGGCAGAATAGATGAGCCGCATAAAAGCATTTGGAAAATTCCATTTTCTCTTAACTGCTTCTTTATTAGGGAGTTTGCTTAAAAATGTTGTGTATGCTTCTGTGTGTAGGATTCTGAGAAATTCTGACATTGTTACACACATTTGTGTTTAAAAGGTATCTCCACTGAGGAAAAAGGGAGGGGTTTATTTTAAAGTACATCATCTGCCAACCCTCCTTCTACCTTTTTTTATTTTTCAGAATTCCCTTTCGTTTGTTTGCAGCAGCATGGTAAAGTTGTGTTAGCTCCTGGGGGTGTGTCTTCCCCTGTGCTGTGCTGTCACTCAATGTACATCATCATATGTACATCATCATGGTAGCAGACACACCCACTTGGCTGCAGTAAAGAAATCCTTTCCTCCCTGACTCTCTAAGTTCATTTTTACAGCTGATCATGCAGAGAGAGACAGGAGGAAAAGTTAAAACCCTCTTTCCATAAAACTGTAACAAAGGCAGGGGAACTTGTGTTGTTTTAATAAAGATTTTTTTTGTGTCTAACTCAGAGGGGTGGTTGGAAAAGTGATGCAAGATTAATTTTATAGGGGATGCTGGGAATATGAGGCAAAGTAGGCAATCACTCCTGATCACTCCTCCACTAATTAGTGAACTCAGCAAGCTGCTGTGATGTTCATGTGATTATTCCTCCATTAATCAGTGTGTGTGTGTGTGAGTGTGTGCGTATAAAAAGACAGCAGTCCCGACGGATCCTCACACATTCTGCGCATGCACTAAAGGAACATGCTCGTCAGAGGTTTCCAAGAAGGCAGTCACTGAAAGTGGGCGGACTTGCGCCATTCACAGCGTTCAGGTTTTTTTTTCTAGACTACTGCTCAAAGACACAGGATACTGCAGGTACATTTCCACCTTACACATATCTATCCTTACAACCCAGGCGATTTTTAACAGTGGAGATACCCTTTAAAAGGGGTGGTTTTAAAGATGCATTAACATTTTAATTGTATTTTTGTAATACTAACATTTTTGAAAAAGCCTGAAGTTAGAACTGCAAGTATTGTATTATGTTTTACTGTTGTCATTTATAATGTTTTCTAAAGTTGTAAATAATAGATTGGTGTGTTGGTAATATTCCTCAGAAAAATCCTGGTTTATGTATGTATAATTTTATTTATAAAGTGCCACTTGGGTACGCAGCGCTGTACATTATAAAATACAGAGTATAGAAAATAGCAATTATACAGCTAAAAGAATAAAAATAAAATATGGGGTTAAATTAAAACGACAACATTTATTTTTTTGCCATTTGTTATGAATGGTTATATTGCATTTTAACCAGAGAGGAAAAAGACACAAGGTTACATTTAGTTTACTGGTGCATCTCCGTAAAAGAGCAAACACTAATTGCTCTGGCTGCAGAGGTTTTACTGAAATTGAAAATTCACCCCTCAAATGAAAAATTGTATTTAGGTATAAATATATAATGGTATATATTTATCACCCCCCCCCCCCCCCAACCCAAAACTGCAATAGTTGAAAAATTTAAGTTTAACATGAAATGCTGCATGATGTTTTGTTAACTCCCTCTCTGCTTCCTGGTTCTTGCAGAGAGTAGCTACCAGTCATGGATGTAACAGGTGTGACATCACAGCCAATGACTGAATGCTATTCCCCAATCTGCCTCCTCTGAGCATGTAAAAGCTTGTAAAAAGGCATGGAGAGCTTAGGGAGGGGGGAAGGAGAAATGCACAATTTTTGCTGCATAACATATTAGCCGTTTTGGGTGGTGATTTACCTATATACAAATTTTCATTTGAGGTGTGATTTACCTGTGTTATGCAGCACTGCCATCTTGTGGTTTATTGTAAAATGAGCAGTGAAACTAAACAAAATAAAAATGGAATAAAATGGTAATAATAACTACAATACAGGAGGGTGTTTTTTTAGTCTTTATGACATTTGACATTTAATTTATTATTGCTACCACAAAAATAAAATAATAATTATTTATAGGGGCGGATTTACACACCAGGAGCCAGCAGCCACCACAATCCTCTCTCTTTTTGGGAAGAAAATAAACTATACAGTAGGTAGAGGGGTAGGGGCGATAGATAGCCGCCCCTCCAACCAAAGGCACCCCTAGGCACGTGCCTAATGTTAAATCCAGGCCTGCCTAATTTATGTAAAGTAGCAACTTGTTTAATACTTTATCGACAACTGTCGATAAAGTTTTTTTAATTGAAAATGACTTGATGTAAGCCAAATAATAAATACTTCAGAAGGCCAACAGTCTTCCTGAACTATTAACAACTTGAGGTTTGAATTATGAAAGTAAATTTAAATGTAAAATAATTCCTTACTGTGTCATTAGATTATCTACTAGGTATAGTGGATTTCTACATAGACAAAAAAGAGAGATGTTGAATAACCAAAAGCATACCATGTTGGAACTGTGTCTCCACCTTTAAATACTGACGCAGCAGATCCATAACCACTGCTTTCATGTGGCCTCTAATACCACTACGATACCTGTACATAAAACATCAAGTAAACATAAAATATTATATACAGTATTTAAATGGTGTTTTGTTAGTCCTGATAATAAAACTTACACAAGTTTTAACCCTTTCACTGCCAGGAGATTTTCATTTTTTTTTGCGTTAACTGCCAGAAGAATTTTCAGGATTTTGCCCTCAATCGCTTTAGACTAATTTTACAGTAGGAAACCTTGCAGTAAATCAGGAATATTATACATTGTTTTTTTCAGCACAAAGTCTACTTTAACATGGTAACAGAATTTTGTAACTTTTCTGGAAATTTTAATGGAATTACGGGTAAAATATGTAAAAAAAATGAAAAATTTGCAAATTTTCATGGATTTTTCCCATTTTTACTGATAGTTATCTTAAGGTTACGCACAAAATTCTTACTGTTTCTAAAAGCTCAGATACTCCCGAGTACAACGATACCAGATATATGTAGGTACCCCACTTTTCCTATACAGGAGACCCCCTCAAACTAAAACTGCACCTTCAAGAATATTACACCAAATTAAAATGTATAACCACTACTGACAGTTAACATAGAATATCTTCCAAATTAACTAAAATATCCCCACAAGTGAGATATTTTTAGAAACTACACACCCGCAGGATTTTATGAGTGAGGTTAGTTTCGATCAAAATGCAGATACCCGGACACAGCTCTGCGTCCAATTGTAAGTTATTTTCTCACATTTTCCTTTTTTTCCTCAACTGTAAAATCAGAGACAAAATCAAATGCAAATTTCAGCTAAAAGCTGTGGAGGAAAGTTCAAACGCATCTCAAATATGAAAGCCTAACCCCTCCCGAATAAAATGGTATGCCACATTCATGGGTGTACCCAGAGACATGGCTACCAACTAACCCAGAGCGTGACCAGTGCCAAATGTCAGTAGCAGCAAAAAAAAATTAGCCAGTTTTGTATTTGAACAGTCTGCAGTTTTTCCACAAAACACCCCCCCAACTCAAAAATACCCCCACAAACTATATATTCCTGAAATCTACACACCTTCAGCTATGTAACGCTGTAGTTCGTTCATTCATACCATCAATGGTGTGGGCGCAGTTCTTCGTAGAAGTTTGCACTTTTACCAGATTTTCAAAATAAATGAACATCAAACAACATTCAAAAAGGTAGAAATCATGCCAAAACCCTATGGAATGTAAAAAAGTTACCAATTATCAATCTCCCAAATGTCCTGAATCAAACGGTATGCCATATGTGTGGTTACACACGTGGACGTGGAAGCGAAAAGCCACAAAGTGAGACAATGCATGATGGCTCAGAAACAGCGAAAATATTTAGCCAATTCCGAATTTGGACAGTCTGCAGTTTTTTCCACAAAACACCCCCGTAACTTAGAAATAACCCCCACAAACTATATATTCCTGAAATCTACACACCTTCAGCTATGTAACACTGTAGTTTGTTCATTCATACCATCAATGGCGTGGGCGCAATTCTTCGTAGACGTTTGCATTTGTCTGAAAAATGAACAAAAAACAACTTCAAAAGGTAGGAATCATGCCAAAACCTCATGTAATCTAAAAAAAAGTTACTAAATATCAATCTCCCAAATGTCCTGAATCAAACGGTATGCCATATGTGTGGTTACACACGCGGACGTGGAAGCGAAAAGCCACAAAGTGAGACAATGCACGATGGCTCAGAAACAGCGAAAATATTTAGCCAATTCCGAATTCGGACAGTCTGCAGTTTTTTCCACAAAACACCCCCGTAACTTAGAAATAACCCCCACAAACTATATATTCCTGAAATCTACACACCCTCAGCTATGTAACACTGTAGTTTGTTCATTCATACCATCAATGGCGTGGGCGCAATTCTTCGTAGAAGTTCGCATTTGTCTGAAAAATGAACAAAAAACAACTTCAAAAGGTACATGACACGTACTGGGAAAGCAAACTTTGTTTTGATTGGCCATTAACTCGCACATGCTCAGTAAGTCTCTCCACAATGCAATACAGCTGGATATCACTACACTTACTGGGAAAGCAAACCTTCTTTTGATTGGCCATAACTTGCACACTGCTCAGTAAGTCTCTCCCACAATGCAATACAGCTGGAATATCTACACTTACTGGGAAAGCAAACTTCTTTTGATTGGCCATTAACTCGCACATGCTCAGTAGTCTCTACCACAATGCAAAGCTAAAGGATGTTACTGTAAAGCATGCATTGGTCAGGATGTGATGTGCTACAGCAGCTACCAGAAGCACTTTGGATAATAAGGACAATAGGAAATGGCAGCAAACTTCCATGCAGAATTTAATAAATTTGAGAGGTGTGTCTATAGCTCCCATTTTGACCAGTCCATTCAAACGTGGGGAGATTCAGTATGTTAGTACTTTTTTTTTTTTTTATTTTCATATGCCATTTACACACTGTTACACACATTATATATCTTTATTTTGTACATATTAATAAACTAATTCATGTTATACCTTTTACATTACAATATACACTTTTACTATGTATAAATTATTTTAGCCTACCCCCACCTACATAGTACAGTCTAAAAACTCAATGCAATCTCCACAAAATGGAAAATAATTTTATATAAAGGAAGGATATATATATAAAATTTATATAATCCCAATAGAGTAAGCACTCGTGGGGCTTGTAGCCATATAAAACTTTTTATTGTAGTTATCCATCTACACGTTTCAGTGAGGGACACACCTTGAAATATATAAAAAATAGCACCTCAACACGCCCCTTTTATGGGAGGTCCTATGCCTTTAATATAAAGCACTGGATGGATGGCCTCTTCTCTCATTTATAAAAGACAAAGGGCTGGGGGGAAGTGAGAAAGCCTGTTGTATGGATCCAGTGCACAACTATGAGAAATGCAAAAGTTTGCTAATGGTAATTGAAGTAATATAGGTTAGAAGTTAGGACCTCCAGACTGGGGTTACCTTGACATGGTTGGAAGGCTTTCATTCAGTGGATCACAGTAATGTATACTAAAACCCCTTTGTTTATAAAGTATGCAGTGTGCAGATAATAGTTATTGTATGATAATATGATATTGTATGGGGCCTAGGAATGTGCATTGATTATCTTTTATGTTTGTGTATATATATTTTACATCTGTCAGGGGGCACTCCTTCGGTGTCGTTAGCCTGGGTGCTAAACTGGCACAAATATCTATGTAGCAAATAACAGGTTTATTCACATTGTATGTGTGAATAACCATGTTGCTTGTTACACAATTCCCGAGAGTGCTACCTGTTTTTTGTACACACACACAATATATATATATATATATATATATATAAATATAAATTTAGTCCAGTGCACACATAAGATTTATCACAAAAAAAAATGCCTATCTTATCTATTTTATATACTGGTAGCAACGGGGTTTGAAATTTTTGTAATCAAAAAAAAAAAAAAAATATATATATATATATATATAATATATATATATATATATATATATAATATATTAGCAATATGTAAAACATAAAATTCTTAAACACTCTAAAAGGCATGGATTGCACTCTCTTTGCTTTTGACTTTCATAATGCATCGTCTCTTAGCAACAGGATAGCTAAGGTTGAAATACTGAAATTATTAAATTATTTTAAAACAAAAACTGTAAGAATCATCATAAATAGTCAATAGGCTTGGGAAACCGGTTGCAGATAAGAGTAGAAATGAAATCTCAGCCATGTGCTGAAGCAGCATACAATAATCATCGACAAGGTGCACATAAAAAATGCAGGTGGTTTCACTGAATTTTGCTTGTCCTCACTCTCAAGTCAGTGAGCAAAAGCCTGCAACCAGTTCTCTGACAAGGCCTGACGCTTCCTCGTCATGCTGTGTAATTACACACTTGAGTGGCTGGACTCTGAAGAAAATTGAGGCCTGAGCTGGGAACAGCTGCCATTTCTCTTCCATCACGCAGCTTGATTGCTTGAGAAATGAACAGGCCCAGCTCAAAGCTACTCCAGAATTCTCAGAGGAAATGTGGTCCTGTGTTCAAATAATGAGATTCTTAAGGCAAGCGTTACTTAGAATCACACTGCCAAACGGTGAGCAGGCCCCCTTCATGTCACAATAAAAACATAAAAAAGCAAGCCTGAGATAACGCTTCATACTATTTTACTGTTTACATTTTGGCTATTTCTCTGGATTTTGATGTGGCAGTCCTGCATTGCAATATAAATTGGATGTGTAATACAGTGAAGTCACTCAGCCATATTCCTGCTTTTGCAATTTGTATTTTCGCGTGTTGCAGGGTATAATATCACTGAGTACACTAAGTGTTAATCTGCAGAAAACACAGCATTTCTTTCAGCCTTACCCGTCACAGCACATTTATTCATTAACAGAAATAGGTGATATCCGGACTTAGTCTTAAAAAATGATTTTGTGGATGTAAAGAAAATTACAAAAAAAAGACAAAGCACTAGACTTGTTTTCTCGATTACCATAATCAGTTCTTGCAGTTCACATTTAAGAATAGCAAACACAATCAGGTTATATAGGTATAATTTTTACCAATTTTACACAATTATATTCTCATCAATAAATGTGTATTTAAATATAGGTTGTTCTCCTTCTATATTTTAAAATGCAAGTAAAACAAACATTAATTAGTAACACAAATGAAAAACATGTACCAATGGTGTGAAAAATTCAAAAGAGTAAATATGTAACACATATATATGTTAATGTGGCAGTCTTCATATCTATGCAAATTCAATAAATTAGTTTTTTCCCAGATAGAAATTATGCAGACTGGCATTGTCTAGACATAAATGCAATCTAAAGGTAAAAATACACACTCTAGAGAACAGTTAAGACAGTAAAATGCAGAGTATATTTGAACTAAGGCAGCAATGCTGCTATCAGAACTAAAATGCATCAGAAAGTGCAGAATAAACAATTCTGCCATCTACTGGCAGAAACTATAACTGCAACCTTTAAAGCCCAAATTATAAATTCAGTAGAATGCAAAATAAATCAGACCATCAAAAGTACTGAAGAAAAAAAAAACTAAATAATATTATATATTATATATACAGATACAGTATATATATTCTTTATTAAAATGCATAGTGTACGGTGTACTTAAGACACTATTTTTTGTGACAATGCCTCTGGAGTAGTTCACTGCCTTTTACAATGCAAAATATATAATTTGTGGATAAACCAACTAAACTAACAAAAAAAACCTGCACTATATGATTTCTACTTACATAAGTGTGAATTGATCAGTTTGTAGTACTACTATACTACTATAATAGTGATTGTACACTACACAGCTTTTTCTAATGGAAAAGTCTCACACCAAGTGTATTTAAATGGAAATTTATCTGAAGATCTTAGTGCTGCATTTCACCAAAAAGATTTTGCCACTGCTTAAAATTCAACTCTTTGTAAGCAGTGGCATCTCTATGTTAAATACTTTGGGCTGCCCATGGCTACTAGTATGTGAAAAAGTCCCATGGCTACCAGGATTAATGAAATTACCATGGCTACCAGTATGTGAATATTCCAGTATGTAATGAAATGCATGGCTGCCAGTATGTAATGAAATGCCCATGGCTACCAGTATGTGATGAAATGCCCATGGCTACCAGTATGTGATGAAATGCTCATGACTACCAGTGTGTGAGGAAATGCTCATAAACTACCAGTGTGTGATGAAATGCCCATGGCTACCAGTAGTGAGTAATGCCCATGGCTCATAGTATGTAATGAAATACCCATGGTATAAGAAATTGCCAGTATGCTACCAGAATATAATGAAATTGCCAGATTGCTACCAGTATTTATGAAACTGCCAGTTTGCTACCAGTATATAAGAAACTGCCAGTGTGCTATCGTATGTAATGAAAATATCAGTTTGCAACCAGTATTATTAAAACTGCTAGTTTGCTAGCAGTATATACTGAAATTTTGAGTTTGCTACCAGTATATAATGAAATTGCTAGTTTGCTAGCAGTATATACTTAAATTGTGAGTTTTGTCAATTTACTGGTGCAAACTCAAAATTTCAATAAATAAGGGGATTGGGGAGCTTGAACATGAAGAGAGACTGGAAAAGTTACAATTATGACACTGGACAAAAGCCGCTTGTGTGGGGATATGTTACTGTGTATAAATACATTAACAGCCATACAATAAACAATCTGGGGTATTGTTCACCATAGAGCATGTTAGAGGACAGTGGACATCCCTAAGGGTGAGGCCACACTGCAACGCACAGGAATCGCGCACAAAATCGCGAGCGTTATCGCACGCGATTGTTGTGGCGTTTCGCGCTCGCGTTCGCGTTTTGCGCATGCGTTTTCGCCTTTTCACGTTATGGAAACGCATGCGTTAACGCACCAAAATGGTGGACGCCTGCGTTACCATAACGCGAACAGACGCGCAATCGCATGCGCATCGGAAATCGCGGGAATTTTTGGTTCCCGCGATTTCCATTTTAGCGAAAATCGCGGGCGCAAATGCGAGCGCGAAACGCGGGCGCAAACGCGCGAAAAACACGCTAGTGTGGCCTAGCCCTAAGACTTGAAGAAAAAAGGTTTAGGCTGCAAGTTCGGAAAGGGTTTTTCACTGTGAGAACGGTTAAAGCTATGGAAATGTCTTCCAGTGGACGGTGTTATGGCAGGGTCACTGGTCAGTTTCAAAAAAAAGAGCTGGATACGTTTCTGCAAAAAAGGAATGTTGCAGGTTACTGGTATTGATACATAAAGTAGAGTTAATCCAGGGAAATTTCCGATTGCCACTTGGAAGGAATTTTTTTCCCTTCATAAATTTGGTGGGATTTTTTTTTTGCCTTCCTCTGGATCAACAGGGGCAGGAGGAGGAAATGAGGATTGTAGATGGGTTGAGCTGGATGTCTTTATTCACCTCATATACTATAATACTAGTATATACTGCTAGCAAACTGTCATTGTCATTATATACTGGTAGCTGTTTGCTAGCAGTATATACCGAAATTTGAGTTTGCTACCAATATATACTGAAATTTCCAATTTGTTAACAGTATATACTGAAATTGCCAGTTTCCTACCAGTACTGTATAATGGAATACTGTGCCATGCATTAATATTTTCAGTACCAAAAGAGAATTACCTAACCCCTGTATGTACCTGTTCACATCTCCTCCATTGAATTGTTCACTCCTCACCTACTCTAAGTTTAATTGGAGAGTTGGGTGGAAGGAAGAAGAGCCAGGGATAGGGGTTCAGGCTGCTAGTCACAGAGGCACTGTTAAGTCTGCAGCAGCTTTTACCTGACATTTTAGAACTGCTCTCCTCAGTACTATTTATTAGCTGAGCTCATCCTCCCCCCTCCTTCCTTTACTTTCAGTTCATTTGCAACATTGTTACCGAGTAGTGTGTGGAGTTCAGGCTCTGTACTAAATATGTTACAAATTACAGCAGAGAACAATGAGACAGTTCTACACAGCAAGTAAAATTTGACAGAGAGATGCTAGGGAGAACACTGGGTGCCCTGGTTTAACATAGGCACCCTAGCACTTTGCCTAGGGGTTATGCCTAAAAACGGCCCTGCTCCGGATCTTCTCAGAACCTAGAGACGCCCCTGTTGTTAAGTATGATGAAAATAAGTTAAATACATGTCCTAATGGGTAGGACTGTCACAATGGATAGGACTGTCCCTATGGGAAGGACTGTTTCTATGGGTAGGGTTGTCGCAATGGTGGTAGGACGGTTTTGTGGTCTATTGTGGGTAGAACACTCTCTGTGGGTATGACGGTCTCTATGGGTAGGACGGTTCTAGAAAAGTGTTCATAGTAGATTTTAGGCAGCATTTGCACTAATGCCAAAATGAGTATTCAAGCATTGTACTAGTTAAAGGTAAAAAAATAACTATGGGAGGATATTAACATTAATAGGAATATCAACCCCAAAGCCTTTTACGGTTATTTTAAAAAACATCTCCTTCCCTCACTGATTGTTCAACCTTCCAGCTTAATTCTAGTATTAAAATAGCCACATGCATATCTATATACTCCCCTTGTTCCTTTCAGAGTACAAGCTCCAAATCCAGTCAGTGGTCATATGAACTATTCTTCACAAAATTTGCTTGTGTTGTGTTCCAAAGATAAAAATGTAGCTGAAAAACAAAGATGTGTACTGCCTAGATCAAAGAGGCACTGCATATAAAGACAAATACTTAGACTTACAGCTACAAGCAACTTTCTTATAATTTCATGATTGCATCCTATAACATTCAATTCTTTCTAGTCAGTATCAAACCTTAAAAACAAAATATCAAACACAGAGGAAACATTTATGCACATTTTCTTAGTATGACAAATAAACTTTTAGGTTATACGGTCACTTACAATGAGCTAGGTTATTAAAAGATTCTTCTTGGTGACTTGAGCATGGGGAAGATGTAATTCAGTACTAATGTCAGGTCACTTTTGTTCTCTTCCCGGAGAGCAAAGACACACTTGTCATAGTGACTGAAATTACAAACAAAAAGAGATACTCAATAATAAGTCCATAATGTGGCAGAATGAGAGCCGCATAAAAGCATTTGGAAAATTCCATTTTTCTTTAACTGCTTCTATTAGGGAGTTGCTTAAAAATGTTGTGTATGCTTCTGGTGTGTGGATTGAGAAATTCTGACAATTGTTACACACATTGTGTGTAAAAGGTATCTCCACTGAGGAAAAAGGGAGGGGTTTATTTTAAAGTACATCATCTGCCAACCCTCCTTCTACCTTTTTTTATTTTTCAGAATTCCCTTTCGTTGTTTGCAGCAGCATGGTAAAGTGTGTTAGCTCCTGGGGGTGGTCTTCCCCGTGCTGGCTGTACTCAATAGTACATCATCATATGTAAATCATCATGGTAGCAGACACCACCCACTTGGCTGCAGTAAAGAAATCCTTTCCTCCCTGACTCTCTAAGTCATTTTTACAGTGATCATGCAGAGAGAGACAGGAGGAAAAGTAAAACCCTCTTTCCATAAAACTGTAACAAAGGCAGGGGAAACTTGTGTTGTTTTAAAAAGATTTTTTTGTGTCTAACTCAGAGGGGTGGTTGGAAAAGTGATGCAAGATTAATTTTATAGGGGATGCTGGGAATAGAGGCAAAGTAGGCAATCACTCCTGATCAATCCTCCACTAATTAGTGAACTCAGCAAGCTGCTGTGATGTTCATGTGATTATTCCTCCATTAATCAGTGTGTGTGTGTGAGTGTGTGCGTATAAAAAGCAGCAGTCCGACGGATCCTCACACATTCTGCGCACTGCACTAAAGGAACATGCTCGTCAGAGGTTTCCAAGAAGCAGTCACTGAAAGTGGGCGGACTTGCGCCATTCACAGCGTTCAGGTTTTTTTTCTAGACTACTGCTCAAAGACACAGGATACTGCAGGACATTTCCACCTTACACATATCTATCCTTACAACCCAGGCGATTTTTAACAGTGGAGATACCCTTTAAAAGGGTGGTGGTTTAAAGATGCATTAACATTTTAATTGTATTTTTGTAATACTAACATTTTTGAAAAGCCTGAAGTTAGAACTGCAAGTATTGTATTATGTTTACTGTTGTCATTTATAATGTTTTCAAGTTGTAAATAATAGATTGGTGTGTTGGTAATATTCCTCAGAAAAATCCTGGTTTATGTATGATAATTTTATTTATAAAGTGCACTGGGTACGCAGCGCTGTACATTATAAAATACAGAGTATAGAAAATAGCAATTATACAGCTAAAGAATAAAAATAAAATATGGGGTTAAATTAAAACGACAACATTTATTTTTTGCCATTTGTTATGAATGGTATATTGCATTTTAACCAGAGAGGAAAAAGACACAAGGTTACATTTGTTTACTGGTGCATCTCCGTAAAGAGCAAACACTTGCTCTGGCTGCAGAGGTTTTACTGAAATTGAAAATTCACCCTCAAATGAAAAATTGTATTAGGTATAAATATATAATGGTATATATTTATCACCCCCCCCCCCCCCCAACCCAAAACTGCAATAGTTGAAAAATTAAGTTTAACATGAAATGCTGCATGATGTTTTGTTACCTCCTCTCTGCTTCCTGGTTCTTGCAGAGAGTAGCTACCAGTATGGATGTAACAGGTGTGACATCACAGCCAATGCTGAATGCTATTCCCCAATCTGCCTCCTCTGAGCATGTAAAAGCTTGTAAAAAGGCGGAGAGCTTAGGGAGGGGGGAAGGAGAAATGACAATTTTGCTGCATAACATATTAGCCGTTTGGGTGGTGATACCTATATACAAATTTTCATTTGAGGTGTGATTTACCTGTGTTATGCAGCACTGCCATCTTGTGGTTTATTGTAAAATGAGCAGTGAAACTAAACAAAAATAAAATGGAATAAAATGGTAATAATAACTACAATACAGGAGGTGTTTTTTTAGTCTTTATGACATTTGACATTTAATTTATTATTGCTACCACAAAAATAAAATAATAATTATTTATAGGGGCGGATTACACACCAGGAGCCAGCAGCCACCACAATCCTCTCTCTTTTGGGAAGAAAATAAACTATACAGTAGGTAGAGGGGTAGGGGCGATAGATAGCCGCCCCTCCAACCAAAGGCACCCCTAGGCACGTGCCTAATGTTAAATCCAGGCCTGCCTAATTTATGTAAAGTAGCAACTTGTTTAATACTTTATCGACAACTGTCGATAAAGTTTTTTTAATTGAAATGACTTGAGTAAGCCAAATAATAAATACTTCAGAAGGCCAACAGTCTTCCTGAACTATAACAACTTGAGGTTTGAATTATGAAAGTAAATTTAAATGTAAAATAATTCCTTACTGTGTCATTAGATTATCTACTAGGTATAGTGGATTTCTACATAGACAAAAAAGAGAGATGTTGAATAACCAAAAGCATACCATGTTGGAACTGTGTCTACCTTTAAATACTGACGCAGCAGATCCATAACCACTGCTTTCATGTGGCCTCTAATACCACTACGATCCTGTACATAAAACATCAAGTAAACATAAAATATTATATACAGTATTTAAATGGTGTTTTGTTAGTCCTGATAAAAAAACTTACACAAGTTTTAACCCTTTCACTGCCAGGAGATTTTCATTTTTTTTTGCGTTAACTGCCAGAAGAATTTTCAGGATTTTGCCCCTAATCGCTTTAGACTAATTTTACAGTAGGAAACCTTGCAGTAAATCAGGAATATTATACATTGTTTTTTTCAGCACAAAGTCTACTTTAACATGGTAACAGAATTTTGTAACTTTTCTGGAAATTTTAATGGAATTACGGGTAAAATATGTAAAAAAAATGAAAAATTTGCAAATTTTCATGGATTTTTCCCATTTTTACTGATGTTATCTTAAGGGTTACGCACAAAATTCTACTGTTTCTAAAAGCTCAGATACTCCCGAGTACAACGATACCAGATATATGAGGTACCCCACTTTTCCTATACAGGAGACCCCCTCAAACTAAAACTGCACCTCAAGAATTACACCAAATTAAAATGTATAACCACTACTGACAGTTAACATAGAATATCTTCCAAATTAACTAAAATTCCCACAAGTGAGATATTTTAGAAACTACACACCCGCAGGATTTATTGAGTGAGGTTAGTTTCGATCAAATGCAGATACCCGGACACAGCTCTGCGTCCAATTGTAAGTTATTTTCTCACATTTTCCTTTTTTTCCTCAACTGTAAAATCAGAGACAAAATCAAATGCAAATTTCAGCTAAAAGCTGTGGAGGAAAGTTCAACGCATCTCAAATATGAAAGCCTAACCCCTCCCGAATAAAATGTATGCCACATTCATGGGTGTACCCAGAGACATGGCTACCAACTAACCCAGAGCGTGACCAGTGCCAAATGTCAGTAGCAGCAAAAAAAAATTAGCCAGTTTTTTTATTTGAACAGTCTGCAGTTTTTCCACAAAACACCCCCCCAACTCAAAAATACCCCCACAAACATATATTCCTGAAATCTACACACCTTCAGCTATGTAACGCTGTAGTTCGTTCATTCATACCATCAATGGTGTGGGCGCAGTTTTTCGTAGAAGTTTGCACTTTTACCAGATTTAAAATAAATGAACATCAAACAACATTCAAAAAGGTAGAAATCATGCCAAAACCCTATGGAATGTAAAAAAAAGTTACCAAATATCAATCTCCCAAATGTCCTGAATCAAACGGTATGCATATGTGTGGTTACACACGTGGACGTGGAAGCGAAAAGCCACAAAGTGAGACAATGCATGATGGCTCAGAAACAGCGAAAATATTTAGCCAATTCCGAATTTGGACAGTTGCAGTTTTTTCCACAAAACACCCCCGTAACTTAGAAATAACCCCCACAAACTATATATTCCTGAATCTACACACCTTCAGCTATGTAACACTGTAGGTGTCATTCATACCATCAATGGCGTGGGCGCAATTCTTCGTAGACGTTTGCATTTGTCTGAAAAATGAACAAAAAACAACTTCAAAAGGTAGGAATCATGCCAAAAAACTCATGTAATCTAAAAAAAAGTACTAAATATCAATCTCCCAAATGTCCTGAATCAAACGGTATGCCATAGTGTGGTTACACACGCGGACGTGGAAGCGAAAAGCCACAAAGTGAGACAAGCACGATGGCTCAGAAACAGGAAAATATTTAGCCAATTCCGAATTCGGACAGTCTGCAGTTTTTTCCACAAAACACCCCCGTAACTTAGAAATAACCCCCACAAACTATATTCCTGAAATCTACACACCCTCAGCTAGTAACACTGTAGTTTGTTCATTCATACCATCAATGGCGTGGGCGCAATTCTTCGTAGAAGTTCGCATTGTTCTGAAAAATGAACAAAAAACAACTTCAAAAGGTAGGAATCATGCCAAAACCTCATGGAATCTAAAAAAAAGTTACTAAATATCAATCTCCAAATGTCCTGAATCCAAGCGTATGCCATATGTGTGGTTACACACGCGGACGTGGAAGCGAAAAGCACAAAGTGAGACAATACACGATGGCTCAGAAACAGCGAAAAATAGCCATTCCGAATTCGGACAGTCTGCAGTTTTTTCCACAAAACACCCCCGTAACTTAGAAATAACCCCCACAAACTATATATTCCTGAAATTTACACACCTTCAGCATTTTAACACGTAGCTTGTTCATTCATACCATCAATGGTGTTGGGCGAGTTCTTCGTAGAAGTTCGCATTTGTCTGAAAAAATGAACAAAAAACAACTTCAAAAGGTAGAAATCATGCCAAAACCTCATGGAATGTAAAAAAAAGTTACTAAATATCAATCTCCCAAATGTCCTGAATAAAACGGTATGCCATATGTGTGGATGTACAGAGAAGTGGCCACAACTAGCTCAAATCGACGCATGCACAAGTGTAATTACAAGAAAAAAATCAAAGTGCTCTGTAATTTCAAACAGCCCCAAAACTTGGAAATGCCCCCACACATAAAACCCCCCACTAAATATCAATCTCCCACATGTTCTGAATCAAACGTTTTGCCATATGCGTGGATGCACACAGAGACGTGGCCACCAACTAGCTCAAATGGGACGCATGCACAAATGCAATTACAAGAAAGAATGAAAGTGCTCTGTAATTTGAACAGCCTACACTTTTTCTAAGGAAACAGTCCCGAAACATGGAAATTCTCCCACCAAACTATATTTTTTGGATCTACACACCTTCAGCTAGTTACGATGCCATGCTTTATACATACATGAAGAATTCCGAGACCACTGATCCAAAGAAGTCCCTGTTTTTACGAGGTTTTGTGAAAAAATAAAATAAGATGATTCAAGGGTTGAAATCCTACCTAAACCCTTTTGACAAGCAAAAAAACCCACTAAATGTCAATCTCCCACATATCCTGCATCAAACGGTATACCATATGTGTGGGTGCACACAGAGACGTGGCCACCAACTAGCTCAAATTGGACGCATGCACAAGTCCAATTATAAGAAAAAAATCAAAGTGTTCTGTAATTTGAACAGCCTAATCAACTTGGAAATACCCCCCCACAAACTATATATTTTTGGAAGCTACACACCTTCAGCTACGTGATGGTATCATGCTTTTGTATATACATGAAGAATTCCAGGCGCTGTTATCCATAGAACTCCGTGCTTTTAGGAGATTTTGTGAAAAAATAAAATAAGGGACTCAATGGTTGAAATCCTACCTAACCCACTCGGCAAGTAAAAAACCCACTAAACGGCAATCTCCACATGTCCTGAATCAAACGGTATGCCATAAGGGTGGGTGCAAACAGAGACGGGGCCACCAACTAGCTCAAATTGGACGCATGCACAAGTCCAATTACAAGAAAAAAATCAAAGTGTTCTGTAATTTGAACTGCCTAATCAACTTGGAATACCCCCCACAAACATATATTTTTGGAAGCTACACACCTTCAGCTAACGTGATGGTATCATACTTCGTTATACATGAAGAATTCCAGGCGCTGTTATCCATAGAACTCCGTGCTTTTAGGAGATTTTGTGAAAAAATAAAATAAGAGGACTCAATGGTTGAAATCCTACCTAAACCCACTCGCAAGTAAAAACCCACTAACGGCAATCTCCCACATGTCCTGAATCAAACGGTATGCCATAAGGGTGGGTGCAAACAGAGACGGGGCCACCAACTAGCTCAAATGGGATCCATGCGCAATTGCAATTATAAGAAAAATAAAAAACGCCACAACCCACCCCCACCCCTATCCCCACTCCCCCTTTTAGTGGAAAACCAGTTGTACGGAGAGTCACACAAGTTTTTGCACACTTTACTGATCCTAAAAAAAATAACGGTCTTTTTTTGGTACCTCTGCAAAATTTCCTACTAAAATGGCTTAGTTTCCCTTGAATCCAACAAATAATGATCCGCGTTTACTTTACCGTTCACCGGGGCTGGGAAGCTTGGAGAGACAAAGTTTTTTCTGTAATTATGTTTTAGGGTGTAAAAAAAAAAAAAAGGTGGGTACACTTTAAGATTTTTTTTGTGTGCATCCCTTTTTTGGGGGATCATTCCCAAAGATGATCACAAATCACTTTAGGGAATGATACCGAACTTGGGATACGGGCATAAATGCCCGTTTTCCAATTCGAAATCCGATCGGAAAAATCACTTCCGGAAATCATTTTCCGGAAGTGATTTTTCATTCATTGGCAAAGATCAAAATTTGGTGATCAGAAAAGATCAGATCACCAAATTTTGATCTCTGTCCCCATTTTTTTTCTAAGTCTTCGCTAAGTAGCAAAGACTTAGAAAAAATCCTATTTGTGAATGGAACTTTGAGTTCCATTCACAAAATGTATAGTAAAGCTGGCAGCTTGACAGCTTTTACTATACTTAGGGACTGCAGCATGATCTATGGAGATCAAGCTGCAGTACCTCAACTAGACCACCAGGGGCAGTCTCTTACCACTTCAAGGGAGACCCCGGTGAAGGAGGAAGCTCAGTGACATCACCGGGGTCTCCCTTTCCGGAACAACCCTTTCCTCCACGTGGGACCGGCTTTCTCCTCGCGGACCCGGCTAAAGGCAGGTAAATCTCCCGATCCCCCCCTCGGATTTGGACAAAACCGAGGGGGGATCGAGGGGGCTAGGGGGGCAGTTGAATACTGCCCCCCGATCGCACCTAGCTCCGTTTTTTTTGGGTTTTTTTCAGGTACAGCCACAGATCGTATATTCACGATCTGTGGCAGTTTGGGCATACACTGCACAGATCGTGAATATACGATCTGTGGCAGGGAAAGGGTTAAAAAAGTAACTTAATAGTCATTTTAAGTAATTTACTGTATGAATTCAAAATGAAAGTAGCTGTATTGAGTATAATAATATAATCTCACTGGTTCCCTGAAAACAGTATTGTTTTTACCCCCCCCCCCCCCCATGAAGTTAAAGGGCATGTCCACACCAAAACTAAAACTTGTCATAGTGCTAGCCCCACTGTGTAGGGGCAGTCCCTGCAGGAAGTGCCAAAAACTGAAGAGTAGGAGTTGTCTGTGTCATCAGGTGCCTGCTACTTCCTGGTCCTCACTAAGGACTCTGGCATGCGCAGGGGAGATCTCCCCCCCTCCCATCCTCTGCATCATAAGCAATAAAAAAAAACTTTTCTGTGCTGTAGTGCACCCCCCATAACCAGGTTTTAAAAAAAGCCCAGAATTAGACTTACACGACCTTGTTCCTTCGGCTCTCTCCATAGCCGGCAGCCGCATCTGTGATTGCGGACTCTCAGGGAAGGAAGAGCAATAGAAGTAGAGGGGGAACAGAAGAACAATAGAGGTAGAGGGCTGAAGGAACAAAGGTGGGTAAGTAGATTTCTGGGATTTTTTTAAGTTATAAACCTGGAGGTTATGGTTGGAGCAGGGGTTCCCTACACTAAAGAAAAAGTTTATTTTGGGGATTGAGATACCCTTTAATGGGTATCACTAGAACAGTGATGGGTATCACTATAACTATGATGGGTATCACTAGAATGATAATGGGTATCACTAAAACGATGATGAGTATCACTAGAACGATGATGAGTATCACTAGATGGGGACTATGGTGGTGAGCAGTAAAACTATGGTGGGTATCACTAGAATGATGAACAATGATGGGTATCACAAGAACAATAATGGGTATCACAAGAACAATAATGGGTATTACTAGAACGATGAAGGCTATTACTGGAATGCTATCTAGCCACAAAATGATTGACAACTACATGATTGCTCGGACAAACAGGCAATACATATTTTAAACTTACCTTTGAACCAGCTGTACTATACTTTGAGTATTCATGAAGAAAACCTCTCGGTCAGATTTACGATTAAGGGTAGCTGCATGGCTGTCTAGTATATTAGCAATCTGATAAGAAGACAGGTAATAACATAAGGTAATAAGGTAGTAACACACGTAGGATAATATTACCAGTTTTAAAGGCAGTTTCCAATTTTCCCATTGGATAAAGTAGACTGTTGGTTTACAAAAAACAATGTTATAGAAGCCAATCTGTAAGCACTCTTTATAGTCACTTCAAATAATAGTTTTATCATATAATTACTACCCCAAAAACAATAAAGACAGAAAAAAGACAAACAAAAATGTACAGGGCAAAAGGTTAAGACAAATATTTCTAGAGAAAAATTATTATAATATTTTAATTAAACAATTTGCCAAGTTACTTTTACCTGTTGGCTGGGAAACTGACATAACACCGAGGTAATATTGCTGGCATACTGCGCCATTTCTTTTTTGATTGACTTCTCTACATTTGGAGGAATGCGACCCGATACACTGGTCATGATGTCCTGAAGTTCTAGCAGAGGTAAAGATGGATCTCTGAGGGTCTTCATTAATCTTTCCACCCAGTCTTTCAGCTAAATAAACCCACAAGAATAGGATATTTATTTATGAGTGCCTTAAAATGATATGTACACTGACCATTACTGGAAACTATAACTTTTGCCAACTATGTACCATTTTTTGTTGATCTGTCCCTTATTTCTTTAGTTATCCAGCCTGAAACATCTTACATTTCAGCTGTCAATTAACAGGGAGATTCAATAAAAGTTCTTATCGTTAAAAATTGTGCCAATCAGATATTATTTTGCATTTGAAAGCTAACATTTGATTGGTTGGGGCAAAATTAGCACCATTTTTAACGATAAGAACTTTTATTGAATAACCCTGAATGTGCCTTAGGGCTAGGCCCCACTAGCCTATTTTGGTGTGCGCTGCTTTAGGGAAGAACATAGTGCACACCAATAGAAGAGGATGGGGATGGCCCCATTACCTCCGCTGCACTGCGCTGCCCTTTTCGTAACGCATGCAATCACCATTTTTGGTGCGCAGCCCATGCGCTGTGATAGGGGTACATCTAAGCAATCGCAGCACATGCGCAGGATAGTGCATGTGAATTGCGCACTTGGATTTTGCGGTCACGCGATTCATGCACGCTTCCTAGTGGGGCCATGCACTCAGTATCATAAACTCTTCTGTTGTGTGTAATTTTACTGAAGCTGTAATGGTGACAGTTGGTACATGAACTGCATGGTGGGAACCCCATTGCTGCCTCATAGGGATTTCTGAGCATGCGTACCCTAACAGAGTCAGATAATCTGGCAGAGGGTTGGGTTACTGAAGGACTGAGCCTGAGCAAAACAAGTACTGGATAGAAGTCATACAGTAACACAAACACTTAAATGTATTAATTTATAGATTAAAGGAGAACTAAACTTACATTTTTAAATAAAAATATGTAAGTTTTTCTCCCCAGAACACCTATATATTGTAAGATTCTTCTCTAGTAAGTTGCATTTAGTGCATGTGAGAAATAGATTCTGTAATTAATAAGGTTCCCATGTTGTTGCCAGTACAACCCATAGACTATGAATTCATCAAAGAGCCACGCCTCCTGACCCCAGTATTCACTGTCTCTATGCATAGAGTGTTTTCTGTATAGATGTCTCCACACCAATATGACTTTTTATTTCCTAGCAAAAGATAAAGCTTCTAAATGTACTGGGATTCTCTGCTTATTCAGTGTTGGAGCACCTGGTAAGGCACCAGGTTTTAAAGTACACATTTCAGAAGTTCAGTATCCCTGACTTTACTTCCCCCCCACATTATGTTCCTAGTAAAAGATGAAGATATTCAATATAGTATCGCTGTTAGCCTAGTAAGAGCTCTGCTTTTAGCAAGATAGAGTAAATGTACAGGTTGCAGTTTCTGTTCCCCAGACTTGTTTTGATCTGTTGAGAACTACTGCTGATATCTTACCACTTCGAAGGTCATAGAATTGCCATATTGACCTTTAACCTGGTGCTATGCCTTCCAGAAGGCATCTATATAATGTCACTCCATTTGCCCTGCTGGAGCTGGGTTCTTCTTTGTAGAAAAGAAGGATGGAGGTTTGAGATCATGAAGTGATTAAAGGTACCTAAATAAGATCACTATTCAAAATAGATATCCCTTCCCACTTCTGTTTTCTTAGGTAGTAGAGGCAAAAGTCTTTAAAAAGATGGATCTCCGGGGGCATATAATATGATTAGGATCAGGAAAGGGGGGGGGGGTAGAAAACTGCATTTAATACAAAGGATGAGAATTATGAATATCTGGTTATGCCCTTTGGTCTCAGCAAAGCCCCCGCAGTTTACCAAGAATTTATTAATGTTTTTTTTCCAGTAGATTCTGGGTAAATGCGTTGTAGTCTATCTGCATTAACCAGATAGTCTGGTTGAAATTCTGATCATTTCCTCCATGTTAGAGTTATATTGTTAAATACAAAGCAAAAGAAAAAGTATCCCCCTTCAAATATCACACCCTATATATATTTACAACATCCAGAGGAATAACAAAATATTAAAAATTCAAGTTTATTAGATATGCATTAAAAATATAAATAGAAGAAAACACACATATTAAAGGGGAACTGTGGTCTCCAAACAAGTTTATTTTAAATGAAAGGCCAGGTTCATACCTTTAAAACGAGCCATCAACCACCTCTCTACGTGCTGCACAGCCCAAAATATGAAGAAATCACTGATCAGAAAGTTAGGGGGTGGGAGGTTCTGAATCTGCGGTCAGAAATACTGTTTCCTCCTCTAATCTGCGTTTGGCACATGCTCAGTGCATGACTGAAGGGTAGGAGGGGGTGGGGAGAACAGCAAAGTCCACAGCACTGCTTTTTTAAATGCCTCCCACTTGCTGGCCCTTCCCAGTCGTGGGCCCTGTGTGTCGCCCCGTGGCCACTCCCACTCACAGACTCTGTGGCTCCACAAACTCGCGGGTAATGGGGGCCCACAAGGAGGAGGAAACAGAAGAGGGACTGTCACATGGTTTCAGTGCAGAAAGCAGGAAGTGCAGGGGATCTGGTGATGCTGCAACCATATCACACATATAAATGTAAATATCTTCAAAACTATGTAAAATAAATAATGAAAGTAAATTGCAAAAATCCTCAGGAAAGCAATTCCTGTCAATTTACCTAAATTTTTGGACCAAAGTTACCCTTTAAGTAAAAATCTTTATAGGACCAATCAAAAATATGTAAAAGGGGTGGGGAATAAATATAGGGGAACAATATCTAGTGCTCTATGTATCCCTACACATGGATGGGAGAAGCCTCTCCGTCCATAAGCTAACCCTACAATCAAATGAGCAGCCTTGGCACTCAGTGCTCTACAAGTTTAAATTGTTATAAAAACTAGTCTGCGTCCATAACCCTGATAAGGATTGGTGCCTATGTAATTAAAAAGCAGTATGAGCATAAATATTTCAAGTTGCAAAAAACAGTGTGCAAAGGATCATCACTGAAATGAGTAAGAGACCTGCTTTTACGCCCTCCTCATTGTGTCAGCATGAGGAGGGTCAGGTCTCTCTAATACTCGTACACCAGCTGGTTCAATCTTAAAAGTAGCAAAGTAGCACACATGCAGATGAGATTCAATGTTGATAAATGTAAGGTGATGCATCTAAGGTTTAACAATCCTTGTGCCACCTACACCAAAAATAACTCTGTGTGAATCTCTAATGGAAAAGATTTGGGGGCTCTGGTAGATAACAGAATTAGTTGTAGCAAGATATTGTCTTGTATAAGGAGGGGAATAGATTCAAGAGAGAAAAATATTATTCTCCCGCTTTACAAGGCACTGGCAAGGCATAGTTTGGAATATGCAATGCAGTTTTGGAATCCCATAAGCAAAAGGGACATCTTGGAAATTGAAGCAGTTCAGAGAAGAGCAACTAAAATAATAAAGGGAATGGAGGGGCTTGACTATGCAGGCAGATTAGACAAGTTAGGGCTGTTTACATTGTAGAAGCAACGTTAGCATGGGGATATGATCACTTTATATATGTATAAATTAATGGGCCATACAATAAACTCTCTGGTGTATTGTTCACTTATAGGTCATATCAGAGGACTCGTGGACATCCTTTAAGATTGGAAGAAAATAAGTATCACCTTCAGGTAAGGAAAGTTTTTTTTACAGTGAGAATGGTGAAACTGTGGAACGGTCTTTCAGCAGATGTGGTAATGGCAAGTTCATTAAATAGCTTTGAAAATGGTCTAGATAAGTTTCTAAAACTAAAACATATTGAGAATTACTAGTCAGGAAAGAATACCCCCCTCCCTTTTTAGCTGGGGTTTTCTTGCCCTCCTCTGGATCAGCTGTTAGGTAGGGTTAAAAAGGAGGGTGAAAATGTCTGACCTAATGGACTTACTTACATAGAAATTGAGGTTGAATAAAGACATTTAAGTTAGCCTTTTGAGATGGAGACAATGGTTAGAAGGAGTTCAGCACCCACTTACAGTGTTTACTGACCACAAAACTTATTGTACTATGCATTGGTCCAGTTCTCCAACTGGAAGTGCCCAGTCCGTTAGTTGCTCTTCGGTCTTCTCGAGTATCCCCGGCCTCAACACAGAAGCTAGTGGTTGTAGTTTGGGGTATCTCTTCCGATAACCTGGGATTCCGCACAATTATTTAAGACATACACAAGATGCAGTGGTCAGACTGCATAGGTTAATGGGAGTGGGGAAAGCTGCATATCTCAAACCAAAACATGTAAAGATGAAGTGATAAAGATAAAATATTTGAACTCTGAGTGAGGAAACAGGATAAAATATATTCAAAGCATGGTCCCCTCTAAGATGCGCACTTGTTGCATGTATAACACTCTACAGACCTGTGTAAATGTAAAAATAATGCATACACAAAAATCCGTCAAAATATGGGCACTATGATATGTCACGCACAATTTTTTTTTTCCCCCAAACCTGCACAGTTGATATATCTGCACACACACAATCTTTTGAGAAAAACTGAACAGTGGTTTGAATTTCTGTGGAAGAATTGGCTAAGCAGGCAGAAATCATTAAGAAAAGGCTAGCAATTGTAAAATAGTAATAAATGATTGCATTACTCTGCGGCAAGATCACACAAGGTAGTGTTATTAATGGTTCAGCTGAATACAAGTATGTCATGTTACTCCCAAGATAAGAGCAGAGACCATGAACATTTATATGACAAAACTGAGAAAATTAAAATAAAACAGTGTGCCTAGTTCTAAGGATGCTAGTTTCACAAACCAAGGATAATTTTATTTGGGCCTCCCGCCATCTGTTGCCTGAGAAGTGCCAAACAGGATAACAGCTGTGCAGACAGAGAAGAGGGTTTTCTGTGCCAACTATTCTGACATAATGGCTTTCATGCCAAACAAAACAAAAGCAAAAGTGCATGGACAGTTTTAAGAGAAGGGTGACAAACGGATATTTCTCAAGTCCCAACATGCTAAGGAAGCCCCCCACATTTCCTATTGTTGTGGGTTTGGTAAGGTTCACCCAAAGTTTTCCACACACAACTAATTCATAAGCAGATATACAGGGATCACAAACATTTTTAACACTTTTAACAAAAAGTGCAAAAGAATTTCTATCTAGGAGCTCAGATGTAGTACCAGATGTATAGTACTGTAATTATACCACTGTTAAAGCTTTATACCAAAGTGTAAAAAAAAAAAAAAAATTGTTTAAACTGAATGTGATCATTACCACAACTGACATGTAAACCTGTTCATTTCAAAACATCCTTCTCACATTTTACTACTTATGGGTTTGTATTGAAAGATTTGGTTTAAGAGAATATAAGGATATTCCAGATTTTCTGTGATCCAGCTCAATGGGGTATTTTTTCAATAAAATTCCACTGAATACAGTAAACAAAATATTCCATAATCTGATCTGTAATACTCCCTCTAGCGATGCTCATAAACCCTAAACTTACCTTTTGATGTTCCCAAGATATTCCAAAAGCATCCAAGCCAATTGCATTGCGACCAATGTTACAGGCATAATACTAATTGCAAAGCACTATCTGCCTAGGATTGGTCAAAGGTAAGAAACCGGTACCTGTCCTGACATTACGATAGATTCAACAATGGGCTAGAGTATGGATGTGAATACATAACTAGGATATAAGCCCTGCTGTGTGAAGCATACACAATTTAATTTTCAAACTGGTGGGCGTCCCTCTTGTTCCTCCATGTGTGCTATTCAGCCTACTACAAGCAATACAAGTGGTAACATAATTAACAATGAAACACCATATTATCCACATCCAGTGTCCACCCCTTCATTCAGAGTCCATTCTTTATGTATGGGCACGGACAATATATATCTGCACACATAATCGATAAGAAAAATAAGAGGAAACATCTTGTGTCTGGAGCTGTAATAATAATGGCTATAGAATACAGTTTGATTATATGTGTCATTTTGCAATGTAACAAGATTTTTATTATACACCCTTCTTTACCATAAACACATTAATATCAATCATGATATTTGTACTTAAATAAATAACTTTAGTGAATAAATCCTAACATGTCTATTTTTATAATTAGCTTTTTACCAAGCCCTCAAATTACACTGCTATCTAGATGCAGAAGCGCCCATATGTAGAAATACTTGAACAGAATTAACACTGAACATGACTTTTTTGTCAACAAATGAACACAAAATACTACTTTATTTACATATGCCTGGCATTTTATAGTGACCATTGGAAACAAGTATTCAATCGGAACGGAGTATCTGCGGATTGCAGGTGCCACCCAGATTTATCATGTCACAGTGGAATTTATCATACCTTGCTACTAAAATAGGGTTCTGGAAGACAATATCCATTCATTACATTCACCAGGTTATCCAAAACACAGTGAAACACCCGATGGAGTTTCTCTCCTCGAAAGGCTGAGCTGTGAATTTGAGGAAGTGGCCCTGTGTGAAGTTCAGCCTTATGATAGAACAAAAAACAAAAGGTAACAAATGTTTTAAAGTCAAAATGAACTATAGGGAATTTTATTTAATGAATTAGATAAATTAAGTTATTGATTCTTAACATCTATTTGCATTAATCAAAATACATTTCCTGTACTAAAAAGTTATTAATAAAAGCGTGTTCCAACAATACAGTGCCAGTTGTCTGATGTATCCTACAGACTTTACTATCCCTTGCTGCTACATACCACAGACTTTACAACAACTAAGTGCTATATCCTACAGACTTTACAACTTACTTCTAAATTCTACAGACTTCACAACAACTTACTTCTTCATCCTACAGACTTTTCATTCCCTTATTGCTACAGCCTAAAGATTATGCAACCACTTAAAGCTAGAGCCTACAAACATCACAACCCCCTACTACTACAGGTTGCAGACTTTATGGCTACTACATCCTATAGACTTTACAACCCCTTACTTCTAAAGCCTACAACCTCTCACTTCTTCAGCCTACAGACTTAATCTCCTTTTACTATACCCTACAGACTTTAAAACACTTTATTGCTACATATTACAGACTTTACCAATACCTTAATGCTGCATTATACTGACTTTACATCCTTAAAGAAAAACTATTGTGTGATTAAAGTTTTCTTCTGCCAGATTTCCTTCTGGCTTCAGAGCTATCTTTAATAGAGGAATAGTCCAGGACAAACCTGGCAAATGAAAACTGTACGTGTTGTAGCTCAACCAAACAATATTGGCGGTAATAATTAATCCTATCTCCCTGTCCAAGGTTCTTTCCATTTTTAAATAGGTAATTTTTACAGTATAGTTTTATCCTTTAATGCTACATTCCACAACAACCACTTAATGCTACAGGCTTTAAACATTACAACCCATTACTACTTTAATCTACAGAATGTATGACCCCTTACTGCTACTACATACAACAGACTTTACAACTCCTTACTGCTACATTCTACAGACTTTTCAACCATTACTGCTACATCCTACAAACTCTGTTGCCTCTTGCAGCTACATACTACAGACTTTATAGTCCCTTACTGCTACATTCTACAGACTTTACAACCCCTTACTGCTATGTCCTACAGACTTTACAATACCTTACTGCTGTTTTTTTCTATACCTGCCTCTCTCAGAATAACACACAGTAAAGAATGCTGATAATAAAGATATTTGCACTAACATAAGCAGATGTTTTATATTAAGAATACATAGGTATTTTTGAAGGCAAACTTGAACATTCAACAATTAAGTTTTTTCCTAATCAAACTGCAGTGTACCATGGATTAATAAAATGGTGTACATAATATACCTGCTGTATTCTGCTAGGGTCATCAAGTTGAAGCTTTGCTATTACACATCCAGGTTCCAGGGCTGCCCCAGCTCGTTTCACGTAGTGTATGCACCCTGATTCAGCTGCTGTCAGTGTCATCACCATTTTCATAACCTATAGGACAGGGTGGAAAATATACCTTGGTAGTTAAGTTAAAAATGATTGTTTAGAAAAATATAGTTAGCGACATTTTTAAGCAAACTAAAATATTAAAAACATTTGATTGGAGCATATACAAGGTCCACAAAAGTCAGAAAACATATCTTACTTTGCTTACAACATTGCACTATTGGCAGTGGCATCTCCCAAGCTCTACCATGCAGCCCATTTGCTGCTCTCATCAGACAGAATAACAGCATTTGTACAGGTCATATTATCATAGGGAATCAGTATCAATCAAATCAAAACTATTATTAAGGGAATTTTCATTATTTTTTTAATTACGTTCATGCATTCATTTATTATAAATTCTATATAGAAATATTGTTTGCACAGGGTGACAAAAATGATTATAAGCTTGTTGCATTGGTAGTGTAAGTTTTTATAGAACTTTTCCCTTGAGGCAAGAAATGAACCCAGTTTAATACCCCTTTAAAGGAATAGTTCACTCCCAAGTGAACTATTCCTTTAATATATTGATTGAAGCCCAGGAGGTTAAGGAGCTATGCCTTACCTCCCGATCTTCAATCAATATTGCAGGGTCCGGGAATGAAGATACTAAAGACCTTACCTTTTACGCGATCCACCGCAGCCCAGCTGGAATCTCCGACCGCTTCACTCTTCTGTACAGCTATAGCGCGCATGCGCATAATGCGCACTATAGCTGTACAGGAGAATGCAGCAGTCGGAGATTCCAGCTGGGCTGCGGTGGATCGCGTAAAAGGTAAGGTCTTTGGTATCTTCGTTCTCGGACCCTGCAATATTGCATGAAGATGGGAGTAAGGCATAGCTCCTTAACCTCCTGGGCTTCAATCAATATATTAAAGGAATCGTTCACTTTGAGAGTGAAATATCCCTTTAATAAAACATATTGTGATTACTTATCCTCTTGTTCTCACCTCAATCTCAGCAAAGCACTGCCCAGCAAACACATGGCCACCATCCTCCACAACATATTGAATTAACTTGCCAGCAGAAGGTGAGCGCAAAATTGAGGGATCGTTCTCTTTCTCAAAAACACAGGTCTTATTTCCAATAGTGATGCGGTACCTATTTAATAAGGGCAGAGCAGTGCTAAGCATTGAAACGGTACTAAATATAAAGAGAAAAAACTTTGATTTGAAACTATGATTTCTAGAAAAAGAAAAACACAAATTACAGCAGTAAATCTAACCGTACAAGGATTGATCGGCTGCACAATGGTGCAATTAATGTACCACCTAGTTTGTAATCTCCTCAAGATGCAGCAGCTATAGTTAGAATTGAAGTGATTGAATCAAATGAAAAATAATAGAAAAATTGATCTGTACATTATCAGGTTAAAGATATGAATTAAAATATCAATGAAATGTCCTTACCTATGTTTATATTTTAGCAATCGATATTTGCTAGCCTACACTGCTCACTTTCAGCCATGATTAGAGCAATAATACAGATCGCAAAATGATCATGCAAGGTGGTGGTATATATCGATTGGCCAAACAACAGTAAAACATTGCATAAGGTATGGCCAGCATTAGTCTAAGGGACAGTAAACACAACACACCTGCCTTTATTTTTTCACCACCCTGTTCATCATAAACACAGCAGAATGGAGAGATTCAGGGTCTCAACCAAATGCACATAATGTCAATACCGAACATATGCCAAAAAAAAAAAATGAAACTATTAGAAAGCTTGTGATGGTTCTCATTCATCCAGGTCATGGTTTATCTGTTGTATTCAATTAGATCAACTGGACTTGAAGTTTAGTTCTTGAAGACGTTTCGCTAGTCATCCGACTTGTACAAGAATCTGTGGCAATTATGTACCCTGGAAAATCCCAATTAGCAAATCACAGCAAGGTCTTAAGGGCGGGATTGCATAGTGGCTAAGATGTGTTATAGGAACGCCCAGGGTAAGGTGTCAAAACAGCATTGTACATGGCAGACAGTTGGTGTCGAACCCTCCCACCTCTATTTAGGCTTGATTTCTTTATTTTCACATATATGGTCTCCTTGACACCTCTCTTGAACCAGTCACGTTCCTTTGCCAATATGTTAACATTACAATATTCAAAGGTATGTCCTTTATCCTTAAGATGCAGGTACATGGCTGAGTCCTCACCCGAGGAATTGTCTCTTCTGTGCTGGGCCATACGTTGATGCAGTTGCTGTTTGGTCTCCCCCACATACAAATCAGAGCATTCTTCACTACACTGCACTGCGTATATAATGTCGCTTTTCTTGTGTTTCGGTATTGGGTCTTTCGGATGTACCAATTGCTGCCTCAGTGTGTTGTTTGATGGCTAGCGAAACGTCTTTAAGAACTAAACTTCAAGTCCAGTTGATCTAATTGAATACAACAGATAAACTATTAGAAACCACAAATTTAATTATATTATACAAAAGAATGCTTGATGTGACATGTCAAAATCTTTCATTGTCATTAACAGGTTTAATGTTATAGAACATAAGAAATCTTTCCATAAAAGTTCACAAAGCAACTGAACAAAAAGAAAGATCTCACTGCTTTAAATGAAAAAATATCCTTTGCTTGAGACTGGGGATAGAATTTTTCCTGAAATGCAATGGCCATGTCTTGATTTTTACTTTCCCTATTACCTACTTTTCATTATCTAATTTTACCTAATGGCCAAATATCTGCCCATTTTCTAGTCCGGTTGTCAAATATGAAAAGCCTTTGCTTGTGACCTTAGATACTACTATTTAGGGACTTCCGGGGGCGGGGCGCAGAGAGCGGCCGCATTTTAACAGAGCTCTCTCTTAAGAGCCTTAAGAGGAGAAAACAGTCAAAATTGCAGTATAAAGGGATAAAAAGTGTTGTCCCCTAACAAACAATCTCTACAGCTATCTGGCTATAACCTCCACCAAAGTCAGGCTGAGCTGGCGGGAACACACAACCAACACCCGCTCTGCAGCCGGAGCCCACCGCAGAGGAGCTCCACCACCAATTTCACTACCCTGCCTGCCAAGAACCCCTCGGTCCCTGGAAAACCAGGAGACTAACACCCGAGGGATATACACAGTACTCACAGATCCCTCTGGCGGCACTCCGATCTTCCACTCCTGGTGCTGTGTTGCAAGATAGTGCCTCCCCATACCGGCACAAATATAATTGATAGCTTCCACTTGAAATTAGGACACGCAGCTCAGGAGGGCACAAATATAATTGATAGCTTCCACTTGAAATTAGGACATGCAGCTCAGCCTCCTGAGCTGCGTGTCCTAATTTCAAGTGGAAGCTATCGACTAACACCCGAGCACCGGAGCGGAAATCCCACGTGGGAGGGCCCGACCGAGGTGCGAGACTCAGCGAGACGCCCGCGACGGACATCGGCCCTGCACCGGTGGAACACACGCACGCAACACATGCACGCCCCAACCACGATGCCATATCCCCAGAGTAGGCCCATCTAAGGCCTAGCTCTGACTAAGCCACTAAGGGACCGCGTGGGACTTGGGCCCAAAACGGCAGCCCATAGAATTGTCACCTGACCCAGGATCCATAGGATCAAAGGAATCAGCCAGGGGTCCGCGTGTCCCGGGGCCGCTACAACATTTTCAGGCACCAGCTCCGGCACACCACGTGGAGTCAACTATCCCCTCTGCCACGTGCCATTCAAAGGCCCAACTACTAGGCCAAAGTGGTCCACAGCCTTGCTCAGGAGAGTGGAATACCACTACTCGTGTGGGGGACTCCCAATACGAAATTAAAGTCAGGGGCCCAAATTCAGGGCTGAGTCAGGCCCACACTGGCTGGGCCTCACAACAGCTATCACACCAGGAGATCCGAGTCCCATTGGGTCATACTTAGGACCATATAACACCTAAACCCCCCGAGGCCGCACACAGCCAACTGGGGGGCTCGGGTCCCGGGACACTTGCGGGCCTGGGACAGATCTTTTGCACTTAACTCCCAGTTGCTAACCAGACCATACCCACATTGGGTCTGAGACTGTCTTCAGGACTAATAAACACCTCCATCATTATCTACATACAATCCGATTCTACACAAAACCAAAGTGCTACCAGCCTATCATTTCCCCCGCATTTACCTCTGCCAAACTTGGACCATCATACCATCTGCATCTAATTCCAAACATTCCCCTTTGAAGGTACCTCTGCTGAACCCCAACCATTAATACATCAATATCCAAATCCAATTTACACACCCCACAGTATATACCTCCGTTGAACCTCAGTCATTACCCCATCTTTACCCAATCAAAATAAATCATACCGCTACAAAGTCGTTACATCTGGACCCTCGATAATCTCTACAAAAGACACCTCAATTTGGACTCTCAACTTCCAAACTAGGGATATCAAATACCGAATGACTTAAATATGTAAATCGACAATTCTAAGAGCCCTCGACATTTATCTTGCAAAATCCATCTACCATTGAAACACATTTATCTTGTTACGGAAACCCACCAATTTATAGTATGGACAAATATATAGAAAAATCAAACTCAATTATGGGTAAAAGAAACAAAAAAGCCGACCAACAAGCCTCCTCTGGTGCTGTTACTCACAACACCTCAAACAACAAGGTCAAACCACAAATCCCAAAACCACAAAGACACAAGGATATGCCTAAAATTTCAAACAAATCTTCTGCCTCACCTTTAGAGGAGAACAACATGTCCTCTGGAGATGAAACCTCCATCTCTCAAACCTGCAAACAATTACCTCAGACCAAGCAGCCAAAATAGCGACAGAGGTATCCAATTTAATAATGCCAAGAGATTGGAAGTACTACACTCCTCCATCTCCTCAGCTTTGTCCCAGGTTACTGAAAATACCCAAAGAATCTCTAGAGACCTTAGAGACCAGAATCAGTGACATGGAAGATTCTTTAACCCCCATGGAAAACTCCTCCAGACAACAGCATGATATGCTCCAACAACTCCAGGATAAGCTGGACGATCTGGAAAATCGTACAAGGAGAAATAATCTTAGAGTTATTGGCATACCCGAAACATATAAAGGCCAAGACCTAACCCACTTCATCACTCATGATCTAATAAACACACTTGGAATAACACCGCACCATAATGAACTGCAGATTGAAAGAATCCACAGAATTGGACCTGAGAACAGACAGATCAACGAGAGACCCAGGCCAGTGATCATGAAACTACTAGACTTCAGGGACAAGGAACTAATTCTACAAGCCTATCGGAAAATGAAAAATCTAGAAGTCAACAACCACAAACTATTATTGTTTCAGGATTTCTCGGCAATTATAAGTGCCAAAAGGAAAGCATTCAATCCTGTCTGCCAATATCTGCACGAGCATAACATAAAATTCCAAATGCTGTATCCCGCTAAACTGAGATTGACGGACAATGGCAGATCCCAACTCTACAACACACCGGAGGAGGCTTCATCCCACTACCTGGGAAACAATTAAATCAAATTTGCTAACTAACTTTGCAGTATCTGAAACGGACCTACAAAATGTTTGGGGCTCAGACTAGCCTATTCTTCTTATAAAGTCTTTCAACTGTTTTTCTAATGATTATTAAGTTGTTATATGTTTCAATGTTATGTTTAACCAGTTTAAACTGTTTTTATGCCTTGCTTAACCTCTTCTTTTTTTTCAGCCACCATCCCATTCGCCAGGGAGGGGAAGCCGCGCGGGAGACACCACACCCACAGAGAAAAGCCCTGATATCTCCCTGCTCGCTGGGACAGGGGATACAGGGAAGTTCACACAACATCTCACACACATACAAACCAAAAACAATACATTAACTTAATCATGATAAATTAAACCAAGTCAGGATGGTCTCCTGGAACGTAGACGGACTAAACACGCCAGTAGGGTCCTCACCCATCTAAAGAGGATACACGCACACATAGTCCTATTACAAGAGACACACTGGAAACAATCCGAAAAAGGATTTTTGAAGGCACCATGGATCTCACACTGCATATCAGCCTCACATACATCTAAATCAAAAGGAGTAGCCATACTTATACACAAAGATATACCAGTCACGGTGTTGGACATGGTGAAGGATCCAGAGGGCAGATTCCTGATCTTAGATCTAGAGATAAAAAAACATAATATACACCATAGCAAACATATACGCCCCAAATGGGGCTAACACAGAATTCTATTCCACTCTTTTGAGACAGCTGCTGACCAAACCAAAACACCAAATCTTTATAGGTGGAGATTTCAATACGATTCTAAATAATTCCATTGACAGAGTGGGACCTAGACAAACCCCTGTTACCACACCCCCTCCCCTCCTGGAAAAAATCTCACAACTGGGACTTTGCGATCCCTGGAGACTACAACATCCAACTACTAGACAATACAGCTTCTTTTCCCACCCACACCACTCACACTCACGCATTGATAATATTCGGATATCAAATAAACTGTTCCCACATATATCTAACACGTTCATAAATAATATTCTAATCTCAGACCACGCTCCAGTCAAACTATCAATAAACCTAAACACACAATCTACTAGAACAGACCACTGGAGTTTCCCAGCATATCTTTATAATTCAGAAGACTTTAAAGTATTCATAACCACCCAGTGGCAGAATTATGAGGATGACAATATGATACATATGGAGGACCCTGCTCTCTTCTGGCAGGCCTCCAAGGCAGTGATGAGGGGACACATAATAGCATATGTCTCACACAAGAAAAAAGCCTATAGAAAAAAATTCTCTCAACTCGACCGTAACCTTCGGGAGGCATGCAGCCAATACATTAATAACCCTACAGAGACAAACAAAGAATATTATACATCAACAAAAAATTTATTAGACACATATCTGCTGCGTCAGGCACGGTGGTCAGTAGACGCTAGAAGAAATAAACACCACAGATGGGGTAACCGAACAGGCACATTACTAGCAAGATTAACTAAACCACAGCGCTCCCGCTGCTCGATACTACAAATACTTAACACTAACACAAATCAAACCATGACTACCCAATCTGAAATACAACAATTCTTCCTACAGTACTTTGAATCTCTATATGCCTTACACACAATATCAGCTAAGGATGCTGATACCTATCTGGAAACATGCTCCCTTCCCCAACTTATGGTGGAACAACAAGAATCTCTCAATCGCACAATAACCCAACAAGAAATTTCCAAAGTCATCAAATCATTACACAACACCAAAGCCCCGGGCCCAGACGGCTTTCCAGCAGAATATTACAAATTACTTAACCCCCATATACTCCCTATCCTCACTGACCTATATAACAATATACTCACTCAAAAAACCCACATCCAAAATTTCAATGACTCCCAAACCATTCTTTTACTCAAACCAAACAAAGATCCACTGTTAGTCCAATCTTACAGGCCAATATCATTATTAAATCAAGATTATAAAATCTTAACAAAAATAGTAGCGAATAGACTTAGCCAGATTATGCCGGACTTAATCACAGACTCGCAATTAGGATTCACCAAGGGCAGGAACACTACCAAAGCCATACGCACAGCCATAGCTGCCATTTCAGCCCATTCCACTAGACCCAGCTCCCAAGAAATTTTGTTAAGTTTAGATGCCGACAAGGCTTTTGATAGGGTCTCCTGGGAATTTTTACATAAAATTCTCACCACACGTAATTATGGACCCAACTTCATCAGACTAATCATATTCCTTTATGAAAATACCAACACCTCCCTACTAATAAATAACACCAATTCACATATTTTCCAAACCCGTAGAGGGACAAGGCAGGGATGCCCACTCTCTCCCCTATTGTTCAACCTCAGCATAGACCCACTACTTAGAACCATATCTAACAATAAACAATTCACAGGTATCAAAGTTGGTAAGGAAGATCTAAAACTCTCGGTATATGCAGATGACATCCTTCTATTCATATCCAAACCCCTACAATCCATACCGGCTATAATGGATGATTTGACGCAGTTTGGGGGGCTGTCGGAACTACAAATTAACTACAATAAATCTGAAGCACTCCTTCTAGGAACCAGCAATTCCCCAAACTGGTCAGGTAGTTTCCCATTTAAATGGGCCACCACAACCATAACATACCTAGGAACCCTCCTCCTTAGACAAATAGACTCGCTATACTCAAAAAACATCCCCCCACTCATAACCCAAATGACAAATACGTTGACTGCATGGGGAAAATTCCCCCTATCTTTTACAGGTCGAGCTAATCTCATAAAGATGATGTTGTTCCCCAAGCTACTTTACCTATTACAAACCTTACCAATATTTCTGTCCCGGAAAGACACAAAACACACAAATACCATTTTTCGCAAATATATATGGCATAACAAACCCTCACGAATTAAATATAATATCCTTATATTGAACTATACAACATAGCCTCACATCTCAGAATAGTCAGGGACTGGCTGCTCGCCTCCTCGAACTATACCCGCACTGACTTAGACCAACAATTGTGTGACTCTCAGTCCCTATCCTCAATGCTACACACACGTTTCCTGCACCTGCCGGAGGAGAGTAGGGATAATCCTTTACTGATGTCAGGCTGGAAAGCATGGAACAGAGCCTGCCCTATGATGGGCCTGAAACAATTTCACTCACTATGGCTACCATTTACTAAGCACCCGAATTTCCAGGAGGGGAGAGCCCACATGGTATTCCACAGATGGAAAGCGGGGGGGGGGGGGGGGGAGAGACATTTCGAGATCTGGTAGATACGACCACTAAACGCCCCCTGTCTTTCTCGCAAGCCAAAAATAAATTTCCTATCATGGGACCTAACTTGTTCCACTATCTACAAGCCAGCAGCTATGTCTCAAAATCAATCTCCAACCTAGGAGAAACAGACTGGAATAACCCACTAGACACACTACTGCAGTCACCGGAACAAAGTCTGAACTCTCTATCCAACTACAATAAACTCCTGCAACATATTATTTACATATTATATAATAAACATAATATATTAACACTCAAACCACACACCTAAGGATAAACCAATGGAAACAAGACATACCCACATTAACAGAAAACGCCACACAAGAAATCATTAATCTACATATAAAATATCTCCCAGCAATCTCATACCACGAAATGACCCTGAAGCTACTACACAGAGGCTATATTTCACCATACAGATTGGGAAGGATCAGGGGTCTGCCCCAGACTCTATGTCCAAAATGCAAGGTTCCCAAACCGTATCTCTTCCATTGCATGTGGTCTTGTCCAGTTATCCAGGATTTCTGGAAACAGGTAGCTACATTTTCCACACAATACTTAATTAACTATGTCCCCCTAACACCACTCTGGGCAATATTGGGACATATGAGTACACAAACTTCCCGCATCACACTAGGAGCCAAAAAATTACTCCTCAATATATCAGCTGCAGCTAGGAACCATACTCCAACAATGGATAACACCCACCCCGCCATCCCTAAAGCTATTCAATACCAAATTATCATACCTATTCCGAATGGATTGGGTGGAAGCAACACTAGACAAAGAAAACAAAGTCAGCCAATTCTTCAAACTCTGGGAAAGTTTTATTGACATTTTACCTACACACATTAAACAAAGTATTCACGACTGCTTCCATACAACAGTATGGTATACGGAACAAACATTGAGTCACAACCCCCCAGTCTCTCTACCATGAATGGATACATAAGTCAACCTGCGCGTTACTCCCCCCTTTCCTCTTCTACCTCCTTCTTCAACTGTCGAGACTAGATCCCCACCTAATCCTTGGCGACTGAACAACAACAATAACTGCTATTATAATTATGACCTTAATTTAGGCAATTAGTTAAATAAGTTAAGATAGTGTTATAACCCTGAAAATTAGTTGCGGCAAGTTAAGCAAGTAAATAATAAAATAATAATTTAGAGCTAGAGATTTGGACCAGTAAATATCTTTTAAGACTCAGATAACATGATAAAGATCTAATGTTAATGTCTATGCATAATTTACCTAGTAATTACTATACAGCTAATGCAAGGAAGTTCTTGAGCGGATTTCTTCCCCTTCTTCTTTTATCTCTTCCTTTTTCTCAATAAGTATATCTATGCAAATGTATGTTCCAATTTGCTTCTTTTTTTTATATTCACTGAGTATACCTATGCAAATATTCTGTTCCAATTTGCACTCCTTTTTTTATATTCTGTAAACTCCCATCTCTATTCTCAATAAAATTATTTATAAAAAAAAAAAAAAAGATACTACTATTTAGCCGTACAAAGGTATACATATGACTTTACACAAAGTCCAGTTGCCACTATACACTTTACTGACAGGTGTTCTACAATCCATACACACTATTCCATATCGGAAAGTGAACAATAAAACCCCTTTCAAACTAATACAGAAACCCTCCTTCAACTCATACATACAACACACTTTCAGGGAGATTCAATAAAAGTTATTATCCTTCAAAATGGTGCTAATTTTGCCCCAACCAATCAGATGTTATTTAACATTTGAAAGCTAATATCTGATTGGTTGGGGCAAAATTAGCACCATTTTAAAAGATAAGAACTTTTATTGAATAACCCTGCTTATGCATAAAGCAGAGATCAATTCTGACAAATCACATTATCAATCACTTGACTTTAATAACCCCAGACTTTACCTCAGATGGAACAGTGGTGGAATGGCTAGACAGAGGGATAACCAGATTAGCTCACCTCCGATATTGGGAAGACTTATCAGTTTCTTACTAGAAATCTTAGCATGTTTGCCCCATCCAACAGCCAAAAAGGTAAAATTACTGCTGTTAAAAACATTTAAATTAAATCAGCAATGGACTTCAAGTCTAACCACGGATTTTCTATTAGTGCTTAAGATATTCGTAAACCACTGTGTTGTTGTTTTGGTGTTATGTTTAGGATAATTTTTATGTTGGAGAATGGGGAATGACCCATCTTAAACTATCAGGAAGATCGATGCAGGTTGAATTTGTGTGTAATTGTTAGCATACATTTTCCAAACAAGATATTCACGAATTGATTTTTAATAATTGTCCAAAATGTTATTTTCACATTGAAGGTTTTAATATGTGTATACAGCTAAAAAAAAAAACTTGCTATAGGCATTGTAAAGCACAACACATATATATATTACAATACTGTAGGGTGTACCATACCTGTCAACTTCCTCTTTCATATATGTGGTGTAGCTGCTGCCATCATAGGACAAAAGGAGACCACCATCACTCAGTCTGTGTACATCCACTTCTACACAGGAGCAGTTCATTATTAAAACATAAGAATTGGGAGATTGTCGTGTCACCTGGTTTGCAAAGAAACAATGACACGTTACTGTGTACATCACTTAATGAACGGGAAACATAACAAAGCAATGACACACACAATCATTTTTATTTCCAAACACAAAAATCATTTTACAGTGTGTGTGTGTGTGTGTGTGTGTGTGTGTGTGTGTATATATTTACCTTAAGGACATATTTCTTTCCTTCATAGATAAGTTCCACATCTACTGTATTTAGCAGTGTATGTGCAGGTAGAACCTGTCCCCTGTATAAAAAAATAAAGAAATGCAGAGAGTTATCAGTCCAGTACATTTTATCACATCATACCATCAGAGGGGAGAAGTAGAAGTTGATTGCATGGAAATTTCTTAATCAAAAACATGGTACCAGTCAGATTTATTTAAATGATATAAAGTACATAAGAACTATATCTTCAGTGACAAAGGGGGTTCTTTAACCTGTAAATGGTGAAACAGACAGTGATATTGTCTTTCAGAAGATGTTGTGCAAGCAGGTTCATTGAATAATTTTAAGAGAGGACAGGATGCCTTTTTAATACAGGAGAAATTTCAGTTTTACACGAAGTTTCAAGTTAATCCAGGTACAGCACTAGTCAGATTAACAGTTGGGGGTCAAGATTTTTTGTTTCCTTCTGTTGTAAAGTAGATATTATTTTAGAGTTGTTTTTTTTCTGTCCCCTGAATAAAAACTTTAATACATGCATAATAACATTCATATAGTATTAATACTAGTTATTAAGCTGGTTACTTTAACGAGCGCTAGAACCCATCAGAGTTCCAAAGCCAGAGCTTACCCCCCTCAGTGTCCCAAGGCCAGTGTCGCCCCCTCAGTGTCCCATGGCCAGATTCCCCATCAATGTCCCAAGGCCAGAGTCCCCATCAGTGTCCCAAGGCCAGAGTCCGCCCCCTCAGTGTCCCAAGGCCAGAGTCCCCCTCCTCAGTCTCCCAAGGCCAGAGTCCCCCTCCTCAGTCTCCCACGGTCAGAGTTCCCCCTCAGTGTTCCAAGGCAAGTGCCCCCCATTCAGTTTCCCAAGACCAGAGCCCCCAGTGTCCCAAAAGAAGGGGGAATGAGCCGGCAAAAATAACTCGGTGCAAAAGCCGGGGGTTGGGTAATTCTATTGATGGTGCACGGGAAAGGGGAGTAGAAGGGGTAGATACAAAAAAAATAACTGGGTAGGGTGGAAATCGTGGCGAGGCGCTCAGCCGTGGAAATATAATGTGAAATAGGGGAAGGTAAAATATAACAGGGGGGAAGGGTGGGGAAACCCAGTGGAAGGAGAGAACGTGTCAAACGAGGTGGTAACCAAAACCAAAAAGCGCAGAGCAGGGGAGAGAGTCCAAAAGGCAAGCGGAAAACAGGCTAAACCAGAGAAACTGCCGCGGTACTGGGGCGCACATGGTGACTCAAGAAAAAAAGGTGTGAAGGCCGGAAGAAGGTGGAAAGTGGGAAAAAAGGGGGGGGTGGGGCCTCAGGTACACTGCACTAAAGCCGCGTACGTGGGGAAAAAAAATGAGGAAGAGGGTCCCCATTGGTCCCTACCCAGGAAAAAAGAATCGCGGAACAAACATAAAGGTGCAGATAATACAAAGTTCGGGGCGTAAGTCATCGAAAGTGCGGAAGCAATTCCAGCAAAATTGAATGGTATTCGGTCACAAGGGAAGTGGGGAGAGGGGAAGAAAGAAAAAGCAGGGAGGTGCGTGGTACAAGAAAGACAAAAGAAAAAGCTTGACTTCATAATGTGTCGAGGGAGATCGTTACTGACGTATTCGGAGCGTCATGGTAGGTGGGTGACGGGTGAAATGTGGGGCACTGATTGGAATCCAAAAAAGAGGGGTGGGGCACGACCCGCACGATCGAAAATCCATAGGGGGGGAAATAGGAAAATCGGTCTACAAGCAAAAGGAAGCTTGTGGGCGAACAGTGGACTGGAAGCGGTGAGGGGGGGGTCATTGCCGACCAAATCCCTGAATAATAGAAAGAAGCTAAAGAGTAGGACAACGAAAGAATGAAGCAGTAGAAATGTCGGAATTTATCATGAACTTTTTAGGGATTTTCCTTTAAAAGCTGTAACAAGGGGGGATGTGTAGACGGGTTCTCGTTGTGCAGTCAGTGAATCGATGATTTTCACATTGGGCTACTAAGTGCAGATGAGATTCAATGTTGAGAAATGTATGATAGCATTTGGACTTAAAAATCCTTTTACTATAAATGGCTCTGTGTTAAGTGAATCCTGTTGGAAAAGGATCTTGGAGTTTTGGTGGATAACAAACTTAAAGGTAGCAACATGCCAGTCAGCAACAGCTAGAGCCAGCATGTCTTGTAAAAGAGAGGTTGGATTCAATTGAAAAGTTATTCTTCCTCTTTACAAAGCATTGGTAAGGCCTCATTTGGAATATGCAGTGCAATTTTGGAATCCTGTGTACAAAAAGGGCATGGAAGGGTTTCAGAGAAGGGCAACCAAAATAATAAGAGATTGGGAGAGCTTAAATATAAGAGAGATTGGATAAGTTGCAACTATGTAAGCTAGAGAAAGGCGCTTGCGTGGGGATTTGATTACTCTGTATAAATACATTAATGGGCCATTAAATAAACTATCTGGGGCACTGTTCACCAATAGCGCATGTAATCCCTTAAAACTTGAGAAAAGAAGTTTAGGCTTTAAGTCGGAAAGGGTTTTTCACAGTGAGAACGGTAAAGCTATGGAACTGTCTTCCAATGGACGTTGTGATGGCGTGTTCATTGGACAGTTAAAAAAAAAGCTGGAGAGTTTCGGCAAACAATGTTCAAGTTACTGGTATTGAATATATAAGTAAAGTTGATCCAGGTATATTTCAGATTGCCACTTGGAGTCAGAAGGAATTTTTCCTCCTTCATAAATTTGGTGGGTTTTTTTTTGCCTTCCTCTGGATCAACAGTTAGGCAGGAAATGAGATATTTCTAGTAGGTTGGACTGATGGACGTTATGTCTTTATTCAACCTCAAATACTACAGTTAACTATACTAATATGTAGCTAAATCATATATCCCTTGTTGAACAATATGGAAGCTGCATTTAAAAGTTAAACTTATTTTTAAAAATTATTTTTATTTATGTAGCCTAGAACCTTGGCAAAAAATTACTATCCATTGCTAGCTTTGGAAAAGTCTTGGGGCAATCATAATCCTTTAATTAAACAGGAAGCGAAATTGAGGTCTTTGGCTTTTTACTGTACCTGCAATACCACATAAAAATATTCCTTTGTTTCCAGGCTGAGCGCCCAGACACAATGCTTGGAGTAGTTTGTGGTGCCCTGCATGTAGCAGATGTGAGTCTGCGGAACAGTGTCTCCATCTTCCTTCACTCCTTAGAGAGTAGGTAGTACTAAACTAACAGGGTTATTCAAATAAAGTTTTTCAGGGATTCAATAAAAGTTCTTATTGTTTAAAATGGTGCTAATTTTGCCGCCCAACCAATCAGATGTTAACTTTCAAATGGGAAATATCTCTGATTGGTTTGGGTAAAATTAGCACCATTTTACCCAGAGCTCAAATTGCTCCGGGCAATATGGCTTCTGGTATTTACTACGGTTTTGCACCTTGTGGTAAATCCCAAAATCCCACCATTGCTATTCTTAATTTTTGGAGTTAAAATGTTGCAAACCCTTTATTAAATACATTGCGCCATTGCACAGGGGCTTTTGTGAAACTCGTGCAGCCAGTGCAATTACGAGTTAAACTTGCGCTAACCTATTCATTATTGGTTAGCAGCACGATTGTAACCTCTATTTTTGCACACGCACATGTGGGTAATCAGGCCCAAGATCTTTTGTTAATCTCCGTGTATTCTTTAAAAATGGTGCTAATTTTGCTCCAATAAATCAGATGTTGGCTTTCTTATGTTAAATAAAATTTGATTGGTTGGGGCAAAATTAGCACAATTTATATGAATAGATCTTTTATTACATCTCCCTGTAAATGTTTGTTTTCCATCAGTCTTGCAGAAAAATGAAGGTTCCCCCCAGCCTGGGTAAGGCCTAATGCACATTTTTACTTTATTTATTTTTTAAAATTTATTTTCTACTTGCTTCATTGTTTTTTTAAGTTCATTTTATTTTTCAATAAACTATTTACATCATAATCTTTGTCATTGTATCATTTGATTGGACATACATATTGAATATCCTGCTATAGTATTAATACAGATTATGGTTATATATCGTTGTAAGGCTTGGTAGCAGATCAGTAGATCTATGTATTATTATCAAGATCGCTTAAGCCTGGACGGTGGGGAGATAGGTTCCATTTAAAAAAAAAATTTCAGGGCAGTATCTATGTTTGATATTTAGGTTATTGTATGGGAAAGCATTATTAATTAGTTCTCGCCAAGTTTTCAAGCCATAAATAATGTTTCAGGGAGGAAAGTTAACTTATAGGTGTCTTCAATTCTAGGGTATTCATACTCATTATACACTATCTAGGGTCCATAGGCATAGGCCAGGGTAGTAGTGATGTGGAAATTTGACTTGGTTTTCCTTGGTCAAAAAGTGGTTTACCTGTGGACAGTCCCAATAAGGTGCCAAAAGTCTGCTGCGTCTGCTTGGCATTTAGATGTGTTGTAGATATGTGTGTATCTTTGTTGGTCAAATATGGCTGATGAACAATGTACAGTACATCTGTATTAATCAGTTATTAGCTGATGGTGAGACATAGGTATGTGTTGATCCAAGTTCACCCAATTCTTGTGTAAGTTCAGGTATGTTTATGGACTATTGTTGGGTTATTGTTGCAATTTGTGTGTCAGTCTGGGTATTGATTAAGAGGGAATAAAGTTAGGAGTCCATCCTTGAAGTCCCTGGTTTTAAATATTCAGATTGTCGAATGCTTGGATATTGGTATTTTCCTGTTCAGGAATTAAGCGTGTATACAGTGGTGCAGTTGCAGCTATCTGTAGAAGTTGGACCCAGGAGGTCACATTCTGCCTTTATATTTCAAAGGTTAAGTATTTTTCCATTGATGATTTGGCTGAATTGGACTATTCCTTAGTTTCCCAATCAGCTCCCCAGAACCTCCGCTATTGGGGGGAAAACATGATTCTCCAAATGCAGTTTGGGAGGGATACCTGTATATTTAAGCAGCTCACTTTTTCTTTCCACACTTTGTACATGATTTGATTGTGTATGGGGTGGAGGAATTGATCAGATTTTACTATATGTGTACTATATGAAGCTAACATCTGATCTGTAGGAGAGGGGAGTTTCATTTGGTTTTAGCAATTTTGCCATATATTGAAGTTACCCAGCAATGTATACATTCAAAAAATGGGAAGTGCACAACCTGCACAGTTCTTTGGTTGTTGTATTTACTGAGTTTGAGTTGGCACGTTTATTCACCTTGATAAAGTGTGTCAGATTTCCATTTAGATCTGAAAATATTTTTTTGGTAAGAATATCGGTGCATGTTCTACATAAAAGAATTTAGGTAGATTAACTCTCCCTGTCAGATTGAGAACTTGCTTTTATTACTTATAATTAAAATAAAAAGCAATTGATTACATAAATGGATATCAATTTTGAAATGAATAGATTTCTAAAAAAAAACCCTATTAAAGGGCATTTCCACCCCCAAAACTATAATCCCCCCAACTACTGGCCCCACCATGTAGTGGTTTTAATCCTTACCTCACATCCCAGCTCCATAGGGTTCTCCTGTAGTCCCCCCCCCAAAGTCCCAAAATGACCACCAGGAGGCTAGCAGGTCCATATAGGACACTGCCTGCTACCTGGCCTCCCGGAGATCATTGCCATGCGTACTGCAGCCCTTCTCACCCCCTCCTCCCCCTCCCTCTCCTCCCTCTCCCTCCCGTTCTGCATCCCTCCCCCCCCCCTAGCATAAATCCCCTTCATGGCAGCCTTCCCCCATGTCCCCCAGCCCCAACCGCATGATTTTTATTTTATACAGCTCCCCAAACTTTAACTTACCTCTCTGCTTTCCTACACTGGAGTGAGCTGGCCGGCAGCCGCGTCCGTGATTGGCTGCCGCTCAGCCAATCACAGACGCGGCTGCCGGTCCCGCCCCTCTGCTTGCATTCCTCCAAGCGAGGGCCGGGAGCGCGTCGGAGGAAAGAGGGGAGGTAAGTAGAGTTTGGGGGGGCTTAAAAAAAAAAAAATAAATGCGGTTGGGGCTGGGAGCCCATGGGAATCCATAGCAAAAATTACATTTAGGGTGGACATGCTCTTTATTACATAAATGGATCATGCTACACTTCAATGCAAATGCAATGGAGTTATTTCCACTGCCACACCTCTATGGCACCACTCTTTCTATCTAAAGACACAACCTTTAAGAAACCCTGCTCTATGCAGCTGTGTTTTACGTATTTGCCCCCTTTTATATAAAAGTATATATTTATATAAATATTTATAAATATAGATTATCTATATAAGTCATATGTCCAACCCTTTTAAGCTACCTATGATACCAATTGTACAGTCCCGAAATGGTACAACCATTTTCATCTAAGAAACATTTTCCATCATGCCCCCCCCCCCCAAAAAAACATTAGGTAGATTGTTGTGCAAACATGTACACACAACCAGATCATTGTATGATATAGGATTCCTATATAATAAAAGTCTTACCTGCTGCATCTGTGCCTCCATGTGTGTGTTGTCCCGACAGCACTCACACTGTGCATGCTTAAGATTGTCACTGCCATTCTTTATTTATTCACCACTGAGGGAGACACACCATGCATAAAAGCACAGACACACCCCCCTCAGTGTCCAGTTTCCCAAAGTCAGAGTCCCTCTTGGTGTCCCATGACCAAAGTACCCCCCCCTCATTATCCCAAGGCCAGAGTCCCCCATCAGTGTCCAAATGGTAGGTGGTACTCTGTGCATGGGACACCGAGGGGGCACTCTGGCATTGGGACCCTGGACACCGAGGGGGCACTCTGGCATTGGGACCCTGGACACCGAGGGGGCACTCTGGCCTTGGGACACTGGACACTAAGGTGACTGGCCTCTGAGAAGGAGACTCTGGCCTTGAGACATTGATGGTGGAACTGGCCTTGGGACAGTGAGGGGCTGACTGGCCATGGGACGTGAGGGGGGACTCTGGCCTTGGAACACTGGGGGACACTCTGGCCATGGGACACTGAAGAGGGAGGACTGTCCTTGGGACACTGAGTCTGGGGACTTTGGCCTTGGGATATGAGAGTGGGGACTCTGTCTTGGGAGACTAGGGGGGACTCTGGCCTTGAGACAATGACACTGGGGGGGACTCTGGCCTTTGGACATTGAGGGGGACTCTGGCCTTGGGACACTGAGGGGGGACCCTCTGACCATGGGACACTGAAGAGGGGGGGCTCTGTCCTTGGACACTGAGGGGGCACTCTGGCCTTGGGACACTGAGTGTGGGACTTTGTCCTTGGGATACTGAGCATGGAACTTTGACCTTGGGACACTGAGGGGGGACTCTGGCCATGGGACAGTGAGGGGCTGACTGGCCTTGGGGCACTGAGGGGGGACTCTGGCCTTGGGACACTAGAGGGGACACTCTGGCCATGGGACACTGAAGAGGGGGACTCTGTCCTTGGACACAGAGGGGGCACTAAGGGACATGAGTGTGGGACTTTGGCCTTGGGATACTGGCGTGGGACTCTGATCTTGGGACACTGAGGGTGGGGCTATAGCCGTGGGACACTGGACACTGAGGGGGGACTCTGGCCTTGGGACATGAGGGGCTGACTCTGGCCATGGGACAGTGAGGACTCTGGCCTTGGAACACTGAGGGGGGACTCTGTCCTTGGATCCGAGGAGGCACTCTGGCCTTGGGACATTGAGTGTGGGACTTTGTCCTTGGGATACTGAGATGGGACTCTGACCTTGGGACACTAAGGGTGGGGCTATGGCCTTGGAACACTGAGGGTGGGGACTTTGACCTTGGGACACTGAGGGGGACCCTGAAAAACTGGATACTGAGGTGGACTCTGGCCTTGGGAAACTGGACAGGGGGGGGCTCTGGCCTTTTGAACATTGAGAGGGGGACTCTGGCCTAGAGACACTGATGGGGACTCTGGTCTATACACTGAGGGCGGACTCTGGCCTTGGGACACATGGGCGACACTGGCCTTGGAACTGTGATGGGGACTCTGGCCGTGAGACATTAATGGGGGACTTGGGTCTGGGACACTGAGGGCTGGACTCTGGCCTTGGAACATTAAGGGGGGACTCTGGTCTTGGGAGACTTAGGGGGATTCTGGCCTTGGGACACTGGACATTGAGGGGGGACCTGGCCTTGGGATATTGAGGGGGACTCGTCCTTGGACGCTGAGGGGGGACATCTGACCTTGGGACACTGATGTGGGACTTTGTCCTTGGGAACTGAGCGTGGGACTCTGACCTTCAGACACTGAGGGTGGGCTATGGCCTTGGAAGACTGAGGGTGGGAACTTTGACCTTGGGACACTGAGGGGGGACCCTGGAAAACTGGATACTGAGGTTGACTCTGGCCTTGGGAAACTGGATACGGGGGGGACTCTTGCCTTTTGAATACTATACACTGAGGGCGGGGACTCTGGCCTTGGGACACATGGGGCACTCGGCCTTGGAACTTGTGAGGAGGACTCTGGCCTTGAACATTAATGGGGGACTTGGGTCTTGGGACACTGAGGGCTGGACTCTGGCCTTGGAACATTAAGGGGGGACTGTGGTCTTGGGAGACTTAGGGGGATTCTGGCCTTGGGACACTGGACATTGAGGGGGGACTCTGGCCTTGGGACATTAGGGGGATTCTGCCTTGGGACACTGAGGGGGGACCCTCGACCTGGGATACTGAGAGGGGGGACTCTTCCTTGGACGCTGAGTGTGGACTTTGTCCTTGGATACTGAGCGTGGGACTCTGACCTTGGGACACTGAGGGTGGGACTCTGGTCCTTGGACACTGATGGTGGTGACTCTGGCCTTGGGACACTGAGGAGGGGGGCTCTGGCTTTGGGACACTGAGGGGGCTCTCTGGCCTTGGGACTCTGAGGGGGCGACTTTGGCTTTGGGACACTGAGTGTGGGACTTTGTCCTTGGGATACTGAGCGTGGGACTCTGACCGTGGGACACTGAGGGTGGGACTCTGGTCCTTGGACACGGATGGTGGTGACTCTGGCCTTGGGACACCTGAGGGAGGGGGGCTCTGGTCTTGGGACACTGAGGGGGCTCTCTGCCTTGGGACTTTGAGGGGGCGACTTTGGCTTTGGGACACTGAGGGTGGGTCCCTGGCCTTGGGACACTGAGGGTGGGTCCCTGGCCTTGGGACACTGAGGGTGGGTCCCTGGCCTTGGGACACTGAGTGGGGACACTGGCCTTGGGACACTGATTACGGGGGCTCTGGTCTTGGGAAACTGAATGGGGGGCACTTGCCTTGGAACACTGAGGGGGGACTCTGACCGTGGGAGACTGATGAGGGGGACTTCGGCCTTGGAGACTGAGGAGTGGGGACTCTGGCCTTGGGACAACTGAGTGGGGACACTGGCCTTGGGACACTGATTAGCAGTCAACCACCATCAGTGTTCCAAGGACCAGAGTCCACCCTCAGTGTCCCAGGTCAGAGTCCCACGCTCAGTATCTCAAGGACAAAGTCCCACACTCAGCGTCCAAGGAAAGAGTCCCCCCTCTTCAGTATCCCAAGGTCAGAGGGTCCCCCCTCAGTGTCCCAAGGCCAGAATCCCCTCAATGTCCCAAGGCCAGAGTCCCCCCTCAATGTCCAGTGTCCCAAGGCCAGAATCCCCCCTAAGTCTCCCAAGACCACAGTCCCCCCTTAATGTTTCCAAGGCCAGAGTCCAGCCCTCAGTGTCCCAAGACCCAAGTCCCCCATAATGTCTCAAGGCCAGAGTCCTCATCACAGTTCCAAGGCCCGAAGTCCCCCCATGTGTCCCAAGGCCAGAGTCCCCGCCCTCAGTGTATAGTATTCAAGGCAAGATTCCCCCCCGTATCCATTTTCCCAAGGCCGAGTCCACCTCAGTATCCAGTTTTCCAGGGTCCCCCCTCAGTGTCCCAAGGTCAAAGTTCCCACCCTCAGTCTTCCAAGGCCATAGCCCCACCCTCAGTGTCTGAAGGTCAGAGTCCCACGCTCAGTATCCCAAGGACAAAGTCCCACACTCAGTGTCCCAAGGTCAGATGGTCCCCCCTCAGCGCCAAGACAGATCCCCCTCAATATCCCAAGGCACGAGTCCCCCCTCAATGTCCAGTGTCCCAAGGCCAGAATCCCCCCTAAGTCTCCCAAGACCAGAGTCCCCCCTTAATGTTCCAAGGCCAGAGTCCGCCCTCATGTCCCAAGACCCAAGTCCCCCATTAATGTCTCACGGCCAAGTCCCCATCACAGTTCCAAGGCCAGTGTCGCCCCATGTGTCCCAAGGCCAAGTCCCGCCCTCAGTGTATAGACCAGAGTCCCCATCAGTGTCTCTAGGCCAGAGTCCCCCTCTCAATGTTCAAAGGCCAGAGCCCCCCCTGTCCAGTTTCCCAAGGCCAGAGTCCACCTCAGTATCCAGTTTTCAGGGTCCCCCTCAGTGTCCCAAGGTCAAAGTCCCCACCCTCAGTTTTCCAAGGCCTAGCCCCACCCTTAGTGTCCCAAGGTCAGATGTCCCATGCTCAGTATCCCAAGGACAAAGTCCCACACTCAATGTCCCAAGGCCAGAGTGCCTCCTCGGCATCCAAGGACAGAGTCCCCCCTCAGTGTTCCAAGCCAGATCCCCCTCACTGTCCCATGGCCAGAGTCAGCCCCTCACTGTCACAGCCAGAGTCCCCCTCAGTGTCCAGTGTCCCACGGCTATAGCCCCACCCTCAGTGTCCCAAGTCAGAGTCCCACGCTCAGTATCCCAAGGCCAAAGTCCCACACTCAGTGCCCTTAGTGCCCCCTCTGTGTCCAAGGACAGAGTCCCCCCTCTTCAGTGTCCCATGGCCAGAGGTCCCCTCTCAGTGTCCCAAGGCCAGAGTCCCCCCTCAGTGCCCCAAGGCCAGGTCAGCCCCTCACTGCCCATGGCCAGAGTCCCCCCTCAGTGTCCCAAGGTCAAAGTTCCATGCTCAGTATCCCAAGGACAAAGTCCACATCACTTGTCCCAAGGCCAAGTGCCCCCTCATGTCCAAGGACAGAGCCCCCCCTCTTCAGTGTCCCATGGTCAAGGTCCCCCCTCAGTGTCCCAAGGCCAAGTCCCCCTCAATGTCCAAAGGCCAGAGTCCCCCTCATTGTCTATTGTCTCAAGGCCAGAGTCCCCCCCTAAGTCTCCCAAGACCAGAGTCCCCACTCTCAGTATCCCAAGGCCAAAGTCCCAGACTCAGTGTCCCAAGCAGTCCTCCCCTTCAGTGTCCCTGGCCAGAGTGTCCCCCCTCAGTTTTCCAAGGCCAGAGTCCCCCCTCACTGTCCCATGGCCAGTCAGCCCCCACTGTCCCAAGGCCGTTCAACCATCAATGTCTCAAGGCCAGAGTCTCCTTCTCAGAGGCCAGTCACCTTAGTGTCCAGTGTCCCAAGGCCAGAGTGCCCTCCTCGTTTCCAGGTCCCAATGCCAGAGTGCCCCCTCGGTGTCCAGGTCCCAAGCCAGAGTGCCCCCTCGGTGTCCCATGCACAGAGTACCACCTACCATTTGGACACTGATGGGGGACTCTGGCCTGTCTCAAGGCCAGAGTCCCCCCTAAGTCTCCCAAGACCAGAGTCCCCACTCTCAGTATCCCAAGGCCAAAGTCCCAGACTCAGTGTCCCAAGGACAGTCCTCCCTCTTCAGTGTCCCATGGCCAGAGTGTCCCCCCTCAGTGTTCCAAGGCCAGAGTCCCCCCTCACTGTCCCATGGCCAGTCAGCCCCTCACTGTCCCAAGGCCAGTTCCACCATCAATGTCTCAAGGCCAGAGTCTCCTTCTCAGAGGCCAGTCACCTTAGTGTCCAGTGTCCCAAGGCCAGAGTGCCCCCTCGGTGTCCAGGGTCCCAATGCCAGAGTGCCCCCTCGGTGTCCCATGCACAGAGTACCACCTACCATTTGGACACTGATGGGGGACTCTGGCCTTGGGATAATGAGGGGGGGGTACTTTGGTCATGGGACACCAAGAGGGACTCTGACTTTGGGAAACTGGACACTGAGGGGGCTGTGTCTGTGCTTTTATGCATGTGTGTCTCCCTCTAGTGGTGAATAAATAAAGAATGCAGTGACAATCTTAAGCATGCACAGTGTGAGTGCTGTCGGGACACACACACATGGAGGCACAGATGCAGCAGGTAAGACTTTTATTATATAGGATATCCTAATATCATACAATGATCTGGTTGTGTGTACATGTTTGCACAACAATCTACCTAATGTTTTTTTTGGGGGGGGGGGGGCATGATGGAAAATGTTTCTTAGATTGAAAATGGTTGTACCATTTCGGGACTGTACAATTGGTATCATAGGTAGCTTAAAAGGGTTGGACATATGACTTATATAGATAAATCTATATTTATAAATATTTTATATAAATATATACTTTTATATAAAAGGGGGCAAATACGTAAAACACAGCTGCATAGAGCAGGGTTTCTTAAAAGGTTGTGTCTTTAGATAGAAGAGGTGTGCCATAGAGGTGTGGCAGTGGAAATAACTCCCATTGCATTTGCATTGAAGTGTAGCATGATCCATTTATGTAATTAAAGAGCATGTCCACCCTAAATGTAAATTTTTGCTATGCTATTCCCCATGGGCTCCCAGCCCCAACCGCATTTATTTTTTTTTTTTTAAGCCCCCCAAACTCTACTTACCTCCCCTCTTTCCTCCGACGCGCTCCCGGCCCTCTGCTTGGAGGAAATGCAAGCAGAGGGGCGGGACCGGCAGCCGCGTCTGTGATTGGCTGAGCGGCAGCCAATCACGGAGCGGCTGCCGGCAGCTCACTCCAGTGTAGGAAAGCAGAGAGGTAAGTTAAAGTTTGGGGAGCTGTATAAAAATAAAAATCATGCGGTTGGGGCTGGGGGACATGGGGGAAGGCTGCCATGAAGGGGATTTATGCTAGGGGGAGGGATGCAGAACGGGAGGGAGAGGGAGGAGAGGGAGGGGGAGGAGGGGGGAGAAGGGCTGCAGTACGCATGGCAATGATCTCCGGGAGGCCAGGTAGCAGGCAGTGTCCTATATGGACCTGCTAGCCTCCTGGTGGTCATTTTTTGGGACTTTGGGGGGGGACTACAGGAGAACCCTATGGAGCTGGGATGTGAGGTAAGGATTAAACTACACTACATGGTGGGGCCAGTAGTTGGGGGGATTATAGTTTTGGGGGTGGACATGCCCTTTAATAGGGTTTTTTTTAGAAATCTATTCATTTCAAAATTTAGATATCCATTTATGTAATCAATTGCTTTTTTATTTCTAATTATACAAGTAATAATTAAGCAAGTTCTCAATCTGACAGGGAGAGTTAATCTACCTAAAATTCTTTATATTGTAGAACATGCACCGATATTCTTACCAAAAAAATATTTTCAGATCTTAAATGGAAATCTGACACACTTTATCAAGGTGAATAAACGTGCCCAACTCAAACTCAGTAAATTACAACAACCAAAGAACTGTGCAGGTTGTGCACTTCCAATTTTTTGAATGTATTACATTGCTGGGTAACTTCAATATATGGCAAAATTGCTAAAACCAAATGAAACTCCCCTCTCCTACAGATCAGATGTTAGCTTCATATAGTACACATATAGTAAATATCTGATCAATTCCTCCACCCCATTACACAATCAAATCATGTACAAAGTGTGGAAAGAAACAAGTGAGCTGCTTAAATATACAGGTATCCCTCCCGAAACTGCATTCTGGAAGAATCATGTTTTCCCCCAACTAGCGGAGGTTTCCTGTGGAGCTGATTGGGAAACTAAAGGAATAGTCCAATTCAGCCAAATCATCAATGGAAACATACTTCAAACCTTTGAAATATAAAGGCAGAATGTGACCTTCCTGGGTCCAACTTCTACAGATAGCTGCAACTGCACCACTGTATACACGCTTAATTCCTGAACAGGAAAATACCAATATCCAAGCATTCGACAATCTGAATATTTAAAACCCAGGGACTTCAAGGATTGGACTCCTAACTTTATTCCCTCTTAATCAATACCCAGACTGACACACAAATTGCAACAATAACCCAACAATAGTCCATAAACATACCTGAACTTACACAAGATTATTGGGATGAACTTGGATCAACACATACCTATGTCTCACCATCAGCTAATAACTGATTAATACAGATGTACTGTACATTGTTCATCAGCCATATTTGACCCCACAAAAGCTACACCACATATCTACAACACATCTAAATGCCACGCAGACGCAGCAGACTTTTGGCACCTTATTTGGGACTGTCCACAGGTAAACCACTTTTTGACCAAGGAAAACCAAGTCAAATTTCTCACATCACTACTACCCTGGCCTATGCCTATGGACCCTAGATAGTGTATACTGAGTATGAATACCCTAGAATTAGAAGACACCTATAAGTTAACTTTCCTCCCTGAAACATTATTTATGGCTTGGAAAACTTGGCGAGAACTAATTAATAATGCTTTCCCATACAATAACCTAATATACAAACATAGATACTGCCCTGAAATTTTTTTTTTAAATGGAACCCTATCTCCCCACCGTCCAGGCTTAAGCGATCTTGATAATAAATACATGATCTACTGATCTGCTACCAAGCCTCCTTAAACGATATATAACACCATATCTGTATTAATACTATAGCAGGATATTCAATATGTATGTCCAATCAAATGATACAATGACAAAGATATGATGTAAATAGTTTATTGAAAAATAAAATGAACTTAAAAAAACAATGAAGCAAGTAGAAATATAATTTTAAAAAATAAAATAAAGTAAGAAATGTGCATTAGGCCTTTACCCAGGCTGGGGGGAACCTTCATTTTTCTGCAAGACTGAGTGAAAACAATACATTTACAGGGAGATGTAATAAAAGATCTTATCATTAAAAATTGTGCTAATTTTGCCCCAACCAATCAAATTTTATTTAACATAAGAAAGCCAACATCTGATTTATTGGAGCAAAATTAGCACCATTTTTAAAGATATACACGGAGATTCAACAAAAGATCTTGGGCCTGATTTACCCACATGTGCTGTGCTAAAAATAGAGGTTACAATCGTGCTAACCAATAATGAATAGGTTAGCGCAAGTTTAACTCCGTAATTGCACTGGCTGCACGAGTTTCACAAAAGACCCCTGTGCAACTGGCGCAATGTATTTAATAAAGGGTTTGCACCACTTTTAACTCCACAATTTAAGACTAGCTAATGGCTGGGATTTTGGGATTTACCACAAGGTGCAAATCCAGTATTAAATACCAGAAGCCATATTTGCCCGGAGCAATTTGCAGCTCTGGGTAAAATGGTGCTAATTTTACCCAAACCAATCAGAGCTTATTTCCCATTTGAAAGTTAACATCTGATTGGTTGGGGCAAAATTAGCACCATTTTAAACAATAAGAACTTTTATTGAATCTCCCTGAAAAACTTTTATTGAATAACCCTGTTAGTTTAGTACTACCTACCTCTCTAAGGAGTGAAGGAAGATGGAGACACTGTTCCGCAGACTCACATCTGCTACATGCAGGGCACCACAAACTACTCCAAGCATTGTGTCTGGGCGCTCAGCCTGGGAAACAAAGGAATATTTTATAGTGGTATTGCAGGTACAGTAAAAAGCAAAGACCTCAATTTCGCTTCCTGTTTAATATAAAGGATTATGATGCCCCAAGACTTTCCTTCCAAAGCTAGCAATGGATAGTAATTTGTTTGCCAAGGTTCTAGGCTACATAAAATAAAAATAATTTTTTAAAAATAAGTTTAACTTTTTAAATGCAGCTTCCATATTGTTCAACAAGGGATATATGATTTAGCTACATATTAGTATAGTATACTGTAGTATTTGAGGTTGAATAAAGACATACGTCCATCCAGTCCAACCTATCTAGAAATATCCTCATTTCCTGCCTAACTGTTGATCCAGAGGAAGGCAAAAAAAAACCCACCAAATTTATGAAGGAGGAAAAAATTCCTTCCTGACTCCAAGTGGCAATCTGAAATATACCTGGATCAACTTTACTTTATATATCAATACCAGTAACTTGCAACATTGTTTGCAGAAACTCGTCCAGCTTTTTTTTTTAACTGTCCAATGAACACGCCATCACAACGTCCATTGGAAGACAGTTCCATAGCTTTACCGTTCTCACTGTGAAAAACCCTTTCCGAACTTAAAGCCTAAACTTCTTTTCTTCAAGTTTTAAGGGATTACATGCGCTATTGGTGAACAGTGCCCCAGATAGTTTATTTAATGGCCCATTAATGTATTTATACAGAGTAATCAAATCCCCACGCAAGCGCCTTTTCTCTAGCTTACATAGTTGCAACTTATCCAATCTCTCTTTATATTTAAGCTCTCCCAATCCTCTTATTATTTTGGTTGCCCTTCTCTGAACCCTTTCCATGCCCTTTTTGTACACAGGATTCCAAAATTGCACTGCATATTCCAAATGAGGCCTTACCAATGCTTTGTAAAGAGGAAGAATAACATTTTTCTCAATTGAATCCATACCTCTCTTTATACAAGACATGCTGGCTCTAGCTGTTGCTGACTGGCACTGCTTGCTACCTTTAAGTTTGTTATCCACCAAAACTCCAAGATCCTTTTCCAACAGGGATTCACTTAACACAGAGCCATTTATAGTAAAAGGATTTTTAAGTCCAAAATGCATCATCATACATTTCTCAACATTGAATCTCATCTGCCACTTAGTAGCCCAATGTGAAAATCTATCTAGATTCATCTGCAACAATTGCACACCCTCTGAAGCTTTTAAAGGAACACTAAACCCCGAAAATTAACTATGTCCCATTCTTTCTATTATTCCAGGGAGGTGAGAATGCTTATTCTCACCTCCCTGTGAATAATAGGACGATCGGGGGACCTGGACTTACCTTACCTGCCGCTCCACTCGCAGCCGCTCCTGCACAGAACAGCTGTTCTGTCCCGATCGCGCCCTATCTTTTGAATTGGCGCGCATGCGCATAAGATAGGGCGCGTGGTCGGGACAGAGCGGCTTTCCGTGCAGGAGCGGCTGCGAGTGGAGCCGTGTAAGGTAATTCCAGGTTCCCCTGATCGTCCTATTATTCACAGGGAGTGAGAATAAGCGTTCTCACCTCCCTGTGAATAATAGAAACGAACGGGACATAGTTATTTTGGGGGCTTAAGGGGGGTTTACAGGTCCTTTAATGGTCGACAAAGTTTTGCGTCATCAGCAAACACAGAAACCTTGCTAACAATACCCACTTCCAAATAATTAATAAACAGATTAAATAGAAGCAGCCCCAACACAGAACCCTGTGCCACTATAGTCCATACTGATGAAGCCCCAAAATAATAAAATTTGTAACCTTCTTGCTGCACTTTTTTATAAACTTAATGAATTTGTTTTTTTTAGGACAAAGGACAATAGCAGTAGAGAATAATTTTAAAAAGAGAATGAACAAAAAGTTATATACACAATAGTGGTCCGAAGCACTCCAATCTTGTAAATTAGTCTCCCTAAAAGCCTCAGACAAACTTACGCAAATATTTGTGTTAAACAGAGCATACATAACTCCTATACACATCATATGATATGAGCTATTGGCAACAAGTTGTCACATTCCTGCACGACAACATTGGAACCCAAAATCTTTGGGACTGGACCCCAAAATCTGTATACTTAATATAACTTAAATATAACAAAGTTCCTTTAAAATGAGACGAAAATCCCATCTATAACTTCAGCCTGTGAGAAATTATATTGGGGTGTAGGTTGATTGACATCACCTGCCCTCTGCCCCGCTCCGGGGGGACACATGCACAGTTAAGAATTAATGCTGGAGAAAACAGGAAGTGACTAAAAGCTTGCTAAAAACAGGAAGTGTTCAAGCAAGAAGTAATATTGCTAAACCTGCAATAACTTCACACAAATTTTATCCTGGTTTAGGTTTGATGGAAGGCTTTTATATAATCCTTACTAGTGCTTTTTATATAATCCTTCCTAGTTTGGAAGAATTGGAGACCATAGTTACCCTTTAACAATGGATAGATTCCACCGGACATTCTTTACTGAGGTCTTGTTCTTGGCCAAAACATTGATAGCCCAAACATGGATGCAGGCCTGCCCTTCTCATGCCCTCCTCTGTTTGCTCACTTGAAACAAGTGGTGAATGCCACCCTGCCATATAAGAAATGTATGTACAGCCACAGAGGCTGTCCCCAAAAATATAATGAAATCTGGTCCACATGGGAAAAATCCCAGATACCACTGAATTATTATTACACCAAGAAAAGAGAGATATTTTATTTAGAAAAAGTTTTAAAGGGAATGTCCCCCCCAAACCTAAAACCTTACATCCCTGCTCCTTAGGGTTCTTCAATGCAATGCTTGTCCAAAGTCCAGGAAACTGAGGAGTAGGAGCTGTCTTCCTGTGGGAAAGGTTTCTGCCTCTTCTGTAGCCTCTGGGAGGTAGTGTGACATGCGCAGGGGAGCCCATTCCCCCCTCCCTCCCACCATCCAGATCCATCAATGCCCCCCTGAATTTGTAGCGTAAAATCCTTTTAATATAAGGTAGCTCCCCCTGCCCAACCCCAACCACCGCATTAGTTCTTTAAAAAAAAAAAAAAAGCCGGATCATACTTACAGCCCTTCATTCCTGCGGTACTCTGCATTGCCAGCAGTCACGTCTATGATTGCCTGCCTCTCAGCACATTTGCAACTTCCTGCAGACAGGGAGCTGTGACAGCACCGCTGGATTGAAGGTCTACCTTACATTATCAAAACTTATATTATTAGTTTTAGGGTGGACATGCCCTTTAAGGCTTGAATGATTATGGATACATCTGCAGATTACACATGAAGTTTCCTTTCTCCCCCTCTCCCAACACACTTCCAAAATGTAAGAATAGCCCTGTTAGGAGTATAAACTTGGTAATAACTTGAACAGACACATTTCTATTTAGTATCTTATTAATATTAATATTGGCTATTACTTTAAATGTTTAATACAAGATGTTGTACATTGTATATACTTGCTTTTTCACAATAAAGTTCCTCCATTTGGGCCACTAATAGCAGAATTTATGGTCTTTATGGAATGTAGGCAGACCTTTAACCAGATATACAACATATTAATGAAATTCCTTCATCAATCAAATATTAATAAGGGCTCGCTTAGCTAGTATCTGCTAGGAGTGTCAACCTCTGGCACTTCAAATAGACATAATTTAGTGTAGCGGGAAATAGAAATTTAAATCAAAATAGAAAGGAACCTAGAGACTTTTATCCAAACCCTACAGTGCAGGACATATCCACATGACAAAAAAGTGAAGTTACTAGGAACTGTACACAGGTTCCCTAGTGACAAGTTTTGGGCTCAGCCTTACCATATTTCTGCATTACACAATATTTGGAATATAGATGACTGATCAGTCTACTACAATAATATATAGTAAAGGGAGAAAAAAGAATCTGCAGCACATTACTATATTTAGTGCAAAGTTATATACATTCCTTTATTATAGTACGTAAACACATACATATCTGGGATTGGTAAATGTGCAAAAGTACAGATTAAAAATATGTTTTAATTAAAACATATAATATACAAGTAGCAGTATCATGGTAAAGCAGCAGAGTAATGTAAAGTGCTAAGCAAATATCAATAAATCAACTCTAGTTAGAGTGACAAACATTAAGATAGCAAAAGTAGCCATCAGAGTAACACAGGGAATACTTATCTATCCCTATGTATGGCTCAACACTGATCAGAGGTACAGCCCATGGAATTAAGGGTGTCGGTACTGCTGAACTCAGTGAAGCTGTTGCAACATCGAAGGCGGTAGGTCCCCCGTCTTCGATGTTGTATGTATTGTATGTAAATGTATGTGAATGTATATAACTTTGCACTAAATATAGTAGTGTGCTGCAGATTCTTTTTTCTCCCTTTACTATATATTATCTAGTTTTTATCTGTTCAGCACCTCCCCTATATACCTGTTATTTTGGGACCAACTAGTGCCATACCTAAACTATAATTTGTAATCAATCTACTACATCCATATATTTTTTGATGCTCCACAAAAGAATAAAATTGTACTGGCTTATTTTCTTTTAAATAAATATTATCTTTACCTGCACTTTCTCCGAGATCAGTCTATCCAACCAGCCGGTATCAATGCGATTCTGCTGAAAACTTTCTGTCTCCAAAAGTTTTATTAGATATTCTACAGTAGTTCGAAAATCACCCCGAATAGACAACTCTTTAAGAGCTACCACCATGTTTCTGCAAACAGAAAAGGAAAACCGGACAGTGAAACATTTAAATTGTTATGTACAATCACAACCAATTCGGTCTCATCATTGTTGAACTAAAAATAAACATTTGTATTTTACCCTAAATACAAATGTATGGATATGCATTTATTTTACAGAACTGATTAAAATTTACTTTCGATCAAAATACTTATATTTATATATATATAATATATTTTTATATATATATATATATAATATATATATAACGACAGAGGAGGCGGAATCTTTTATACAGGGGCTCAATGACCTCCATACTCCAGTAACACTTACCCTCACCTGTAGTGGGGATAGTATTGATTTTCTTGATATCCGTGTTTATAAAATGACTAATCAACTGGGCACCACCTTGTTCCTCAAGGACACTGATAGGAACTCTATATTGAGTGCCACTAGTTGTCACCCGACCAGCACAAAGGGAGGTCTGATATATAGCCAATTTTTAAGGGTATTAGGTAACAACACTGAGCCTGCTGATGTACAACTGGAGGAAATGTGTGAGAGATTTTCCTCCAGGGGCTATCGCCCTGCACTTATCAATGAGCAACTACAAAGAGCTAAGTTGGAGTATGGAGAGAGAGGTCAATATGTTAAAGGGCATGCCCACCCCCAAAACTATAATCCCCCCCACTACTGGCACCATTGTGTAGTGTAGCTTAATCCTTACCTTACATCCCAGCTCCATAAGGTTCTCCTGTAGTCGTCCCCCCCTTGTGTACTACATATAATCCGCATAGTGCGAACATTAGGGATAGTACCTTGAAACATTGGGACATTGTTAAACATGATAAGCAACTGTCCTTTCAAAATACAAGAGTTCGTACAGAAGGGCTCGTAATTTGGCCAATCATTTGGTTTAAACTTAAAATGTGTACTATCAACAATTCTTTGTGCCCACCCAAAAATGGTTGCTATAGGTGCCCGAATTGTATTACATGCCATGCTATGTTAGCTGGCAAAGATTTTGAACATCTGCACAGTGGGAAATGTATTCCAATTAAACAGCGTTTTAGCTGTAGTAGTAAAGGCGTGATCTATTTTCTTACATGTCCGTGTGGATTATTTTATATTGGAAAAACTATGACTATGTTCAAAGAAAGGATGGCTAACCACCGTGTGTCTATTAGGCAATCATTAGCATCATCAGTGGGGCCATCCATAGCTGCCAAATTTGGAGACCTATCGGTCGCTAGAAATTTCAGAAAATTGGGACATTCCCTGGCCAGTCTTAAATGTATGATTATTGATGGATTGACAGAAACAGAAAAAAGGTTAAAAAAAAGGATAGGGATAGAGTCCTTTTGAAAAAAGAAGCCAGGTGGATTCATTATTTGGACACACAATCCCCTAGAGGATTGAATGAGCAACTACTGCTACACTGTTATCTTTAATGTCTGTTTGTGTCAGTCTTGCAGACTGCTATGAGAAGTGGCTGTTATTTTGTTTCTTTCTTATTTATATACACTGAGTATTTCTCACTCTTAGAATAGTATCAGTTGTTGAAACATATGTCCTGTGCTTGATCTCTGTTTAAACTTTATTAGTAACTTACTATGTCTACATTGCGGCGTGTCTATATAGTTTACTATTGTTTTGTTTTTAACCTCTGATTTTAATATTCATGATCTAGGTGTGTCGACTAATTAGTAGTGGGCTTAAAAGGTGATTACCATGTGTGATGTAATATCCTGAAGATGGCTTGTTGTGCTGAAACGCGTCGATTACCATGCCCCGGTGCCTCTATAAGATGCATACACTCCGTCCAAAGATTAGAGCACTCGTGGGTCTTCACATATAACCATTTATTGTTACATCAACGCGTTTCAGCTGACTCAAGCAGCCGTCCTCAGGATGTTACAGACGTGCAGGTAAGTGAGAATTTAAAACCTAGAGTGAACCACTTCCTCCCCCTGTGCTCCTCCCTCCAATTGTTAACCCCTACTGTGGCATATATAGTGAACATATTAGCAAATACAATAATAAATACATAGTTATATAAATTACTTAGAGATTCCTCAGTGATATAATCCAGTGTGCAGTATTAAAAACGTATAATAAACACCAATGTGTGATAAAACCAATAAATACAGTATATCATACAATTCTGTGTGATGGTAATCAAATATATGGTGACAAATGATGCTAAAATTTACTATGATAAGATAAAAAGATACTAGTCCGATGAATTACCAATAGATCTTCTAAAAAGGTCCTAACCATAACATTACATCACATAATATGTTTTCTATAGATGCACCGGGGCTTGAGAAACTTTAAACATGAGTGCGGGACCCACGGCAGATTATATATATAATATATATATATAAATATATTATATATATGATATTGAAATCTGTATAACTTTGTCTGGTTATATAACCCATTGAGTCTTGTCATAGTGAACTATAGCTTCCTAAATGGAAGTAGTTTTTAAAGGACAACTAAAGCCACAGAACAACACTGAACCAGAAGGCAGAACACTGATCTAAAACCAGTAATCTGTGTCTTACCTCTCATTTTGATACAGGCACTGGGAAATTTACCTAAATAACATATGGTTTGTGCTTTACTTCACAGCATTCTAGTATCACACAGTTTGGTCAATGACCATTATGTTTTGCACATACTCAGTCTTTAGCTATGACAGAAACTTGTTACAGTTGGTCACACCCATTAATAATCTCTATCCAATCCTTTTACAGGACAGATAAAGCAAGGAAGCATGTGACTGAAGTCAGGAGGTGGGACACTGAACATACACACAGATACTTCATCTAGTTCTTAACAGGCTTACATTTACTTAAATACAATTTACTGGGGTGGTATTTTATAGCTTATTGGTGCTTTTAGGTGGGTTGTTTGCAGATTCTAGAGTATAAAAAACTGGGTTTAGTTCTCCTTTACAAAAACGCTGCTTGCCTCAGTCTAACCATGTCATGCTTGAGATTGTGTATCTTTATTCAAAAAACTCTTTTCACACATATTTGAAGATACTGCAGCACCATTTTTTATAGTAACAATTTCTAGTTTATCATTTATACAATGTCTGTTCATGCAAAGACAATTAATATGATCAACCATTAAATGTTTGGTCCTTTACCTATATTCCTAGGTGAAAAGAAAACATCTACTCAATCAGCTTATTTCTCTACTATGCAAGGAACCAGGTTTACCAGACTTCCTCCCCCTCGTCTTGTTTTTTTTCCATTGCAAAATCTTGTCACTAAATGTTCGTATTATTCTGCCAAATTGGCCTAAAGTTGTCAAAAGCTTAATGAAAACTTAGAGCAGACGGGTAGTAAAACATTTAGAAAGCAGTTTTCTGCCAGTGCGTGATCTATTTTGTCAGCTCTCCGTAAATTGTACCTTGGTGTTTATGGAAGGATTGAAAGAAAATGCTTCCCAGATGGCTGTTAGGACAGACTATTGGAGATTGCTTATCCTTATGTTACCTTATAGTTATCTAACATGTTTGACTATATCAGGAAGCACAAATATAGTCATGAGTGATGGTCATGAGGGAGATTCTTTTGGATTAAGAGAGAAATTGCAACCCTACCATTTAAAATGCAATGCTTCAAAAGCTGGGAAGGGATCAGCCCATTCTGTACTACTCCGTTTTCAGTTCCAATTTAAAAGGAAAAACCTTTTAAATTGCAATATATAATTTAAAGGACGTGTCTATTTTCAAAATACAAATCTACCCAAACTTTTCACTCTTAGGTAAATTCCAACCTCTCTACTCTCACCTCTGCATGCCCCCGATGCCCATCATTGTCGTAATTGCTGACACCATGATGAACAATGATTGACTGGAGGGGGTTTCTCTTGCACACTGCCCTTAAGCTCATAACAAGCTAGTTTTTGGATTAGGGGGCAGAGATGGCAATCTTTTAAGAGTAGAGCCAATAGTTTGCTGTGGAGTTGAGGGTACATAAAATGGTTGTAGCCGCATAAGTCCAGTAGCATATACTAAGAGATGAGTACTGTAGGATAAGGTGATACCTTTTTATTATGGACTAACAGTTCATTTTTACAGACAAGCGTTCGAGAGATACACTTCTCTCTTCCTCAGGTCAAGCAGTATTAAGAAACACAGTTGAGAGTTGAGCGTACAGGAGAGGTTTTTGATAATTTCCAACAGTGAGACACTGATGCACTTGCTAGGGAAAAAAGAGTGAACAATTTTTATTGTAGTATAGGAATTTGCATGCAAGGGATACATATCTTTTTGACTAGTTTGAAAGCTATGTAATAGACAGAGAAATGGGGTAGTGTGTGTCTGTGTGTGTGTGTGTGGAGGGGAGGCTTAACATAATGCACAATTTCATGTAGACACTCTGCCCTACTTCTCTCTGTTAGAAGCTTGTTGAGCCTGGTCAGGGCCGCATCTACCTTGAGGCACACTGAGACATGTGACTCAGGCCCATCCTTGGGCCATAAAAACAAAGACGGCAGATGATCAATGGTGACTAAAAAAAAAAGTATCCTTAACTGGTGGCTGCTGCGGCCGTGATAATACATGTGCGCTCTGCGCCCAGCATCCGCAAGATTGTAAATTCCTACGGTCCTAATGAGGAGCAGAGCTGCAGTCTGGGAAAAGGCCCAGGAGTCGGAGACAAATTGTGTCACGTGCGCAGTCTGGAGTTGCGCAATCCCGACCAAAATTTAAGAGCTAGTATATGGAGTGAGGAGTTGAGTTGACTGTTGACACTCAAATCACAGAAGAGAACGGTCAGTATTAAGTAAAGTGAAAACTGTCACTCACATCATGATTGATTTGATTGTATAAAAAAAATTCAACACCAACCTGAAAGGAGCAATATGGTAGTGGCAAAATAATGGAAATGGATGAAGTATATTCTATTGATTCAAACATCGCCAGCGCAAGTGTTGCTTGTTCATGTATTGATGTGAAACTGATCGCATTGACAGTAACAGAGACAACACAGTAGATCATTTGGGAATGTGCTGTCTTCATGCTCATTATCCTTGCAAAGTCTCATACAACATATGAATCAATCCTTACTTCCCACAGTACTGACCACTGAGCTTACTCGAATAATGAGGTTTGCACCTGTAATAAAGCCTAGGATTTTTTTGTTACAGACCGTTCTCAAGATAACTCACACCAACTAGGTTGTTACTAATGGGTCACTATTTATTACAGAGCACTTGCACTTTATGGATATATAACCCATCCGCTTTGGACTTGTTACATTTGTATTTGGGACTTCTTGGATATAATGTTATTCTGAACATTGCTGGATTGATATTGTACAGTGGGATGAGGTCACTAGTTGAACGGAATATGGCCAATCATCTGATTATAACCAAGGACTTACCTTCACGGATGCTTAACCCAGATCTGGACGAGCGGAGGGGGAGGGGCATGTGATAAGCACTGTTATTTAAGTTTGTTTACTGTTGGTGTGAGTTGTCTTGAGAACGGTCTGTAACAGACCGAAACGCTTTTACTATTCACTTTGATTCCAAAACTAAAATATTTCAGTTGCTACTAAAATGCAATAGCCCCATTTTGAATCACTTACGATATGGCTTCCTCACGATTTTCACCCCAAGAGAAACAATGACCAAACTGAGAGTCAGCAAATTCATGGAGACCTCCAGCTGCTGCAACGCTGAAATAGCCCCAGACATTTTTACTGCTGCGAAAATTCAGTTCTTGGACAGTTCCAGAACTCGGCTTAAATCCCTGAAAACAAACACACCAATTCTTCAAGCCAGAAACATGTGCCATATGAGAAAAGTTAAAGACCTCTTTACCTGTTTAATTAGAATTTCTCATTGTGCATTGTATACTATGTGAGGTGCACTCAATTGTTCGTTTTTATGTGTGATATGGTAGCAGCATCACCAGATCCCCTGCACCTCCTGCTTTGAAACCATGTGACAGTCCCTCTTCCCTGTGTCTCCCCTTCCCTTGCAGTCCCCTTAAAAACCCCTGTGGCCCCTCCCACTCCTGATTTAGTCACTGTAACTAGATCTCTTCCTGGTTTCTTCTGCTTTCTCCTGCACTGAGCATGTGCCCACCACAGATTAGAAGGAGGAACTAGTATTTGTGATCACAGATTCAGAGATTCCTTTATATACTGGGCTGTGCAGCATGTAGAGAGATGGTTGATGGCTCATTTTAAAGGTAGGAACCTGACCACAGTTCCCTTTAAAAGCAAAGGTAAATATAACGTAAACTATGTTTGGGGGGGGAGTTTTACCTATACAATAATTTGGTGAAGAAGGTGGAGATACCTATTAGGGCTAAGCCCCAATGCCTTTCAACCACGATCTGCAATGTACATTCCAATGGCCGAAAATGTAGTCGGTTCGGATTACATGTGGTGTGATTTAAGACTATCGTAGGAAACAGGCTTGAAAAGTGTAAAATGCATTTATTGTGCATTGCAGTGGGGCCTTAGCCTTAAAAGAGAACTAAACTTTTATTTTTTTAAACTCTAATATGAAAGGTTTTCTCCTCAGAACACCTATACATTGTAACATTATTCTCTAGTAAGTTGCTTGTACGTACGTGAGAAATAAATTCAAGTTGTTGCCAGTACAACTCACAGCCCATGTAGTCTTTAAAGAGGCCTGCCCCTTGACTCCCGCATTCACTGTCTCTATGTACAGAGTATATCTATACAGCTGTCTATACACTAATATGGAAGTCCCTGATAAGACTTCAAAAGCTGCTTGTTACCCTGCAGTTTATTTACCAGCCAGTGTGAATCATGCTCCTAGCAATAAATAAAGATTCTACATGTAGTAGTGTTCCACATAGTATCTATGTTGGGTTAGGGGTACACGAGGTTGCAGGGTCTGAATCTTACATCCACGCTACAAATATACGTCAAATATTACTTTTCTTTTTTGCATGAAAAGCAAGGGACATATTGTAAGGACAGGAGCAATAAATGTTTTTGAAATAAATACCATCAGCTTCTAGGAAATAAGGCTGCATCTTCCTTGCTTGAGCACTACAGAGCATGTGTACTGTGTACACTTAGCTGGATTATTAGAGCCAATCCCTAGTACCCACAGACTAGTTTTATAAATCACGCAGCAGCCACAGCAAAGGGAGAGATGATACACAGCTTGTTGTATGTTTGTAAATGTGCTGTCTCGTAGCACAATGTTGGATGGACTGTCTTCTATGCACATCGCACTTGCCCATAGAAGACAGAATCTGTCTGGACCTGTCAGAGGGCGTGGCGGAGGAGCGATCAATCGGGTATGTTCCTTACCTTCCCTCCTGGCTCCTGCAGGCTTTATTGAAGAATGGGAGGTAAGACAAAGTTCCTTTAACTCCCGTTCTTCAATAAAACTAAACACCAAAATTTTGGTTATACCAGTGGAGATACCATTTAAGGATTAGTTAGCTGCATACGATTATTCTTATAAAAGCTCACTAGGTGGCACTGTAGTAATGGGCTTGCTAAGTTAAATGTGCCACAAGATTGTAGCATCCAATACGAATAATACATTTTTTTGAGCCAATACAGTACAAGGGCATGATACATTTCTATCCATGCATATGGGATGCACACTAGTCTTATGTGCGGCTTATCTCCTCATTGATATATGTAAACCCACATACAACACACCTATACATAAGATAAAATTACCTCATCTGGATTTTCACTTGTTATACGAGCAGCAATAACGTGTCCTCGGGGACATGGGGCATTTAATGGGTTTTCAAAGTCAATGGGGGAATCTCCCCAAGCAGGTACTCCATACAGCATCCTGATATCTTTAATTCTGTGAAGAGGGATCCCCATGGCAATCTGTGGCAGAGATTGAAAGAGTAGACATTGAAGTTGTCAGATACATTTTTAAATAACACTTGGCATCTACTGTCATCTCTGACAAGTACATGGTAATTGCTTACAAGTATATCAAGCTGTTTGCAAGTAATATTGGCATACCTGGAGCTGTGCCGCTGGCAGGTTGACATCAGCTACCATTTCAGTGCAGGGATGCTCTACTTGAAGCCGTGGGTTTAACTCCAAGAAGTAGAAGCTTCCATCCTGGCTATAAAGATATTCTACTGTGCCTGCACTCACATATCCAACCATTTTAGCAAGTTTCACAGCACACTGTAAAAAGCAAAAGAAATCAAACTTGAGCATTTTAAGTTTCTTATTCTTCCAATGTGCTTCTATAAACAAAATAAAAATATTCTAGAGATACCAATAAAGAGATCAATTCTAGTTTTTAATTATTTTTTTTCCCCAAGGGATGTTGGTCTCATTGACATGAATTAAAGTAAAGGTAGGTATGGAATGTAGGAAAAGGTAGGAATGACTAAATAACACAGGGTTAAAAAAAAAAAGGCTTGGTGCCTGAGAAAAAAATGTTTCAAACCTATAAAGGGCTAATTTAGCTCACCTGTTCCATCTGCTCAAAAATAGTGGCTGTGGCAATTGATGCTGGTGCCTCTTCAATGATTTTCTGGTGGCGTCGCTGTACAGAACAGTCACGTCCAAACAGTGAGATGGCATTTCCATACTGGTCAGATAGAATCTGCACCTCAAGGTGCCGTGACTGTTTGGCTAATCTCATCACAAATATAGGGGAGCCTGGAACTTCCGCTTGAACCTGTGAGTTAAACCATTGTAAAGTTAAATGGGGAATAGTAAGAATACTTTCTGTTGAAAAAATGTAATGTTATCTTCTACTTCGTTCAACTTTTTTAAGAACCAATTTTGTACATGCTAATTCCTAATATTTTTATGTATTTAGGATGGAGACAAGAGCCAATGTTACTCATTTCAAGCGCAGAAGGATTTTCCATTAATCAAGTTACTGGAGGTGACTGATTCTACTCCCTCTGAGAGCTAACACAGGGCACATTACCATGAGAAGAGCTGCAGGGCCTGGTTGGCAAGTAAAAGAAAACTCCAAGCATAGCCCCATTCCCGGGCAGCATCAATAATTAACCCTGCCTAAGAGTGGCACACCAGCCTTGCTCCCTCCATTTCAGTGATGTTTTATCTGTTAATTTCCACATTGGGTATACAGATAATTAACTTCTCTGGGGATATTAATAGCAATGAATTGAATTTAAGTTCACGTTTGAGGTAGTAGCATTGGTTAGAAAGATTTGTGCGTTAATAAAGAAAAAGGAGTTTTTACTACTTTAGTACTGAATATTAAAATGAGTATTCAGTAAATACTGCAGCTCAATGATAGTTAAATTATATTTCATTTGTTTGAAATACACTTGATATATTGCATTAAAATTACCATATTTGCCTCAGATACACATTTTTTATATTTGCTTTTTTCCCTTTAATATGAGAATGCTGTAGGCTATAGTGTGAGGTCTGTGCCATGCCCTTTTTGGTGTTCCTTTTCCTATACCTTTTACATATTATTGGAATTCATGCGAAATGCACCAGAAATCATGCACATTTGCATTCATATAACAAATTGGAACACAGCAAAATGAAGTGTCAACAATGGGAGATTAAAAAGGGCGAAGAGATTAATAGCTGCCCTCTGAAACCACAGGAACTCCCAGGCACATGCCTACTGATTAAGGCCAAGGCCACACTACAACGCACAAAATCGCAAGCATTTTCGCACGTGATTGCGTGCGCGATTTCTGTGCACACGTGGTTTCGCGTTTGCGCATGCGTTTTTGCTATTTACAAAGATAAAACGCATGCGATTGTGCGAAAAAATGGTTGAACGCAAAACCCAAACGGATGTGCAATCGCATGCGCAACGGAAATCGCAGGAATTTTTTTAAGCTTGTCATTCTCACCTAGAAGTAAGATGATTTAATATTTTTTTCTTTAATCTGCACATTCTTCTCAATGCCCATTATTTGGGACAACAAATAATTCTTTCAGCAACCTTAAAGGATAGTGGGACAGTGAATGTCTGTGTGTGTTTCCATTTAAAGTAGTGATCTGGTTGATTTAATGCGAAATTTTTGTATTCCATAGCTTAAATTTAGACTTGCAAGAAATATACAGGGAGATTCAATAAAAGTTCTTATCGTTCAAAATGGTGCTAATTTTGCCCCAACTAATCACATGTTAGCTTTCAAATATTAAATAGAATCTGATTGGTTGGGGCAAAATTAGCACCATTTTGAACGATAAGAACTTTTATTGAATCTCCCTGTTTGTCTTTAAAACCACTATGGGGTATTCTCCAGAAATGATAATAATAATAAGCAACATAATAAATTTACAGATTGTCAGGTATGACATAAAAAAATATTCCTGGTAGTTTATCCTTTTTCTTAAACAATGAGTCTTTATATCCGTTGTATTCAATTAGATCAACTGGACTTGAAATGTAGTTCTTGAAGACGTTTCGCTAGTCATCCGACTGGCTTTCTCAATTCAGAATGACTTGTACAAGAATCTGTGGCAATTATGTACCCTGGAAAATCCCAATTAGCATATCACAGCCAGGTCTTAAGGGTGTGATTAGATAGTGGCTAAGAGGTGTTATAGGAACGCCCAGAGTAAGGTGTTAAAACAGCATTGTACATGGCAGACAGTTGGTGTCGAACCCCCCCACCTCTATTTAGGCTTGGTTTCTTTATTTTCACATAAATGGCCTCCTTAACACCTCTCTTGAACCAGTCACGTTCCTCGCCAGTATGTTAACATTACAATCTCAAAGGTATGTCCTTTATCCTTAAGATGCAGATACACGGCTGAGTCCTGACCCGAGGAATTGGCTCTTTGGCTGGGCCATACGTTGATGCAGTTGCTGTTTGGTCTCCCCCACATACAAATCAGAGCATTCTTCACTGCACTGCACCGCATATATGATGTCGCTTTTCTGTGTTTTGGTATTGGGTCTTTCGGATGTACCAATTGCTGCCTCAGTGTGTTGTTCGGTTTAAAGCAGACAGGGATACGATGTTTTTTGAAAATTCTTCTTAATTTTCGGAGACCCCTGCTACATATGGGATGACCATGTTCTTCCTCCTGTCTTGCTTTCCCCTCACTGTTGGTATTCTGTTCTTTTCTTTCCTTCTACTTCTTTTGACAAAGGCCAGTCTGGATATCCACAAGTTTTAAGGGCTCCTCTGAGATGTTTCATTCTTTAGCCTTCGCCTCTGGCTAGTGGGGATGTTCTCGGCTCTGTGTTGCAGGGTTTGATGACCCCCAGCTTCTGATCTAAAGGGTGGTGGGAGTCAAACATCAAATACTGATCTGTGTGTGTTGGTTTTCTGTAAAGGCGTTCCTATAACACCTCTTAGCCACTATCTAATCACACCCTTAACACCTGGCTGTGATATGCTAATTGGGATTTTCCAGGGTACATAATTGCCACAGATTCTTGTACAAGTCATTCTGAATTGAGAAAGCCAGTCGGATGACTAGCGAAACGTCTTCAAGAACTACATTTCAAGTCCAGTTGATCTAATTGAATACAACGGATATACCATGACCTGGATGAATGAGAACCTTCACAAGCACAATGAGTCTTTATCCAAGTATATAAAAGTCAATGTGTATATGTATTTTCCAGAAAAACGTTCACAAGACTGGGACAATTTTGAGACTTGGTATCCATATGTTTCAGAACCTGGAAAAAACATACACTACTTTACAACTTTTACAAACCACCCATAATCCTTTTTTACAACCCCTTTTAAGTTAATTGGGGATGAGATCTAAACTGTGTGTTGCACTGCTGCCATCTGGTAGTGAATCCAGGGACGCCTAAATTAATTGTGGATAAGATCTGACCTACAGGGAGATTCACCCAGAGCCTCAAATGCTCTGGGCAAATCTCCCGTACAGGATTTACCAGAGGCTGCGCGGCTCTGGGTGAATGTCACCCGCACGTAAGTATTTAACGCCAGCTATATATATCTATATATATTTAACGCGCTAAGACCCGCACAGCCTCTGGTAAATCGCCTCTTCCGGCACTCACTCAGCCACCACAAAGCGAGACTTAAGGTTGTACTAACCTATCGTAAATCGGTTAGCGCAACGTTAAGGATAGAAAGGACCGCAGCACGGCTGCGGCACTTCTGTGTCAATTCCCCCACTAAAGTCCTGCCTTGGATCATGTACCAGCAGTTTACCTGATTTGCAGGTCAGGTTTGAGTAAACCACAGTGAGTTTGAACAGGTTGGATTGTGGGTCTGTTTGATTTGGCCTGCGCAGGACTCTAATCAGACCTTTTTGCTGACATCTGTTGATAAAATGATTGCCCTGCTGAGAAACAACTGAGACCAACAAAGTTTTGATTGGAAAAAAACAGACAACGCTGGGCACTCTGCTACTTACACAATAGTTTTTGAGTCTCCATAAGCTTACCTACAGCAGTAAATTGTGAGAAAAGTCACTGATCACAAACAGAAGAATTTTATGGAATATTAATATAGTGTACAAATTCAATACCATGGATCTTCAGTTATAGGTTAGCTGTGACCTACAGCTGGTACAGTAGGCACTTGGCATAAGATTCAGCATTTCTAGACATACTTATATTTTTTACTTTATTTTCATATTATGTTCTCTTAGTTCTCTCTGAAATTTACATTTAGTGATCTGTTTATTAGCAAACCACTAAAAATATTTTTTAAATATGCTAGCCAATTACCTGGCGGAAAAGGTTTGGAAAATCCTCTGAATTGTTTACTTTTCGGATTCCTTTCCCTCCACCACCCTCAGAAGCCTTGATCATTACAGGGTATCCAACAACATCTGCTGCCTTTTAGGAATAGAATAGAACATTTACAGATGAAGAAATAATACAGACAGAACAGAAGCGTAATATTGTTGGGCTATATTAAGTTATAAAAGACACAAAAGTAAAATAAAATTATGGAGCCCCTGCTTACCAAGTTAGCAGGTAGATTTTCCCAGAGCGATACCTCCCTTCCCAGATTCAATAAGCAGTTTAAAGTGTATGTCCACTGATTTTTTTTCAACTTTCTTGTATCTGTTTAACTGTCTTACCTCTCGTTTTTCAGTAAAACCTGCAGGAGAGGAGGGAGAACTTACACAGATCACTCCAGCACTGCTGACAGTATCGGATGCATCTCCAGTCCTTTGCATTGTGAGCAAATGAACGTGGATGTGTCTGAAACTCAGATAAGCTGGCGCTAGAGCAACTCGTGGTAAGTTCTTCCTCCTCTCCTGCATGTTTTACTGAAGACATTTATCTCATTTACTATTTACCTCCCATTCTTCAGTTAAACAGATAGTAGAAAGTTACAGAAAATCAATTGGCATACCCTTTAAACGTGGGGGTAAATCCCGGACACAACTTTAACGCCAACTATTAGTTGGCGTTTTATAGTCATGCTCAAAGTAGTGTAAACTGCATATTAAATAGGTTTCTTTTGCAACTAAACACGAACCCAGCGCAATGAAGAAGTTAAAGTCGAGCTAACTGAAATTAAATCGGTTAGCTTGATGTTTGGAAAATACAACTCCAAGCATGCCCGGTTTGCAAAATGTAACCATGGCATACTGGGAGTTGATTTTTCTAAACATCTGGAGTGCTAAGGTTCGGCATCACTGACCTAAGTAAAGCAAAAACCATAACTGTAATATCATAGAGGGGATGGGTTTTTTTCTCTACAAAATTAATAGTAATGATAGGTTCCTTGGGGTCATTTTAGCCCATATTCAAAAAATGTCCTTTGTTGGTTTTTATAGAACATACAGGAAGATTCAATAAAAGTTCTTAACATTTAAAATGGTGCTAATTTTGCGCCAACCAATCAGATCTTATTTAACATTTGAAAGCTGACATCTGAATGGTTGGGGCAAAATTAGCACCATTTTAAACGATAAGAACTTTAATTGAATCTCCCTGTATGTTTTTGAATCAGCTTCTTGAATGGGCGATTTATTTTACTACATGAATCTTGGAACAGAGGCATTTATACAAATACATACAGTTGCAAAGCCTAAAAACTTTTTTCCCTATAAGGATTACAGAAATGTATACCTGTTATAAGAGAAATGCAGCAAGTCAAACCTGTTTACAGTATATTTTTTTTAAAGGGCATGTCTACCCCCAAAACTATAATCCCCCCAACTACTGGCCCCACCATGTAGTGTAGTCTAATCCTTACCTCACATCCCAGCTCCATAGGGTTCTCCTGTAGTCCCCCCCCAAAGTCCCAAAAACTGCCCACCAGGAGGCTAGCAGAGTCCATATAGGACCCCTCACTCTCCCGATTCCCTCCCCCTAGCGGGATTCCCTACCTGGCCTCCGGGAGAAGTTTGGCATGCGTACTGCAGCCCTTCTCCCCCTCCCTCCCTCTCCCGATTCCCTCCCCCTAGCATAAAATGTTTAATATATAAGATTCCCCAAGGGCTCCCAGCCCCAACCGCTATATTTGTATCTTTAGAAAGCTCCCCAAACTTAACTTACCTCTCCTCTTTCCTCCGGCGAAGTGAGCTGCCGGCAGCCGCGACCGTGATTGGCTGCCGCTCAGCCAATCACAGACGCGGCTGCCAGTCCCTCCCCTCTGCTTGCATTTTCTCACAAGCAGAGGGCCGGGAGCGTGGCGGAGGAAAGAGGGGAGGTAAGTAGAGTTTGTAAAGATACAAATATAGCGGTTGGGGCTGGGAGCCCTTGGGGAATCTTATATCAAAAAATTTTATTTTGGGTGGACATACGTTTTAAAATATGATTTTGAATATTTAGAATAAAGAATGTCCCTTTGTTAACATCCCTTTTTGCAAGTAAATTTAATACTTGTATCTTTTGGTCCTCAGTGATAATTTTCTGGTATTTTTTTGTGGATTTTTTAATAATTCCTGATGCTGTATTGCAGTGATGGCGAACCGTTTAGGCTGGGTATTTTCGGCCGACCGACCGATTCACGGCACTTTTGGTCGGCTGGCGTGGGGCAGCTGGCCATGACCGTCATCGGTTGTTCACCCGGCTCGGACGAACAAACGGAAGTGTCGGAAAATTCCGATTGATCGTGTCCCTATAGGACTGCACAAACGATCGTTCGTTTGCCGCGACCAATGGACATTTGTCGCGACCGTCTGTACCCAGCCTTAGAGGCCGAGTGCCCGAACTGCAACCCAAAACCCCACTTTTTATTGCATAGTGCCAACATGATCATTTAACCTGAATACTGAGTTTTTAATTTAGGGAAAAAAATAACTCAAATAGACACAGACAGATACAGCAGAAATGATTTTAGATTACCCAACTAATTATATTATCTCTTTATTGGTCTTGGAGCATCATATCAAGCAACACACCAATAGTAGTTAAAACTTAGATAAGCCTGATCGAAAATGTTGTTGATAACTGTGTACGTCTAGTGAAGTATTTAGATCTGTAAAGCTAGATATATGTACACAATTAAAATATGAACTCACACATTTAGTTATTGGATGTGGGAAAGGGAAACTCTGTTAATTAATACATTGTCCAGATTATTTACATTGTCCAGACAATTTTACGTAATTCATCTTCAAATCTAAAAAAAAAAAATCAATGTGCCAAACTTCCCATGGAAGTATCACAATGCTCACATTGTAAAGTAAATCCATTACAATACTTATTTTTTTTTAGTCAGCTTCAATTTTAGTATTAGTATTATCAATAAAAGAGCAAAAATAACCAATATCAATAGTAGCCAGGGCCCAGTTTGGTTGCCATGAGTATATGGTTTTAAAGTAACAAGTAAAGTAACATCTGCTCAATTATTGGACACTTTGTCAATTGTTCGCATTATAACATCATCCAATGCCTAGAATCCTATAAAATAATTGGCACCAATGTCTACAATTCTATACAATCACTGGAACAAGTTTTTCCCTATACCACTTGCTACCACCCTGTTCATTTTTGGAAAGGTGTTATCAAAAGAAAAATGATTCTGACATGTAATAATTAGGTAAATAGAGGATGAGGATGCTTTTGTGCACAAACACTACTATTTTACCTTCAAACCATCATCCACATCTTTCACACATCCCTTTTCATATATTTCCTGAGGAACATTCATTAAATACTTCCTTAGATCACTCTCCTGCCAATCTACTTTTAGGCCTGAAAAACAAAAAGAAGCATTGTAAAGTCACAAAAATGCAGTTTCAGAAATCTACTGTCAAAGAACTGGAATTACTACATTGCAGTCTAAAATTAAAGCATATTTAAAAATAACCAGAGCTGTTTTAAAGGTCCAATTTATTCTAAACACAAGCAAGGTAAAATTGTATGTGAGAAAAGCCGCTAATCTTACCTCATTCTATTGTCCGGTTAAAGAAAAAACCTGATGGGATCAGCTTTTGTCAGCCACGTGTGGCAGTGAAATGGGCCTTCCTGTGGACGATGGCGGTAGATGGCTGCGGGATTTTCTATTTGTACGAAAGGTTGACCGCAAGAAAAATTCTATTGGCCTCTATACTTTACTATAGACAGCTGGTAGAGGGCACTATTGGTTGTATAGTAAGTGTGTTGGAAATGTGTGTAGGGTATACACACATTCCCAATGGAATACGTTTGTTATCTACTAAAAAATGTTTACAGTGCACCCAGCTTTATGGAGGCCTTACATGCTCCAATCCTGGTTTTACGATCGTGAAATCGTACGATGGGGATTGGTCCGCTAAAACAATTGTTTGCCTGATAAACGGGCAATCAGCCATACATCAACTGATGATCGTATGATATCAGAACATCTCAATATTGTTCAACCGGGATTAGTGAATGTATGGACTCCTTTACCCCTGAGGTCTTATTTTCCTATTTATCAGTTTTGATATTTGTATAATGGTCTTGAGAGCGTGGGTGAGACAACTGTGTGATGTCTATAATTTATACCATGGCTTTGTACTGCCAACCCTGCTATCAAACAGTTTGCAGTCCTTCAGTGGAACCACATAATGGACTTTATTGTTACATCAAACATATATGCAGTTGTTAAAGGGCAATTATAGTGAGAAAATTGTTTTTTTTTTAATTTCTTCTAATGTATCCTATAAGTCATCCCATCCACCAGGGTACCTTTAGTTTCTTTAAATTCCCCGAGATATAAGCCTTTGAATATGCTGTGATTTGTAGGAGCTGCTACACCTCATCTGTCACTCAAAGGCACACACCCACACAATCCAAAGCTCCCCTGCAGTACTGTCACACACTCTCTCACCCACACTATATGTACCATGTGCAACATATAGTCAAATGCTGTAGTGCTAAACACAATCAATAAACCATTAACCCAGCAATATGAGCATAACACACTATAAAACAGCCCCTCCCCCCCAAAAAAATCTTATATACATACAAAACCAGTGACTCAAATGGAACACTAATACAGTATATATAATACAGTAATACAGACTATATACCAAACAAGACACAGTGCAATCTATGAAATATATAGACTAAAGCAACTGAAATATAACAGGACAACAAGCAGTGTCTCTGTGTTTGTGAAGGTCTCACTACAAGCTGCTGTTACACTGACTCTCTCTTCAGTTATTATGATCTCAGCTAAGCAGGGGGAGAGATATGAACTTTAGGTAAAAAGTAAATAACAATTAGCAAAGTTAGAGAACAGGCAGAGTTCAGTAACTTACTTGTAAAGAATCTCAGCACCACTTGTCCTCTCTCCCCCTCTGCCCCTCCCTTCAGCATATTGCTACTTTATTCCACACTTTCATTGCTTGCAGTCTAGCTCTGGAAGGGAGGGGTCAACAGGATGTCAGCACTTCATTTAAAGTCCTTTCAACTGACAATGCTCGGACTCTGTATACAGCCCGTCACTGCTTGAGGGGGAGTAGACAGAGAGGGGAGGGGGACTACACAGCTTGGTACAAACTTCTGCCAGTGTGAAGAAATGAAGCCACACAGAAACATGAAAGTAAGGCAGCTTATACTAAGTGATCTATACATTGTATACAGACAAAGTTTTTTTTTCACTATAGTTGCCCTTTAAAGTTACCAACACCAGGATTCTGTACTAAATCATTGTTTATCTAGTTACCTGCTTTCACGAGTTCCTTGTATGAATAATTCCATCAAAATGTGTTTTCTTTTTTTTTTTTTTGAGAAACAAGACACCATTTAATAGAGTGTATCCGAAGGTGGGATTCGGCCTAGCCATGAAAAGTATAATACAAGGCAGACATACCTCTAATGAAGTTATTAACCCCACAAAGGCTCATGGGAAATGTAGGCTATGTTAGCCTTTTAGTCTATATTGCTTTAAAGTTTATATATTGTTTTCTATTATATTTCAATTTATTATTTATTATCCGTTTCATACATTGCATTAATAATTAAATCTAAATATAGTCTCTCCTCTCACCTTTGTCCCCACTGGGCTTAGAGCCCTCCTTAATCTTGCATGTAAACATGCGGAAGGCTCTAGTATTTTGTGTATTGTACTAACGGAATATAAGCCTACATTTCCCATGAGCCTTTGTGGGGTTAACAACTTCATTAGAGGTATGTCTGCCTTTTATTATACTTACCCTAAATATTAAGTGGGTCACCTGCACGTTTTTCCTCTATGTAGTGCAGATATGTAGATATACTCATACATGTGGACTCTGTTTTTTGTTTTTCTGTTTTTAATGTATTATAGTGTTTTTTTTATCGTTTTGCCCAAAAGAAGTCAAGGGGCAAGACCATAATTGGCAATACTAGGGGTCCCAAAGTCAGTAATTTAAAAAGAATTTATTTATGCACAGAGATGGGCAGATTATGGTTAGAGGAATGTGAAAACACTGAAAGCACGGAATGATAGCCATAAGATTGTCTCACCACAGCCACTCCATGGAAGTGTTGGGATTCCAGCTGTCTGGGCTACAATGGAGGATGCAATTTTATCTCCTAAAGCCCACATGGCTTGACTGGGAGGGCCTGCAAAAAATAAGAGTACAGACACAAGTGATAAAAGTTATAATTCAAAGTTTTAGAATATACTTAGCATATCTCCAAATGTAAAGTAGCATACAGTAAGTTAAAAAAAATATTGGACTGCTTTGATTCAAACAAAGAATTCACTCTGTGTTTGTATGTAAAGAAAAAAAGTATTACAGAGTATGTGTGCATGCATGGCGTAGTGTTTAAACATGTCGCTGCATGTGTTTGTTAGAATAACAAAATAAAATTGACTGCTTTTCTTTTATGGTAGAATGGATGGGGCTATGGGTGAGCTCTCACTAGGGGTGTGGTTTGCAGGCAGCTGTTTTGGAGGTCTGTCATAGGTCTATGGCCCCAAGTGGTCTTAATCTAGTACTTTTTTTTATAGCACATCAAAATATTTTTTTAAAAAACATATATTTCTGACATTTTTGAATGTGCAACTTGAAGTCATAACCTAACAACCCAGGCTTTATGGACAACTATGAACCAAAGAGTCTGTGTGAGAAAACACTGATTACAGGTTCCAGATCTTACCCATAAATGCTATTCCATTTTTGTGCAGAAGTTCAGGCAATTTAGGATTTTCAGATGCATGGCCCCATCCAGCCCAAACAGCCTAGACGCCAAAATTATTCATATTATTATTTGAATTTTATGAATTGGAAAATAAATTTACAGCCCCACATTAGCAAAAGAAAAATATCACAATGTAGTAATTACCTGCACTGGTATTCTTTTTGCAATATCAAGGATGAGTTCCACATTTGCATAATTGTTATTGTTTGGTCCTCCGGGGACAGGTACATAATGATCTGCCATCTTGATATATTCTATGGAGAAAATGAACATTACAAGTATGAATTTTCTACAGAGCAGAGTTTGAAAATAGGGAAGTGATGCTTATTCTAAAAAGTATTTTTATGTTGTGGGCCCAAAATGTTCCTTTTACTAAAGCCCTGACTTAGAAATCCAAGAAGAATGCAGCATTCTTTAATATTAAAGTGTAACTCAAGCCCCAAAATAACTTAAGCTACTTTGAAAGATTAACCCCCAAAAGCCCACTTGTTATAATTTTACCTTTGAAAACTGAGATATAGCCAATTATACACAGCCAATACCAATATGTCAATATCAATATTTCTTGTGTGGCCATCATTATTTTTTAGTACTCTCCTCTCTTGGGCACTCACTAGCCAACTACCAGGGTGCTGTACCGACCTCAAGTAATACAGTAGAAAAATTGCGGAGCACATTACAGTCCATTTGGGACTGACTGGGGTTCCTTGACGTGGTTGGAAGGCTTCTCACTTTTATGCATAAAATTGTAACTAAAACCCCTATTTTTTCACTGTGTTGACAGATATTATGATGTTATATGGGGCCAAGAATTGTGCATTAATCACCTTTGAGGGTACAGCAAATTTAGTTATACAAGCTGTACACTGACTATTTTACATTGTATGAAAGTGTAATATCAGTATTGACCCATGAAAAGATATATTGAAATATTAAACAAAAAATGTGAGAGTGCACTTACTTTGTGAAATACATACATATAGCTGCTAACAGAGCTACTTAAAATGTAGCATTGGTTAGGAAACTGTACTAAAAGCCGTAACTAGTTACCTAAGGAGACTTTTCTAAGCAGCAGCAGGGCTGCATTTATTTGGGAAAGGTGTCTCTCCAGACAAAAGAGAAAAGTCCACCCAATTATTAAAAGAGATGTGACAAGATTGGTCAATTATCGGCATGTATGTGGCAAATAATTATCCAATACAGTGGCTAACAAACTACCACCATCGGCCATAGGATCTTTTTGCCAATGAAATGGTATTGTTAATGTATGTAGCACATTTAATGAAGCATAGTGGTGCCAGCCAACCAACAGAATTGAACCAAGGTAACTAGTAACACAGTGGGTTATATCAATATGTTACCAGATTTCTACTAGACCATCTACAAATATTAAAGAAAGCTTATATTACCCTGTATTTAAATATTTGATAGCTAGAGTAATGAGAAATAATAGACACAGATTACTATGAATGTCTGCAGACCATGAATTATACTACTTATAGCTCTCAAATAGGTTTTAAAGTATCAAAAATGTGTGAAATGCTATCCAGGTCTAATGCCACAGGATATATGCGGTTTAGACTTTTTGCCACAATAGTGATACCACCAATTTCTTAATATTGGCAGCAATCTGCAAGACTGGCCCAGTTTCTACTAGCCCAATAACATTTTTATTTTGTGTTTGCCTGACTATGGCCATTAGGTTAGACATTTTTGGAGACTGTAGCTTTCCAATGTTACAATAAAGTCTACAACCTGGAATAGCGCGGTAATAATGTATATTTTCCACAGGTGTTCAAATACACACATCAATCAGGAAGTATATATAGTACAATTTATATACAGCACATTAACAATCCTTGATTTGCTACAAACCTGCATTGGCTTTAAGATCTTCTGGAGTTACCATAACTACAAATCGAATTGCTCTCTCATTTCGGAACATTTCATAGGACCACCTTCTGATAGAACGCATGCATTTAACTGCTGCAATACCATTATTAGCAATGAGAACCTGTAGTAAAAACATAGACTTAGTGCACCAACTAATTAAAGTTAAGATTATTAAAATAAAAAAATCTTTAGTTACAATGAACATATTGTCTGAAAATATCTGAATGTTTAGGGACAGGTTAAGCTTGGCAAGAATGCATTTTTTAACTGTAGTAATGAAATACTGCCTATAATTCCCATAGTGCTAAAATCATTAATAGTCTTAGCTAAAACCACTGCAATAACCACAACTACTGAACAGGAATAAATGTCCTGTCTGTAAAAATGGATGCTTCTAGGATTTATTTTTATAAACAATATACTGCATGATATGATAGTAAAGGAATTATTGTTCACAGTTCAGTGAGTGTTGATGTAAAATAAATTGAATCAAATAAATAGAAGCACATTTTCACTAGAACAGCAAAGGAAAATAGTGTAAAAAATACTGTGGAATTAGTCTGGCTTTATTTTCAGACTGATGCAGTAACTGACTGCCGACAAAGGAGAACTAAACAAATAAATTAATAACCATCAGGGAGATTCAAGTTCTTAATGTTAAAAATGGTGCTAATTTTGCCCCAACCAATCAGATATTATTTAACATTTGAAAGCTAGCTAACATATGATTGGTTGGGGCAAACTTAGCACCATTTTTAACATTAAGAACTTTTATTAAATAACCCTGAATGTGCCTTCGTGACACCTGCAAGTGCAATGGGGCCACTGAGCACTAAGCAGCAGTTAAGGAAAATGTGTTTTAGGTTTTAGCTTGTAGTTCTGAAGTCTTACTATTTATCAAGGCCAGTGTCCTATAAATGCTGTTTTCACAACCTGAAACATAATTGCCAGCATCCATAATAACATCACAATAATTATTTATCTTTTAAAGGGTATCACCCTCTAAATAGTTTTTTTTTTTTTATATACAGGGGCTGGAACAGCAGCCACGGCTGTGATTGGCTGAGAGGCAGCCAATCACATACGAGGCTGCCGGCAATGCAGAGTGCCGCAGAAGCGAAAGGCTGTAAGTAGAGGTATTTTTATTAGCAATCTAACATATTGATTAGGGGTGGCCAGGGATGACCTACATTATATATAAAAAAATTACGCTTGGTGAAGGGCAGCCATTGAGGGATCAGGAGGATGGAAGGCAGAGTGGGAAAAGGGCTCTCCTGTACATGCCAGTGCCCTCTCAGAGGACAAGGAGGAGGCAGAAACCTTTCCCACAGGAAGACACCTCCTAATCTTCTGTTTCTTGCAGTTTGAATAAGCACTGCAGGAGAACCATAAAGAGCAGAGATATATGGTAAGGATTTTTTTAAACTACACAGTTGGGCCAGTAGTGGGTTAAATTTTAGCTTTGGGGGTGCATGCCCTTTAATTTTGTGTTTGGCTGTATTATACAATAAAATAAATGTTTTTTTTAAAGCAGATTAATAAAATAAAAAAAAATAAAAAACAATCAGAATTTTAAAGGCGAACTCTACTCTGGGGTAGGGAGGTAGGATTGATTATTCCTAGTTCACAATATTGTTTCATTGAGGAGCAATAGCATGTACAGTTTTTATTTGCCAGGTTAGTCCTGAACTATTCCTGTATTAAAGATAGTGATGAAGCCAGGAGGAAGACTGGCAGAATATGTTTTCTATGGGCTGGTGCTACTCCCAGATACAATATTGGGAGGTAGGAATTACCAGTCCTATATATATCCCTGTCCCAACTGCTTTTCATTTTAAATGTTTTTTTGGTTTTTTTTAAACTTTATACATGCTATAGTTCTCCTTTATAAGTTTTACTCTCTATCCCAAACTCTGTGGCATTTATGCGCCCTGGGAATGATGAAGATGATGCTCTACTTAGTATAGCGGTTGTAACGATTTTTTTGTGCAAATTCTAACACCAGCAAATAGTGCATATTAAATTGCAGAGACGTCGGTGATTGCGGCTCTCATTAAATCTAGCAGAGAGTATCCCAATTCATAAAGGGACCATAAAAAGTTCATACAAAACAATTTGGATGTCCCTAAATAGTAAAGTGCTTAAAGTTCTGTTGTAGCTAATCACAACCATGTGGGTAATAGTTGAACCCAGAGCACTGATGCCTTGCAGTGCTGAAGTCCTGAGTTCGAATCCATCCTTGGACACATCTGCAAGGAGATTTATGTTCTCCCCATGCTTGTGTGGGTTTCCTCCAGGCACTCCGATTTCCCCCACTATCATAAAGATATACTGGTAGGTTGTATGTGTCAAATAAATGTGTTTGGGTTGTAATCTTTCAGGGGCAGGGCCTGATGTGAATTTATTCATGTAATTGTAATCCTCAATAATAATAGTGGCTCAGTGGTTAGCACTGATGCCTTGCTTGGTGTGAAAGTAAATGTAAAGCGCCACAAAAGCTTTTGTCACTATATAAACCCATAAAATAATAATAAAATCAACAAGGTCTGATATATAGAGCACAACGTTATTCAGTTTAATCAATCTATCCACAACTGGGTGGATAATAATTAATGTATAATAATTCCCAGAAACATGATCGTAAAAAATCAATAGAAAAAAATAATACAAGACAAGAGACAAGATCATCAACAATGACAAATACGGTATTATAAGTTTTAAATAGAGGGAGTTCCTTCTTCTTCTGGGAAAAGCAACAGGGTTAAGAAGTACAATAAAACTTAAAGGAAGGATTTTTAAAGGGCAAGCCCACCTCAAATGTATATAGGTACACCCTAAACTCCAAAACTGCAATAGTTATAAAGCTGAGAGATGTGAGACAAACCTGAAATAATACCCCATGTTTAGGGAACACTCTTTCTGCTTCCTGGTTCTTCCAGTTAGCACATGTGTGAGCTTTTTAAGGAGTTTAGAGAGCTCAAAGAGGAGTCAGAAACCTTTAGAGAAGCAGTTGGAAAGAGGAGGGAGAACATGATGTTCCATATCAGATTACTCCTACTGTACATCTGTCAGCTTTCTATCTATTAGGGTTTTAGGGGTAATTCACCTATATAAAATTTTTCATTTGAGGGGTGAACATTTCCTTTAATCTAGCACACACTCCTCACAGAAGCACATATAAGCAATACAAATTTAAACCTGGAAAGGCAACAAAATGCCGTTTAATTCTAATAACAGAATGTCCAGCTATGGAGGATAATTGATAAACTTCAAGACTTCCAGACAAAAGACATTGTAGCAATCAGTATATTAATATAGCAAAGACAACTAACGTAATCTTCATGAATATTGCAGTCAAAGGTCGGGTTCAAGAAAGTGTTAGAGGTGTGGTCAGATGTGAGCATTTTGTATCTTGAAATAAAACAAGAAATTAAAACAACTTACCGAAAATTTCGGTTTCCCAGTCACTTCTCATGGCAGCCTTCACCAACCGAGTGAGCTCCTCCCACTTGCCTGCAGACAGGAAACAGATAAAATACCTCCTCCCACCTCCTCAGTTGTCTTTACGTTTGTCAAAGCACTAACTTCTGCAATACAACAATACATTATACAGAAGGGCGGTATGTTGGTGAAGGCTGCCATGAGAAGTGATTGGGAAACCGAAATTTCGGTAAGTTGTTTAATTTCTTGTTTTCCCCAGTCACCATGGCAGCCACTCACCAATCGAGATATACCATAGCTAAAGAAAAAGGGAGGGAGACAATTTGTAGTGAAACAAAAATAATTTTATTTTGAGTTATGCAATACTGCTTGCAAAACTTTTTTCCCAAAATTGGTATTATCTGAATTTATGACATCCAATTTATAATGTCTTATAAATGTATTGGGTGATGACCATCTCGCAGCTTTACAGATGCCGTCTACCGGATCATTGGCTTGAGCTGCCAAGGAGGCTGAGAGTGCTCTTGTGGAATGCGCTTTCAGGGTTTTAGGGATGCTTTTAACTGCTAAAGAGTAAACTTTAGCTATACAGGAAACTATATAGGAGCTTAAAGTTCTCTTTGTAGGAGCCTGTCCCTTTCTTGTTCCTCTTGGTATCAGAAAAAGTCTTTTGATTTCCTCCAGCCTCTTGTTCAGGCTGATGTTATTGCCATGAGAAATAGTACTTTGAGAGTCAGGAACCAGTCTGAGGTTGAAGTTAAAGGGTATCTCCACTCGTATTTTTAACATTTTGGAATCCAGTTCTATTGAAGAACGGGAGGTAAAGGAGCTGTGCCTTACCTTCCGTTCTTCAACAGAACAAACAGGAGCCAGGAGAGAAGGTAAGAAACTTACCCGCTCGCTCGCTCCCTCGGCGTGTAGTCTGACAGGTCCCGATGGACCTTGTCTTCTATGCACATGCGCGATCTATGCTAATTGAAGACAAGGTCCGTCGGGACCTGTCAGACTAAGCGTCGGGGGAGCGAGCGAGCGGGTAAGTTTCTTACCTTTTCTCCTGGCTCCTGTTTGTTCTGTTGAAGAACGGAAGGTAAGGCACAGCTCCTTTACCTCCCGTTCTTCAATAGAACTGGATTCCAAAATGTTAAAAATACGAGTGGAGATACCCTTTAAGGGTTTAAAGGGTGCATTCGTCAATCCCTGTAACACAAGGGGTAAGTCCCAAGGAACTGGCTTAATTTTTCACCTAGGCACAAACCTGATAAAAGTGCAAAGAACCTTCTGACTAGGGGGATCTGCTGACCAATTCATGCCTTGAATAGCCAAGAGAGATGAGACTTGGCACCTTAGAGTATTTTCGCTAAGGGAAAGTTTGTATAGAGTATAGAAATTTTAGAAGCAAGAAACATGATGGTACCAAAGGATCTTGGTTGAGACTTATTGCAAATTGTGTGAAGTGGGACCAAACTTTGTAATAATTAGTGGAGGTAGAAACCTTTCTGGATTTCAGGAGCATGTTTACTAGATCATCCTGTAAATTATAGTCGACTAACCTCCACTCAGGCTAATGACAGATGAAGAGGGTCTGAGTACTGGACTGGGCCCTGGGATAGTAGGTATTGGTTAGGTTGTAGATGATATGGCCCTTTCTCCACCATGGATAAGAGTAGGGGAAACCATGGCCTTCTTGGCCAGAAGGGGACAATCGCTATCACTGTTGCTTTATCTTTTTTTACTTTTTGAAGAACTCTCCAAACAAGGTTGAATTGTGGAAACACATAAAGTAGTCTTCAACTCCAATCCTGATCTAGCGCCTCAACTGCTAGGGCTTTGGCGCAACTGGTTCTTGAATAGAATCTTTTGCATTTTGCGTTATTTGTTGAAGACCCTCTTATGACTGTTTTTACTGTAGCGTTTTTTGAGGTGATTAAAGACTGAACTGCTTGTTTTAGATTTAGGCAAATTTTTTCCAAAATTTCGACCAAGTTTTCTCTCGTCTGGAAATAGGCGCCCAGAAAGGTTAGAGATTGAGTTGGTGTCAGATGGCTCTTTTCGAAGTTTAAGACCCAACCGAACTCCTGAAGACTACTTCCGCCATATGTTGTTCTGCTTATGAGCGACTGTGTGCTATAATTAGTACGTCGTCCAGGTAATGGAAGACTTGGATGCTTTTCTTTCTTAGTTCTGCTATGATGGTTACTAGGACCTTGGTAAACACCCTGGGTGACTGCGAGAGACCGAAAGGTAGACAAGTGTACTGAACATGAAGGGTTTCCACTACAAACCTTAGAAATGTTCTTGAATTTACATGAATGGGGACATGATAGCAGGCTTCCTTCACGTCTATATTGACCAGCCAAGAATTGGCCGACACTGCTTTGGTTATTGAAGCTAAAGATTCGATTTTGAACCTTTTTCCCAGAAAGAAACCGGTTGAGTGGTCTCATGTCTGTAGTCTCCTGATGGTTTTGTTATGAGGAATAGTCGTGAGTAAAAACCCCTCCTGTGTTGCTCCCTTGGCACAGGTTCTACTGGCTGCTCTGAAGAAGCTGTTGTAGAAAGTCTGTAATTAGCCGATTTTCTTCTGCTGTCTTGGGTTTTTGAAATGGAATGTAATGATCCTTTAGTGGATAGGTATCGAATTCTAGGTGAAATCCATGAGAAACTATTGAGTTTATTCAAGTGTCTACCAAACTTGGAAATAGTTTGATAGTCGTCCGGCTATCTGTACGGCTTGGACCAGCAACACTCTATTGTTGGGGCTTGGTCCTAGATGTTCTTAGGAAGCTTTGAACTCTGACAGCCTTCCAAGCTGTCAATCTGGTTGTCTTTTGACCTCTTCCAAACAGTCTGGAGGAACGAAAGTAACGAAAAATATGTCTTGGTGCAAAATCTTGACTTGGCCTTTTAAATCTTTGTTCCTGAGGAAGAAACACACTTTTTCCTCCTGAGGCCTTGCTGATTATCTTGTCAAGTTTCTCCCCAAACAGCATGTCTGCTTCAAACAGTAACTGGCACAGATTAATTTTTGAGGCTGTGTCTGCATGCCAGGACTTAAGCCACAAAGCCCTACGGAAGGCGACAGAGAGGGCCATGGACCTTGCGGAAAGGTGAACCAAGTTGACTAATGCCTCCTCAACAAATTCTGCAGCTATTATACATTCATGAAGCATGTCTAATAGCTTGGAACATTTAACATTGGAGCCAACAGCATCTTCCATTTTCTGTATCCATGTTTGTAATGCATGTGATACTGAAGTGAGGACCGCTGCTGGTTTACAAGTGGCTCTAGCTGCTTGAAATGATTTTTTCAGATTATATTCTTTTTTTTTTCTAATGGGTCCTGGAACATAGAGGCATTGTCCACCGGGAGAGTTGTTTTACGTGCAAGCCTTTGGTAGGAAAGCGACGGACCATAATCTTTTTTTGGTTTTCCTCCACTCTGAGGCAATTATTTCATCAAATGAACTGTTCCTCTACAGTTAGAGACAGAGTATCTTGGACTGCCTTAATGAGGGGATCAATTATTGAACAGTCAAATTCAGTTTCAATTACTGTGTCATCCTCCTCTTCTGAATGTTGATATGAGTAACTGGTAGAGGTACCAGACATTTTAAACTCGGACAAATTCAGAATCAGAATCTGCATTCCTAGCCATAGAAGACCTAGATCTTTTATCAGCTGATTCCTGCATAATCATTGCTTCATTGCAGCTAGCAGGGTTTCTGTCTGTGTTGGAATTGTAGCAGCTGAAGCAGAAGCTGTTTCCTCTTCAACAGGCTTTTTAGTCTCTTTCTCCCCCTTTTTATCCTGATTTGATGTGCTGCAATAGAATAATAGCTACTATTAGAGCCATGCAGTACTGCATTCTCTTTTATTAGAAATACATACCTAGCTGCCTTACCTAGATCCCTTTGGGTGGCCCTTAGAAGCACTCCCAGACTCTATGGCTATAAGAAAAAATATGATAGACAAACTAAGTGCCTAAACAACACTGTAAAAAGGAGGCAGAAAACCGGAATGCAAAAATGCATAAATGTACCTTTAAAAGTCGAACGACTACTGTTGCTCCGTTCTGCCAGAGACATACAGCTCCAAACACTTTCCACATGGTGCCGCGCCTAAAACAGCCAGGATACTTGCGCGCGAATGATGTCATTCGCGTGCAGCCACCAGCCGGTGCCGGCCTCTCCTCATTTGCGTTCCCTCTGGGGGCATGAATGGAGAAGCTTCAGGGGGCAGAGAGGCAGAGAAAACTACCTACTGGAACAAATCCCACAATGTGGAGATGCAGGCATTATGTGGACAGGAAACAGAAAAGACAACTGAGGAGGTGGGAGGAGGTCTTTTATCGGTTTCCTGTCTGCAGGCAAGTGGGAGGAGCTGACTCGGTTGGTGAGTGGGTGCCAGGGTGACTGGGGAAAGATTGTGTTTAAACTTCATGCTGTTGGTCTACTGCGTCCTAGTTGAAGCAACTACCCTTCTTTTGTTGGCTGGTGTTACATGGAAGTTTGAGTCTACCTCTGGGCTGTTATGCACCCAGACTAATCAACACAAGATGAAATGAGGAAGGAAGAGGACACCCAGGCAGTTAGATCTGCATACGTTTATTGCTGCGACATGTTTCGAACATCAGCGTGTTCTTTTTCAAGTTCTTTTACTTAAAAAAGAACAGGCTGATGTACGAAACATGTTGCAGCAATAAACTTATGCAGATCTAACTGCCTGGGTGTCCTCTTCCTTCCTCATCTCATCTTGTGTTGGTTGTTCTCTTCCTTCCTCATTTCATATTGTACTATACTAGCAGACTGTCCAGTGGGAGAGAGACCCTGCAAGCCAAGGTATACATTCGTGCACTTGTATTACTTCTTACATGGTGCAACCAACATTTTTTTTTTATCTGTTCAAGAGAAACGAGAGTATGCAGCTGTATGTGGAGGCCAAGATCTGTATTGGACTAAGGATTTGCATTCTAATATAGCCATTTCCAGGTGAAGGAATCAGGGGCAACGTCCACCCGATCCAACTTACTGTCTATGTGAGTGGCTTTGGCTTTACTATGTTTACATGAAAGTTTACAATCAAATAATTGATTCTTTTGGAAACTTATTTTGTCTGCAGTACTCTTAGAGTTATTGCTTTGATTTGTAAGGGTGTTGGTTGGGTTGTGTGTATTTGATAAAAGGGTTTAAGGTAGTCTTGGGGAAACTGTACATTTCAACAAGAGAAAACTGAACATTTAGACTGAAGGTGGGATGGTCTGAACTACTATGATCATTAATTTCATGTACATTGTGTAATGTGATCTTTTAATACAAAATGTGTATATTCTTAAAAATACAACATTCTATTTTTTTTACAGTTTGATATGAAAATAAATTCAAGTTTTATAAAACAAAATGGCAGAAAATAACAAAAACTGTAGCAGTAAGAATTAAAATTATTAGTACCTTTTCAATAACTTTATTTCCTCCAAAACGTGTTACAAATGCTGGAGAGGCTACTGTAAAATCTCTTGAAGTCAAGTTTTTTTCTCTCTCGACCTTGTTTTTACTAAGTGCATGCCAGACATACTAGGCCTGTAGAAAAAAAAAAATTAGAAAATTTTGTTCATAAAATGTAAAATTTTAGCACAGTTGTGCCTTAAGTTTATAATTAATTTCAATAACATAACATGCTTATTTTATGAAATCCATTCAGTCAAAATCTTTGGTAAAAATCAACAGGGAGATTCAATAATGCACAGATGAGCATCCTATTTGATGCGATCCCACAATGCAATGGATAGGACATCTGTTTTTGTGCTCCACTAAAGACCTGATACAATATACCATTTAAGTAAAACTAAACCAGGGACGTTTTTAGGCATAGGCCACCTAGGCAAAGAACTAGGGCGCCTTTGTTGTGATCCAGGGCGCCTATTCTTCTCCCTTGCATTCCCTGTCAGTTTACCGTATATACTCGAGTATAAGCCGACTCGAGTATAAGCCGAGGCACCCATTTTTGCCTCAAAAAATAGAAAAGATGATTGACCCGAGTATAAGCCGAGGGTATACAGTAACCCTAATACCTTTCCACTGTAGATGTTTGGAAACTACATCCCAGCATGCTTGGGTGCTGCGAGTTTGTATTCCAACCACCTATAGTAGAAAGGTATTGGGGGTTACTGTATGGCATACTGTCCCCCACCCTAATACCTTTCCACTGGAGAGTTTGGAAACTACAACTCCCAGCATGCTTGGTTGCTGGGAGTTGTAGTTTCCAACCACCTATAGTAAAAAGATAATGTGGGTGTCTGCATGGCAACTGTCCTCAGCCCTCCCCCCAGTACCCCCAGCCTCCCCCCAGTCCCCCCAGCTCACTTACTGTACCTGGTCTTCAGTCTTCCTCTCTCTGCAATCCAGAGGCAGCCGCGAGTCCGGCCGGCAGTTCCCATTACTGCTTCGCGGCTGCGCGATGACGTCATCCCGCCAGCGTGCGTGATGACGTCATCGCGCAACCGTGAGGAACTACTGGGAACTGCCGGCCGGACTCGCGGCTGCCTCGGATTCAAGGTAAGTTTCTTCTGACTCGAGTAAGCCGAGTCAAGGTTTTAGGTTAATTTAAACCTAAAAAACTCGGCTTATACTCGAGTATATACGGTACTTGCTGTGTTAGACCTGTCTCCTTGTTCAGCTGTAATGGTAAACACAGAGCCTGAAATCCACACACTCTACATAGCAACAAATGTTGCAAATGAACTGAAGGTGAAGGAAGATGGGGGGAGGTGAGCTCAGCTAATAGTACTTTGGAGAACAGTTCTAAAATGCAGGTAAAAGCTGTGCAGACTTATAACAGTGACCCTGTGACTAGGAGCCATGAGATCATGATCCCTGCCTCTCCTCTCTCTCCCACCAACTCTCCAATTAGAACTTAAGAGTAGGTGAGGAGAGAACAATTCAATGGAGGAGACATGGGAAGCAGGTACATACTATAGCATGTCAATGCTGGCAGCTGAAAGGGTTAAAGATAATACTCTGCTGGCATGAAAGTGTTAATAGGAAAGTTTGTTGGCATTGAATAATTCATGTATAACTCTTCTGGCACTGAAAGTGTTAATGGAAATACTATAGGGGGAGTTTGCTGGCACCAAAGGGTTAAAGGGTATGTCCAACCCCCTAAACCAACTTTGAGGGTAAGGTAGGTAACCCCTACCCACCCCCAACCACCGGCATATTTCTTTAAAAAAATCCCCTAAATTTACTTACACTTCTTCCTCTCCCGCAGCACTCCATTCGGCATCTTCCTGCAAGCGGGGGCCGGACCTCAGCCGCGTCTGTGATTGGCTGAGAGGCAGCCAAATCACAGACGCGGCTGACGTCACATAGAAATGCCGCGGGGAGAGAAGGCTCTGTAAGTACGGACGGGGGGGGATTTTTTTTTAAATATTGAAGCAGTTAGGTCTGGGAGGGTTACTTACCTCCCCCAAAAGGATTACTGCTAGGTGCACGTTGGCTGAGGATGGATCCGGATGTGTGGGGTGTACTGCGCATGCTCCAGACATTGATGAAGACAGGGAAACAGCATGGATCAGAAGCCTCACAGACAGGCCGGAGTCTTCAGTTCCTGGACTTTGAAAAGGAATATTTGGGAACCAAAAGGTAATGTAAGGTAAGGTTTATTTTAAACTGCAGAGTGGGTCCGGTATGGGGTTAAATTAAAGTTTTTGGGGTGGATATGCCCTTTAATAGCAATTCTCTGGAAAGGTGCTGGCACTGAAAGTATTAAAAGTAAAGTCTGCTGGCACTAAAGGGTTAATGGTAATGTTCTGCTGGCACTGAAATTATTAATGCCAATATTCTTGGAAAAGCACTGAAAGAGTAAAAATCTTTACAAAAATTTTGGGGAGAACACTGGTGCACATACCGCGCATCCACTAAAACCTATCCTGTCCTTCCAATCTGTATTTCATTTATGGCCAGTGTCTCTGCATTCATACAAAAGTATGTATACATGCCGCCTCACCTGGTACAGCATGTGCCTCTTGCCAACTAGTTTTTTATTGGGGGTGGGGGCTCACATGTAGATGGGAGGGCGCCTAGGGCACCAAAATGGCTAGAAACGGCCCTAAACTAAACCTAATATTTTTTTAATTCTAATGTGAAAGTTTACTCCCCAGAACACCTATACATAGTTATATTCTCTCTAGTAAGTTGCAATTGGTACTTGTGAGAAATAAATTAACTGTATGTAAGAAGCTTCTATGTTGTTGCCAGTACAACTCATAGCCCATGTAACATAGCAGGTAACATAGTAATTGAGTTTGAATAAAGACATACATCCATCAAATCAACATCCACAACATTTTCACCCTCCTTTTTAACCCTACCTAAAAGTTGGTCCAGGGGAAGGCAAAAAACAAACAGCTAAACATGAAAGGTATTCCTTGTCTTCAAACAGCAATCGGAAAGTATCCCTGGATCAACCAGAACTGCAGTATATGTATTGATACCAGTAATTCTCAATATTTCTAGTTTTAGAAACTTATCTGCCCAATTTTAAAGTTATTCAATTAACTTGCTATTACCACATCTGCCGGAGACAGGTCCACAGTTTCACCATTCTCACTGTAAAGAAACCTTTCCAAACCTCAAGATGAAACTTTTCTTCTAATCTTAAAGGATGCCACACTGATATAACCTATTAGTGAACAACGCACCAGACAGTTTATGTATGGCCCATTAATATATTTGTATAAAGTGATCATATTCCCATGCAAACGTCACTTCTCCAATGTAAAAAGCCCTAATTTGTCTAATATGCCTGCAGTTAAGCCCCACCATTCCCCTTATTATTTTAGTTGCCCTTCTCTGAACTGCTTCTATTTCCAAGATGTCCCTTTATATATGGGATTCCAAAACAGCATATTACAAATGAGGCCATACCAGTGCCTTGTAAAGAGGGAAATAATATTTTTCTCTCTTGAATCTATTCCCCTCTTTATACAAAAGACAATCAGGGAGATTGAATAAAAGTTCTTATGTTAAAAAGGGGGGCTAATTTTGCCCCAACTAATCAAATGTTAGTTTTCAAATGTTAACTAAAATCTGAATTGTTGGGGCAAAATTAGCACCATTTTTAGCGACAGTCAGGCTCATATACCCAGAGCCGCTATCACTCTGGGTAAAAGTCCTGATCGCGATTCAATATCACGTTTGCGAATGTGGGTAAACCTGAAAAGGGATTTACTCACTGGGGATTTTAATGCCAGCTAGCACAGATGCGATATTGAATTGCGAGTGGTCAGATGTCGGGTAGGGTGTCTTTTGCTAACCTGCAAATCCAATGCTAATATGCAGCTAAGTCACGCTAGCCAGTAGCGAACCGGTTAGCGTGACTTTACCTCATAAATTTGCCCAGCCCTCATGGTAAATCGTTCCCAAGAAATTTATTGAATCTCCCTGATTATTTGCTAGCTTTAGCAGTTGCTGTCTGGCATTGGCTGCTACAGCTTACATATGCGATCCCACATCATGTGTGCCGTCAGATCACATTGGTATCTGGTGGCACACATGCTGTGGGAACACCACACACGGAATTACCCCCCCCCCCCCCAAAACCTAAAGTTTGCTTATAAAAAACTTTTAATTCGGCTCTCACACAGAGTTATTATACTTATATGCTCCTCGCTCCATCCCCGCTTCCGGGGGCCTTAGTTAGTCTCCACTGTGGCTGCTCTGTTCTTTTGTGTTCTTGAGCAGGCGCAGTGTAGACTGCCTGGGAATGGCAGGCAGTGATTGGCCGTGACGTCACTGTCACGCCGACACTGACTGCCTTACCGAGAAGTGCAGAGCCGCGGTGGTGGAGCGAGGAGGAGCAGTAAGTATAATAACTGTGTGTGAGCCAAATTAAGTTTTTTTATAAAACGAACTCTGGTTTTGGGGGGTATCTACTATATATGCTTTTTTTATGAGTGGTGGACATTCCCTTAAACAGAACCGAAAGCGGTCAGGAATTTCACGTGCTACTGTAGAGGATCGTGTAACAGGTAAGTTTGCTCTAAGTTCTTTCCTGGCTCACTTGCATTGATTGAAGAACAGGAGGTAAGACATAGCTCATTATCCTCGGCTTCAATCAATGCATTAAAGGAATAATTTAGTTGGTAGTGAACTATCCTTTAAATATGTAGCCACAAAAACTGCATTGAAATCCCTGTTCCGTGCCAGGACAAATGGGGGGTTTCTGTGCTGTTATATGATTGGCTGTCAGCTTCTAGAAAGCAAGGCTGCAGCCTCGTTGCTTTGATCTGGTGGGAGTAACCCAGTTAAGGTGGATTATGGGAGCTTACTCCGTACTCACAGGTTAATTTTATAAATAAGCCCGCAGCCCCAGCAAAGGGAGCGATAAGACACAGACTCTTATATGTTTGTGAATTTGCTTTGTCTATTGGGACAATATCTGTTGGAGACTTGGTTAACAATGTAGATGTTAGGTCTGAGGTGGTTAGCAGAAGGCTCATATTTGTAAGAGAGAATACTACATAACAGGTTTATTTAAAATTAATGACATAAAACAACCTACATTACTGATTACAGATACAATTTCTAGCAAGTTTTATAAAAAAAATAAATAAATAACAATGTTTTTTGGAAAGGCCACCAGGACAACTTATTTTTCCAGATTTGAATTAATAAAGTCTTCACAATAAAGGTGTCTGCATCGACATAAATAATATATTACAGTTCTATGTATTATCTATTACATGGCTGTCTAAAATAATCGCAAACACCACAAATCTTTTAAGGGCGAAAACTGTGAACTATAAACTAGGTACCCTTTAGGCTTTTTGTTTGACAGGATTTGCCCAGTTGTGGACACTGTGTTAAAGTATAAAGGGAGAGCAACCAGTGGCTCAGCATCTTTCTGACTTTCTGGAGTTTCCCCAGAGGAGAGACAACAAGTCTGGGACCTTTATTATAGGGTAATCAATGTGAGATTAGATTCTGTTATAGATCATTCCAGGAGTGATAGATAGGAGATTTAGCAAGGACTAGAGTCCTGGGTATACCACCCAAGAAAGGGACATAGTGGCAGACATGGGGTAGAAGATTCCACTTCAGTGTCCTGAGAGCTGAGGTGGCACTAACAAGCTGATTGTTATTTATGCTGTTTCTGATTTCTCGGTTGTGGCAGTCACCTCTATTGTGCTAAATGCAATACCTTGTTAATAGTTATGTTAATAAATAACATAAGTTTAAGTTCAAGGCTGGTGCCCATTTATTGCATTCTACCTAGTGTGGTAGTTAACAAAACCTGCCTCCAACATATGCGAGGCCCAATCCTGATAAATAGGAGTCTTGTGCATAGAATTGAGAGAATTAAGTACACACATTTTACTATCGCCTTACAAGTATATTCTTCTTGATAAAAGCATTACTTGTCTACATAGTAGTTGAGAATTGTACTGTGTAAGCCATGGTGAAAGTAAAAATATCTTGGAAATAAAATAAAATTTTATTGGCTAACTAAAATGATAGCAAATGCAAATTTTCAAAAGGCTTTTTATCAGACATGGCACAATACTGAATCTTGTAAAGCACACTATTTTACATACTAGAACAAAGACTTTCTGAAATTATACAGATGTTATCTTTTGCCTCAATACCTGGCAATAGAAAGAGGAGGAGATCAGGGCACATGGATCTGGTAGTTCCTAATAGTTTAGTGCAGGTGCAAGTCTAATTAAAGATAAACATGGATCAAAATAGAAGAAAGCAAAGTAGACTGCAACACTGTCTAGTAAGTATAAAACCGTCCTTTATTTAAATATAGTGATGGGGACACAGATTAAAAACAATTAAAAACTGCATATCTAACTCATGGAGTATAAACACTGGGCATCATATAGAATGTAGTGGTAACAAAGGTACATAGTGAATCAACTGATCAATCATAAAAACATTCAAGCAAAGGTTATACTTATACCGGTCTGAGGGATAGATAATGCAAACGAGGCGTTCACTGAACGTGTTTCGCTCCGACGCCGGTGCTGGGAGCTTCTTCAGCGTGTTCTACCGTCGCCTTCCGTCGATTTAAAAACCCAAGCTTGCCCCTCCCATAATCGCGCGCCTGGATGACGTCATCCTTTGGCTACAATCACATTGCTATTGTGGTTGTATAGCATGCGTGATTGTGTCTAAATCTCGCGAGAGTTCGAACATCAGAGGAGGGCAGGCTTGTGGATTATAATAGAGAGCCCATTACATTCATCCCAAAGTAACAAGCAATATTAACACTTTAAATGCAGATCGCACAGAGATAAGTGGGACTTAAACCCATAAAGTGTAGTCAAAAATGATCAAAATCACATTGGGGGGCGGAGCCTGACCGGGTATGTGAGCGGACGTGCGCTTGAAAGCTCCTGCTAAACGGCCTAAATATCTACATGGGGACGCTAGGTAAAGCTAACTAAGCAAAAATACCCCACCAACCAGGGTAAACATATAAAATATGCCTCCAAGGAAAACCAGACTAAGGGGGATATGGAAGACTGGCTCCGTTCGGACTCCACCAAATCCACACAAGATGGCGCCGGGCCTGCAGCAGAAAGCGCGCCATGCACCAAAGCAGACTTGTGTAAGTTGTACAGCAACCTTGAAAAAGTTATCCAGGCCTCCCAAAGCCAAATATAAAAGAAGTACGCCAAGAAATCGCCGCGTTAGGCGATAGAGTGGCCACACTCGAAAAAAACACGACCATCTATCCAGCTATTGCCAACAAAATGAGATTGAGGTCAAAGAACACGCCATGACATCTTCTTCTGAAAGAGCAACAGGATGACATGGAAAACAGAGCAAGGAGAGGAAACATCAGAATACGCGGTATCCCCGAAGAGGGTAACCAATTTATCTACCTACTTACCCTCTCTCCTCACAATATATTCACTGATATACCCGTGGAAAGGCTCCAGATGGACAGATCACACCAGAGCCCTGAGAGCCAAACCGCAACCCAATGAACCACAGGGACCTTATCTGTAAATTCCATTACTTCCAAGTGAAAGAAGCAGTTATGAGGCAGCTAGGGAAAAGGAACCCTGGAATACGATGGAACTAAATTCAGTTTATTCCAAGGTTGGTTTTACACCAACATAACCTAAAATATAGATGGGGTTTCCCGTTCAAATTAACAGTCATGAAAAATGGGCGACCCATATATCAACACAATAGACGACTGGAGGAGTTCCTAAAGAGCTGGATATATACCAAAAACGGACCATCGCAAAAACAGCGACAAAGACCAGAGGATTACTCCCCGAAACCGATGTGGAACCAAATCACCTCCAACCCACAACGGAGCCCCAACCACACTTGAGTTCAGCGCCAAAGAGGGTGCGGTATAAGACGCGGACTCAACCCCCAAACTAACAAGAGACATTCGAGCAAAAATGCTAAACAAATGGTCCAGTTTCAAGGACCCCAAAGAAACTTACTTACCCCAGGTTTGGAGCGGGGGATGTGGGGGGGAGCTGGGAGGAGAGGGATAACAGTCTGAGAATATTTAAGAACCAGATATCGATAAAATCAGGAACTCAAGTACACTAATTACCCAATAACGATTGACAATTATGAGACAGTGACCAGCGAAAAGCTCATAAGCTAATGTATGGAGAAGGGGGGAGGGGAGGAAGAAAAAGAACGGAAACACCCAAAAACAAAAAATGTGAGAACACTAAATGAGGGTGAAAGATGGGAAAAAATCTGACATATAATGGGGAAAAGAGAAAAAAATGGGTACAATTACGTTAGTTCTCAGAATTTAATCCATTGAATGATCTGATACACTAAGAAGTGAAATCCATAACTCAGACTTGGGTAAATCTATAACAACAAGTAAAAAGGCATTTATAATAATAAATGTTAAGCGCATATTGGTACTAAAATAAAAATGTAAATGTCTGAAAAGGGGCACTATCCTCTCCCAACCCTGGCCCACAACAAATACAAATAGCCAAAACCTACAGATCATTACCCCCACCCACGATACCCTCTGGTCTGGTAATCATGCAACTAACGCAACAGAACCATAATAGATAGTACTGGCAGATGTTTCCCAGGGGAAAAATACCCCTTAACGGCGAAGGGATGGTTTCCCAGAAGACTGTAAACCATTGACCCAGCCAGGCTGAACCGACCATCTACTAGAGGAGACGGTCTCACTCCTCCCAAAATTAAATGACATGAAATAGCAGATCGCACCTGAAACCTCATTATATGTCTACTCCCAGTCCAATACCCCTTATGCCTATACACGAACAACACCATCATAATGATACCGATTAGCATCATTTGGAATATTACTGTGATTGTTAACCAAACCCTGCTCACGTGCGAATATAAGATCAATGATGACACCCGAGATTTACCTCACCGCAGGATAAATCTAAGAACTGAGATCTATGTTCGCCACCCCTGAGCAAAACTCACTCCCCCCTACAAACACCCACCATAGTGCAACATTACAGGACCCACCATACTAAGCCAAATATAAAAAAAAAAAAAAACCTAATTGAAACCTCACTCCCATAAGGGTCCATAATATGGGGAATACTGATATGCACTAATGAAGGCATACTGCAACACTGACCCCTGTCTCCTTCCCTCTCCCCACTCTCCCGACTAGGCGGGTCTCCCCCTGAACCTTCCGCTACCTTAAGCTGTAAATAGTACTAATGGAGACATACAGCTACATAACTTACCCTATAACTGATAAAAAAGGACCGCAAGGAGATTAAGTGAAAGACGAGTACCCCCCACTTTACTCGTGAAGCTACACGGCATACCCACCAACCTTCCCAAAAATAATAAGCTATAAGCTTAATTGGGTTTTTCTTGTTTACAATTTGTAAGGATGAAAGGAGCCTACCCAACCCCATGGATCAACTCCTTTACTGTATATAATTTATTTGTGTTATTTGTGTTTTTTGTTAGGTTCATCCAAAAGCCATGGACACCCTGTATTTCGGTCTGAGACCTGTCCCGGGTGTGGGGCGACCCTGGGCCCCTCGGGACAACGTCATAAGGGGTAAGACATGCTAGGCACACCAGTCTTGATTGTGTGAAAAAACTTCTTTTAATGGTAACGTTTCGGAACCAGTGCGGTTCCTTCCTCAGACCAAACAAAACTGGGACAACGCTCATATATGCCCAACCTAAAATGCATCTTACAACTCTTCAGACTACCCAGCATAAGAAACAGACCACCGTCTGAATGGAACCCAAAATTAAGGTATTAACACACAAGCAAAAGGACTAAACAGCCCAGCCAAAAGGAAGTTAGCAACACAATATTACAAAAAACATAAGGGGGATATTCTACTAATACAGGAAAACACACTTCAAACGTGGGAAAGAATCGAAATACTGGGGCCCAAAATTTAAAATAATTACAATGCTTCCTCCGTCACAGGCAAGGGAGGAGTTATGATTTATTAATAGAAATCTAATCTATACAGAAAACTCTTGCTACAGAGACCCTCAGGGCAGATTTATAATTCTAAATTACTACTACAGACAACCAGAGTAACCATAGTAAACGTATACACTCCCAACAATCAACACAAATTTTTTTTTTCAAGAACTAAAAAACAAACTCACACTCCATGCGTTTGGTCCTTTATTATGGCAGGTGATTTCAACATAACAATTAACCCAAAATTGACCGATCCAAACCCCTCAAATCCATGACCGGCACCCCATCATATAAATATCTCCAAAACTTTATAAAGGAAATAATTTACTAGATACCTGGAGATTAGCAAACCCCACAAAAAGAGAGTATACATTTTACTCCCCAGTACACAAAATTTACACTAGACTAGACTACATCTTCACATCCCCTCAATTTAAACCCAAGTCCAAAACACATACATCTCTGAGATAGCATGGTCTGATCATGCATTTGTATCAATGACCATCAATGACAATAATAAAAACCAAACCCACAACCCATTTGGAGACTCAATGAGTCCCTCCTAGCAAATGAAGAACATGTACAAACCTTAAATAAACACATAATAAACTATTTCACAGAAAACAACACTGAGGATATAAAGATCCCGATTCTATGGGAGCTCACAAACCGGTGATTCGAGGATACTAATCAATAGCAGCTAGGCTAAAAAAACAAAGAGAAAAACAGATAAACAAACTTATTAACACAATCAAAATAGGAGACAAAACATTAGCCAAGACCTTTAATGAAAATAAAGCAATCGAAATACAAAACGCTAGAACTGAACTCAGCCAAATCCTATCATCCAGAGCGGAAAGAGCCCTACGTTTCACCAATCAAAGATAATACTACAAAAGCAACAGGCCCAATACATGTTAGCAATAAATAAATCAAAAACTACCCAGAACAGATTTCTCCTGCTACGAGACCAAAAAGTCATCTCCATCATGACCAAACTACATCACCAACGCTTTCGCCCGATACTACCAAACTCATATAATGGCGAAACAGTGAAAAAAGAGTAATATAGAAACTAAAATTCAATAAAAACAAAATGGCAGAAAATAACAAAAACTGTAGCAGTAAGAATTAAAATTATTAGTACCTTTTCAATAACTTTATTTCCTCCAAAACGTGTTACAAATTCTGCTGGAGAGGCTACTGTAAAATCTCTCTGTAAGTCAAGTTTTTTTCTCTCTCGACCTTGTTTTACTAAGTGCATGCCAGACATACTAGGCCTGTAGAAAAAAAAAAATTAGAAAATTTTGTTCATAAAATGTAAAATTTTAGCACAGTTGTGCCTTAAGTTTATAATTTAATTTCAATAACATAACATGCTTATTTTATGAAATCCATTCAGTCAAAATCTTTGGTAAAAATCTAACAGGGAGATTCAATAATGCACAGATGAGCATCCTATCTTGATGCGATCCCACAATGCAATGGATAGGACATCTGTTTTTGTGCTCCACTAAAGACCTGATACAATATACCATTTAAGTAAAACTAAACCAGGGACGTTTTTAGGCATAGGCCACCTAGGCAAAGAACTAGGGCGCCTTTGTTGATCCAGGGCGCCTATTCTTCTCCCTTGCATCTCCCTGTCAGCTTTTACCGTATATACTCGAGTATAAGCCGACTCGAGTATAAGCCGAGGCACCCATTTTTGCCTCAAAAAATAGAAAAGATGATTGACCCGAGTATAAGCCGAGGGTATACAGTAACCCTAATACCTTTCCACTGTAGATGTTTGGAAACTACATCTCCCAGCATGCTTGGTTGCTGCGAGTTGTAGTTTCCAACCACCTATAGTAGAAAGGTATTGGGGGTTACTGTATGGCATACTGTCCCCACCCTAATACCTTTCCACTGTAGATGTTTGGAAACTACAACTCCCAGCATGCTTGGTTGCTGGGAGTTGTAGTTTCCAACCACCTATAGTAAAAAGATAATGTGGGTGTCTGCATGGCATACTGTCCTCCAGCCCTCCCCCCAGTACCCCCAGCCCTCCCCCCAGTCCCCCCCCAGCTCACTTACCTGTACCGGTCTTCAGTCTTTCCTCTCTCTGCAATCCAGAGGCAGCCGCGAGTCGGCCGGCAGTTCCCATACTGCTTCGCGGCTGCGCGATGACGTCATCCCGCCAGCGTGGTGATGACGTCATCGCGCAACCGTGAGGAAACTACTGGGAATGCCGGCCGGACTCGCGGCTGCCTCTGATTCAAGGTAAGTTTCTTTGACTCGAGTATAAGCCGAGTCAAGGTTTTTAGGTTAATTTTTAAACCTAAAAACCTCGGCTTATACTGAGTATATACGGTACTGCTGTGTTAGACCTGCTCTCCTTGTTCAGCTGTAATGGTAACCACAGAGACTGAACTCCACACACTCTACATAGCAACAAATGTTGCAAATGAACTGAAGGTGAAGGAAGATGGGGGGAGGATGAGCTCAGCTAATAGTACTTTGGAGAACAGTTCTAAAATGCCAGGTAAAAGCTGCTGCAGACTTTATAACAGTGACCCTGTGACTAGGAGCCATGAGATCATGATCCCTGCCTCTCTCTTCCTCCACCCAACTCTCCAATTAGAACTTAAGAGTAGGTGAGGAGAGAACAATTCAATGGAGGAGACATGGGAAGCAGGTACATACTGTATAGCATGTCAATGCTGGCAGCTGAAAGGGTTAAAGATAATACTCTGCTGGCACTGAAAGTGTTAATAGGAAAGTCTGTTGGCATTGAATAATTCATGATAATACTCTTCTGGCACTGAAAGTGTTAATGGAAATACTATAGGGGAAGTTTGCTGGCACCAAAGGGTTAAAGGGTATGTCCAACCCCCTAAACCAACTTTGAGGGTAAGGTAGGTAACCCCTACCCACCCCCAACCACCGGCATATTTCTTTAAAAAAATCCCCTAAATTCTACTTACACTTCCTTCTCTCCCGCAGCACTCCATTCTGGCATCTTCCTTGCAAGCGGGGGCCGGACCTCAGCCGCGTCTGTGATTGGCTGAGAGGCAGCCAAATCACAGACGCGGCTGACGTCACTAGAAATGCCGCGGGAGAGAAGGCTCTGTAAGTACGGATCGGGGGGGGATTTTTTTTTTAAATATTGAAGCAGTTAGGTCTGGGCAGGGTTACTTACCTTCCCCCAAAAGGATTACTCGCTAGGTGCAACGTTGGCTGAGGATGGATCCGGATGGTGGGGGTGTACTGCGCATGCTCCAGACATTGATGAAGACAGGGAAACAGCATGGATCAGAAGCCTCACAGACAGGCCGGAGTCTTCAGTTTCCTGGACTTTGAAAAGGAATATCTTGGGAACCAAAAGGTAATGTAAGGTAAGGTTTATTTTAAACTGCAGAGTGGGTCCGGTATGGGGTTAAATTAAAGTTTTTGGGGTGGATATGCCCTTTAATAGCAATTCTCTGGAAAGGTGCTGGCACTGAAAGTATTAAAAGTAAAGTCTGCTGGCACTAAAGGGTTAATGGTAATGTTCTGCTGGCACTGAAATTATTAATGCCAATATTCTTGGAAAAGCACTGAAAGAGTAAAACATCTTTTACAAAAATTTCTGGGGAGAACACTGGTGCCACATACCGCGCATCCACTAAAACCTATCCTGTCCTTCCAATCTGTATTTCATTTATGGCCAGTGTCTCTGCATTCATACAAAAGTATGTATACATGCCCGCCTCACCTGGTACAGCATGTGCCTCTTGCCAACTAGTTTTTTATTGGGGGTGGGGGGCTCACATGTAGATGGGAGGGCGCCTAGGGCACCAAAATGGCTAGAAACGGCCCTAAACTAAACCTAATATTTTTTTAATTCTAATGTGAAAGTTTTACTCCCCAGAACACCTATACATAGTAATATTCTTCTCTAGTAAGTTGCAATTGGTACTTGTGAGAAATAAATTAACTGTATGTAAGAAAGCTTCTATGTTGTTGCCAGTACAACTCATAGCCCATGTAACATAGCAGGTAACATAGTAATTGAGTTTGAATAAAGACATACATCCATCAAATCAACATCCACCAACATTTTCACCCTCCTTTTTAACCCTACCTAAAAGTTGGTCCAGGGGAAGGCAAAAAACAAACAGCTAAACATGAAAGGTATTCCTTCCTGTCTTCAAACAGCAATCGGAAAGTATCCCTGGATCAACCAGAACTGCAGTATATGTATTGATACCAGTAATTCTCAATATTTTCTAGTTTTAGAAACTTATCTTGCCCAATTTTAAAGTTATTCAATTAACTTGCTATTACCACATCTGCCGGAAGACAGGTCCACAGTTTCACCATTCTCACTGTAAAGAAACCTTTCCAAACCTCAAGATGAAACTTTTCTTCTAATCTTAAAGGATGCCCACACTGATATAACCTATTAGTGAACAACGCACCAGACAGTTTATTGTATGGCCCATTAATATATTTGTATAAAGTGATCATATTCCCATGCAAACGTCACTTCTCCAATGTAAACAGCCCTAATTTGTCTAATATGCCTGCATAGTTAAGCCCCACCATTCCCCTTATTATTTTAGTTGCCCTTCTCTGAACTGCTTCTATTTCCAAGATGTCCCTTTTATATATGGGATTCCAAAACAGCATATTACAAATGAGGCCATACCAGTGCCTTGTAAAGAGGGAAAATAATATTTTTCTCTCTTGAATCTATTCCCCTCTTTATACAAAAGACAATCAGGGAGATTGAATAAAAGTTCTTATTGTTAAAAAAGGGGGGCTAATTTTGCCCCAACTAATCAAATGTTAGTTTTCAAATGTTAACTAAAATCTGAATTGTTGGGGCAAAATTAGCACCATTTTTAGCGACAGTCAGGCTCATATACCCAGAGCCGCTATCACTCTGGGTAAATGTCCTGATCGCGATTCAATATCACGTTTGCGAATGTGGGTAAATCCTGAAAAGGGATTTACTCACTTGGGGATTTTAATGCCAGCTAGCACAGATGCGATATTGAATTGCGAGTGTCAGATGTGCGGGTAGGGTGTCTTTTGCTAACCTGCACATCCAATGCTAATATGCAGCTAAAGTCACGCTAGCCAGTAGCGAACCGGTTAGCGTGACTTTACCTCCATAAATTTGCCCAGCGCCTCATGGTAAATCGTTCCCAAGAAATTTATTGAATCTCCCTGATTATCTTGCTAGCTTTAGCAGTTGCTGTCTGGCATTGTCTGCTACAGCTTACATATGCGATCCCACATCATGTGTGCCGTCAGATCACATTGGTATCTGTTGGCACACATGCTGTGGGAACACCACACACGGAAATTACCCCCCCCCCCCCCCCAAAACCTAAAGTTTGCTTTATAAAAAACTTTTAATTCGGCTCTCACACAGAGTTATTATACTTATATGCTCCTCGCTCCATCCCCGCTTCCGGGTTCCTTAGTCAGTCTCCACTGTGGCTGCTCTGTTCTTTTTGTGTTCTTGAGCAGGCGCAGTGTAGACTGCCCTGGGAATGGCAGGCAGTGATTGGCCGTGACGTCACTGTCACGGCCGACACTGACTGCCTTACCGAGAAGTGCAGAGCCGCGGTGGTGGAGCGAGGAGGAGCATGTAAGTATAATAACTGTGTGTGAGCCAAATTAAGTTTTTTTATAAAACGAACTCTAGGTTTTGGGGGGTATTCTACTATATATGCTTTTTTTATTAGAGTGGTGGACATTCCCTTTAAACAGAACCCGAAAGCGGTCAGGAATTTCAGTGCTACTGTAGAGGATCGTGTAACAGGTAAGTTTGCTCTAAGTTCTTTCCTGGCTCCACTTGCATTGATTGAAGAACAGGAGGTAAGACATAGCTCATTATCCTCCCGGTCTTCAATCAATGCATTAAAGGAATAATTTAGTTTGGTAGTGAACTATTCCTTTAAATATGTAGCCACAAAAACTGCATTGAAATCCCTGTTCCGTGCCAGGACAAATGGGGGGTTTCTGTGCTGTTATATGATTGGCTGTCAGCTTCTAGAAAGCAAGGCTGCAGCCTCGTTGCTTTGATCTGGTGGGAGTAACCCAGTTAAGGTGGATTATGGGAGCTTACTCCAGTACTCACAGGTTAATTTTATAAATAAGCCAGCAGCCCCAGCAAAGGGAGCGATAAGACACAGACTCTTATATGTTTGTGAATTTGCTTTGTCTATTGGGACAATATCTGTCTGGAGACTTTGGTTAACAATGTAGATGTTAGGTCTGAGGTGTAGCAGAAGGCTCATATTTGTAAGAGAGAATACTACATAACAGGTTTATTTAAAATTAATGACATAAAACAACCTACATTACTGATTACAGATACAATTTCTAGCAAGTTTTATAAAAAAAATAAATAAATAACAATGTTTTTTGGAAAGGCCACCAGGACAACTTATTTTTCCAGATTTGAATTAATAAAGTCTTCACAATAAAGGTGTCTGCATCGACATAAATAATATATTACAGTTCTATGTATTTATCTATTACATGGCTGTCTAAAATAATCGCAAACACCACAAATCTTTTAAGGGCGAAAACTGTGAACTATAAACTAGTTACCCTTTAGGCTTTTTGTTCTGACAGGATTTGCCCAGTTGTGGACACTGTGTTAAAGTATAAAAGGGAGAGCAACCATGTGCTCAGCATCTTTCTGACTTTCTGGAGTTTCCCCAGAGGAGAGACAACAAGTCTGGGACCTTTATTATAGGTATAATCAATGTGAGATTAGATTCTGTTATAGATCATTCCAGGAGTGATAGATAGGAGATTTAGCAAGGACTAGAGTCCTGGGTATACCACCCAAGAATAGGGACATAGTGGCAGACATGGGGGTAGAAGATTCCACTTCAGTGTCCTGAGAGCTGAGGTGGCACTAACAAGCTGATTGTTATTTATGCTGTTTCTGATTTCTCTGGTTTGTGCTATGTCACCTCTATTGTGCTAAATGCAATACCTTGTTAATAGTTATGTTAATAAATAACATAAGTTTAAGTTCAAGGCTGGTGCCCATTTATTGCATTCTACCTAGTGTGGTAGTTAACAAAACCCTGCCTCCAACATATGCGAGGGCCCAATCCTGATAAATAGGAGTCTTGTGCATAGAATTGAGAGAAATTAAGTACACACATTTTACTATCGCCTTACAAGTATATTCTTCTTGATAAAAGCATTACTTGTCTACAATAGTAGTTGAGAATTGTACTGTGTAAGCCATTGGTGAAAGTAAAAATATCTTGGAAATAAAATAAAACTTTTTATTGGCTAACTAAAATGATAGCAAATGCAAATTTTCAAAAGGCTTCTTATTCAGACATGGCACAATACTGAATCTTGTAAAGCACACTATTTTTACATACTAGAACAAAGACTTTCTGAAATTATACAGATGTTATCTTTTGCCTCAATACCTGGCAATAGAAAAGAGGAGAAGATCAGGGCACTGGATCTGGTAGTTCCTAATAAGTTTAGTGCAGGTGCAAGTCTAATTAAAGATAAACATGGATCAAAATAGAAGAAAGCAAAGTAGACTGCAACACTGTCTAGTAAATGTATAAAACCGTCCTTTATTTAAATATAGTGATGGGGACACAGATTAAAAACAATTAAAAACTGCATATCTAACCCTCATGGAGTATAAACACTGGGCATCATATAGAATGTAGTGTAACAAAGGTACATAGTGAATCAACTGATCAATCATAAATACATTCAAGCAAAGGTTATACTTATACCGGTCTGGAGGGATAGATAATGCAAACAGAGGCGTTCACTGAACGTGTTTCGCTCCGACGCCGGTGCTGGGAGCTTCTTCAGCGTGATTCTACCGTCGCCTTCCGTCGATTTAAAAACCCAAGCTTGCCCCTCCCATAATCGCGCGCCTGGATGACGTCATCCTTTGGCTACAATCACATTGCTATTGTGGTTGTATAGCATGCGTGATTGTGTCTAAATCTCGCGAGAGTTCGAACATCAGAGGAGGGCAGGCTTGTGATTATAATAGAGAGCCCATTACATTCATCCCCAAAGTAACAAGCAATATTAACACTTTAAATGCAGATCGCACAGAGATAAGTGGTACATTAATACCCATAAATGTATAGTCAAAAATGATCAAATATCACATTGGGGGGGCGGAGCCTGACCGGGTATGTGAGCGGACGTGCGCTTGAACAGCTCCTGCTAAACGGCCTAAATATCTACATCGGGGACAAGCTAGGCTAAAGCTAACTAAGCAAAAATACCCCACCAACCAGGGTAAACATATAAAATATGCCTCCAAGGAAAAACCAGACTAAGGGGGATATGGAAGACTGGCTCCGTTCGGACTCCACCAAATCCACACAAGATGGCGCCGGGCCTGCAGCAGAAAGCGCGCCATGCACCAAAGCAGACTTGTGTAAGTTGTACAGCAACCTTGAAAAAGTTATCCAGGCCTCCCAAAGCCAAATTATAAAAGAAGTACGCCAAGAAATCGCCGCGTTAGGCGATAGAGTGGCCACACTCGAAACAAACACCGACCATCTATCCAGCTATTGCCAACAAAATGAGATTGAGGTCAAAGAACTACGCCATGACATCTTCCTTCTGAAAGAGCAACAGGATGACATGGAAAACAGAGCAAGGAGAGGAAACATCAGAATACGCGGTATCCCCGAAGAGGTAACCAATTTATCTACCTACTTACCCTCTCTCCTCACATATATATCACCTGATATACCCGTGGAAAGGCTCCAGATGGACAGATCACACAGAGCCCTGAGAGCCAAACCGCAACCCAATGAACCACCACGGGACATTATCTGTAAATTCCATTACTTCCAAGTGAAAGAAGCAGTTATGGAGGCAGCTAGGGAAAAAGGAACCCTGGAATACGATGGAACTAAATTCAGTTTATTCCAAGGTTGGTTTTACACCAACATAACCTAAAATATAGATGGGGTTTCCCGTTCAAATTAACAGTCATGAAAAATGGGCGACCCATATCTATCAACACAATAGACGACTCGGAGGAGTTCCTAAAGAGACTGGATATATACCAAAAATCGGACCATCGCAAAAACAGCGACAAAGACCAGAGGATTACTCCCCCGAAACCGATGTGGAACCAAATCACCTCCAACCCACAACGGAGCCCCAACCACACTTGAGTTCAGCGCCAAGAGAGGTTGCGGTATAAGACGCGGACTCAACCCCCTTAAACTAACAAGAGACATTCGAGCAAAAATGCTAAACAAATGGTCCAGTTTCAAGGACCCCAAAGAAACTTACTTTACCCCAGGTTTGGAGCGGGGGATGTGGGGGGGGAGCTGGGAGGAGAGGGATAACAGTCTGAGAATATTTAAGAACCAGATATCGATAAACTCAGGAACTCAAGTACACTAATTACCCAATAACGATTGACAATTATGAGACAGTGACCAGCGAAAAGCTCATAAGCTAATGTATGGAGAAGGGGGGGAGGGGAGGGAAGAAAAAGAACGGAAACACCCAAAAACAAAAAATGTGAGAACACTAAATGAGGGTGAAAGATGGGAAAAAATCTGACATATAATGGGAAAAGAGAAAAAATGGGTACAATTACGTTAGTTCTCATAGAATTTAATCCTATTGAATGATCTGATACACTAAGAAGTGATAATCCATACCTCAGACTTGGGTAAATCCTATAACTAACAAGTAAAAAGGCATTTATAATACTTAAAATGTTAAGCGCATATTGGTACTAAAATAAAAATGTAAATGTCTGAAAATGGGGCACTATCCTCTCCCAACCCTGGCCCCACCAACAAATACAAATAGCCAAAAACCTACAGATCATTACCCCACACCCACGATACCCTCTGGTCTGGTAATCATGCAACTAACGCAACAGAACCATAATAGATAGTACTGGCAGATGTTTCCCCAGGGGAAAATTACCCCTTAACGGCGAAGGGATGGTTCCCCAGAAGACTGTAAACCATTGACCCAGCCAGGCTGAACCGACCATCCTACTAGAGGAGACGGTCTCACTCCTCCCAAAATTAAATGACATGAAATAGCAGATCGCACCTGAAACCCTCATTATATGTCTACCTCCCAGTCCAATACCCCTTATGCTATAACACGAACAACACCATCATAATGATACCGATTAGCATCATTTGGAATATTACTGTGATTGTTAACCAAACCCTGCTCACGTGCGAATATAAGATCAATGATGACACCCGAGATTTACCTCACCGCAGGATAAATCTAAGAACTGAGATCTATGTTCGCCACCCCTGAGCAAAACTCACTCCCCCCCTACAAACACCCACCATAGTGCAACATTACAGGACCCACCATACTAAGCCAAATATAAAAAAAAAAAAAAAACCTAATTGAAACCTCACTCCCATAAGGGTCCATAATATGGGGAATACTGATATGCACTAATGAAGGCATACTGCAACACTGACCCCTGTCTCCTTCCCTCTCCCCACTCTCCCGACTAGGCGGGTCTCCCCCTGAACCTTCCGCTACCTTAAGCTGTAAATAGCTACTAATGGAGACATACAGCTACATAACTTACCCTATAACTGATAAAAAAGGACCGCAAGGAGATTAAGTGAAAGACGAGTACCCCCCACTTTACTCGTGAAGTCTACAGGCATACCCACCAACTCCTTCCCAAAAATAATTAAGCTATAAGCTTAATTTGGGTTTTTCTTGTTTACAATTTGTAAGGATGAAAGGAGCCTTACCCAACCCCATTGGATCAACTCCTTTACTGTATATAATTTATTTGTGTTATTTGTGTTTTTTGTTAGGTTCATCCAAAAGCCATGGACACCCTGTATTTCGGTCTGAGACCTGTCCCGGGTGTGGGGCGACCCTGGGCCCCTCGGGACAACGTCATAAGGGGTAAGACATGCTAGGCACACCAGTCTTGATGGTGAAAAAACTTCTTTTAATGGTAACGTTTCGGAACCAGTGCGGTTCCTTCCTCAGACCAAACAAAACTGGGACAACGCTCATATATGCCCAACCTAAAATGCATCTTACAACTCTTCAGACTACCCAGCATAAGAAACAGACCACCGTCTGAATGGAACCCAAAATTAAGGTATTAACACACAATGCAAAAGGACTAAACAGCCCAGCCAAAAGGAAGTTAGCAACACAATATTACAACAAACATAAGGGGGATATTCTACTAATACAGGAAACACACTTCAAACGTGGGAAAGAATCGAAATACTGGGGCCCAAAATTTAAATCATATTACACTGCTTCCTCCGTCACAGGCAAGGGAGGAGTTATGATTCTATTAAATAGAAATCTAATCTATACAGAAAACTCTTGCTACAGAGACCCTCAGGGCAGATTTATAATTCTAAATATACTACTACAGACAACCAGAGTAACCATAGTAAACGTATACACTCCCAACAATCAACACAAATTTTTTTTTTCAAGAACTAAAAAACAAACTCACACTCCATGCGTTTGGTCCTATTATTATGGCAGGTGATTTCAACATAACAATTAACCCAAAATTTGACCGATCCAAACCCCTCAAATCCATGACCGGCACCCCATCATATAAATATCTCCAAAACTTTATAAAGGAAAATAATTTACTAGATACCTGGAGATTAGCAAACCCCACAAAAAGAGAGTATACATTTTACTCCCCAGTACACAAAATTTACACTAGACTAGACTACATCTTCACATCCCCTCAATTTATAACCCAAGTCCAAAACACATACATCTCTGAGATAGCATGGTCTGATCATGCATTTGTATCAATGACCATCAATGACATAATAAAAACCAACCCACAACCCATTTGGAGACTCAATGAGTCCCTCCTAGCAAATGAAGAACATGTACAAACCTTAAATAAACACATAATAAACTATTTCACAGAAAACAACACTGAGGATATAAAGATCCCGATTCTATGGGCAGCTCACAAACCGGTGATTCGAGGATACTTAATCCAATTAGCAGCTAGGCTAAAAAAACAAAGAGAAAAACAGATAAACAAACTTATTAACACAATCAAAATAGGAGACAAAACATTAGCCAAGACCTTTAATGAAAATAAAGCAATCGAAATACAAAACGCTAGAACTGAACTCAGCCAACTCCTATCATCCAGAGCGGAAAGAGCCCTACGTTTCACCAATCAAAGATAATACTACAAAAGCAACAGGCCCAATACTATGTTAGCAAATAAATTAAATCAAAAACTCACCCAGAACAGATTTCTCCTGCTACGAGACCACAAAGGTCATCTCCATCATGACCCAAACTACATCACCAACGCTTTCGCCCGATACTACCAAACTCTATATAATGGCGAAACAGTGAAAAAAGATGTAAATATAGAAACTAAAATCAACAAATAGTTAACGGAAATAAACCTCCCCAAACTCACACAAGAACAAAAAAATATATTACAAAGAGAAATATCAATCCCTGAAATAAAAGAAGTTATAAAACAGTTCAAGATCAGGAAAGCTCCAGGCCCTGATGTGTTCACCGCACTATACTACAAGAGATTCCAGTCCACCCTGTCCCCATACATACAAAAACTCTGCAATGACCTAACAACGGGCAATTCTACGCTGCCACCTGAAATGCTCCAAGCATATATAACAGTCATACCTAAATCAGATAAAGACACAACCCAAACATCTAACTACCGCCCTATATCTCTTATAAACACTGATGTTAAAATCATTGCAAAGATTTTCGCAAACCGACTGAACCCGATACTACCAAAATTGATCCACTACGATCAAACTGGTTTCGTTATGGGAAGACAGACTACTGATAACATCAGAAAAGCAATAATGCTAATGCAATATGCACATTTTAACAAAGTATCATCAATAACACTCTCCCTTGATATTGAAAAGGCATTCGACAGGGTGGACTGGACTTTTCTAAAAGCAATCCTTTGCCAATATGATTTCCCCAACAGCTTTATATCTGGAATTTTCAGCCTATATGGCAACCCCACCGCGATAGTCAGAAATATGGGCTTCCCCTCAAATACCATATTTATAAAAAACGGCACGAGGCAGGGATGCCCCCTGTCCCCACTCCTATTCGCCTTATCAATTGAACCCCTTGCAATAAAAATTAGACAATCCCCTGATATCACTGAAATCACCATCGGTAAGATTCACTCAAAAATATCACTTTTTGCAGATGACACTCTCCTTTATCTCTCTCAACTCCATATATCAATACCAGTACTATTTAAAACCATAAAGGATTATGGGAGCCTATCAGGCCTTAAAGTCAACCACTCAAAATCAGTAGCATACCCCATACATTTACCAGACCATCTCAACACCTTATTACAACAAAACTTCCCGTTCAAATGGTCCACAGACTCCTTTAAATACCTAGGTATCCAACTAAGCCACAATATGGATACTCTCCACAAACAAAACTATAATAAACTCATCCCTAAACTGATAACCCAACTCAAAAAATGGACCCCATACCCTCTCACACTAGTAGGCAGAATAGCAGCTGTCAAGATGACAACACTACCCAAAATATTATATCTTTTCAGAGCCCTACCTATACAAGTAAACCACCAACTACTTAAGAAATTACAATCTGAAATAGGTAAATTCATATGGAGCGGGAAAAGAGCTAGAATAAAACAAGACAATCTTGCAAGACACAAGAACAAGGGAGGCTTTGGCCTACCCAAACTATTTCAATACTTCAAAGCAGCACAAATAGCTCAAATAACCCAATGGGTTCACGGCTCAGAGAAAATTGCATGGGTAGATCTAGACAACAAGCTATTATCCCCTCTACACTCATCTACAAACTTATGGTTGTCAACTGAACAATACAAACCCTACTCCGAAAATTATACCCCAATCATTCAAACCTCCTTAACACTATGGAACAGAATCAACTGACAATACTCATTTCTCCCTCAATTTTCAAAAGTAACCCCTATACTATACTCACCAGAGTCACCAGTGGGACTGACAGAAATAGAAAATCGCTACTGGAATAAAATAGGAATAAACACCATAAAAGATCTTATTCAGGAAAACGGTGCTTTAATGTCTTGGGAGGAGGCCTCCTTAAGATATCAATTACCAAGGATCAAATGGTTCACATTTATCAAAATCAGACACTTTGCTAAATCCATTTTAGAAAAAGCACCCAAACAATTAACAACCTTAGAAAAATATATTACTAACTCCGACGGCATGCATAAAAGAATATCGATAATATATTCTTTACTATGATACGACACTCTCCCTACCAAATCAAAAAACGTCATAAAATGGGAAACCAGGCTTAACCGAGAACTCACTGATCAGCAATGGGTTCAGATATACCAATACTCACATAGAAGCTCCTTAAATATAGCCACAAAGGAAAGAACATTTAAAATACTGTATGATTGGTACAATACACCAGAATTCTTACATAAGATCAATCCTGCATTCCCTAATCACTGTTTTCGAAACTGCAACAACCCGGCCTCACAACTCCACTGCTGGTGGGAGTGCCATGAAGTACAAAAATTTTGGGGGATAACCGAAAAAATAATCCAGGAAATTATAGGATCCAATTTTAAACTGTCCCCTTACACAGCATTGTTTAATCTCCCCACACAGGGATTTAAGAAAACAGCACAAAGACTTATAATACATATCTGCACTGCAGCGAAAAGTCTATTAGCCTCAGATGGAAGGGTCCTTCCCCTACCAGAAGCCAATTAATATCTAGAATTGGTCAGATAAAATCCAGCGAATACCTAGGACAACCCTACAAAACTCACTGAGACGGTGGTCTGAAACCTGGATATCTGGGATATAAAGATGCAAATACCATCCTCACTATGAGCATATATTGTCGAAGCGAAAGTCCCGGGGCCCGGAGAGTCCAGGCCCGAGATACGCAATTATTTCCTACGCCACTAAACGACAAGTATGAATATTTCATGAGTGTCTCTAATTATATGATGGTATTATAAACTCGTTTATTTCATAATAATATTATGAGTCAAAACTGCAGCACGTTTAAATGAACCTCTGTTTAATGTTAGGGAGGAAGAGGAAGAGAGGGGTTTCTTTTTTTTTCTCTCTCTTCTTCTTTTCTTCTTCCTCTTTTTATTTTTTTTCTTTCTTTCTATGTAAGAATGTAATTTATCTTTCTCTAACATTCTAATCAACAACATTATTGGGCAAGAAAGGGAAAGAGGAATCAGATTGAAATAAGTTTACAAATCTTATGGAAGTGGGCAGCGGCAGACGACAATGCAACTATGCTTAGGTAAAAACTGCACCATCGTCACTGTTGGGTTGTCTTATGTTGATGTCTACTTTAATATTTCTGTTACAAAATTGAACAAAAAAGAAAAATAAGCGATAACACACCCTATATTCTTTTGTTTCTCTTCCTAAAAGATTAAAAGATGATTTATGTAAACAAAATGCTTGAAAAGAACAAGAAACTGTAATATGTTTATTTTGATGTTATCGCTCAATAAAAATCTATTGAACAAAAAAAAAATATCACATTGGTGACAAGTCCAACTAATTTATATAATTTTCACGGTCCGGGTTGGTCACAGATTGCACCCATGACAGGTAAAGCTGTCACATACATACCAGCCCTCGCAACATATCCGCCCACATTACGGGCTACATGTTAGATTATATATATATATATATATATATATATATATATATATATATATATATATATATATTATTATATATATAATATCCGTTGCTGCTGGTGTACCGATTCAGTAAACATTGAAAATATCCATCCAGCAGAAAATGGGGAACTGTAGGAATTTTATCCAAGTCAACATATTTGTTTAATCCAACGGATTTGTAAGGACTTAACTCCATTATTATTGGAAAAATTAAGTAATGGTTTCCATGATGTAATACCAATATGAATAAGGTTTACAGCGAGCATATACACTTTAATAGTGTCCTTGGGACTCGTATCTACCTCAGAATTAGATGTGACCGTATCACGGAAGAAACTGTGCACAAAGCAAATAGCCTGCTTTTCTTCATTTCACAGAGGGTGATATTTACTAAGAATGAAAGTATCTTCAAATTCGAATTGATTGGAACACTATTAAAGTGTATATGCTTGCTGTAAACCTTATTGGCTCTCATAAACTAAACAGTAAATATATACTGTCTACAATATAAGAATGTAGAGATGGCCCCACAAAAAAAAAAGCTATCTGGTATGGAAGGTTTGTAGCCCTTCAACTCATTATGTACCGTATATACTCGAGTATAAACCGAGTTTTTCAGGCTGTAAAATCAGCCTGAAAACTTTAACTCGGTTTATACTCGAGTCAGTACATTTACCTGTGCATTCAGCTCTCCAGTGTCCGGGATTCCTGTCTGTAAGTGCAGCATACAAATTGAATCTGTCTGTAAGTGCCATCCTGCAAACTGAATCCGGCGCCGGGCAGTGACGTCAGCCGGCGCGACAGTACAGGGACTCTGCTGAAATGGTTAAGTACCGGTACCGTAATGTACAGGATTCAATTTGCAGGATGGCACTTACAGATTCAATTTGTATGCTGCACTTACAGACAGGAATCCCGGACACTGGAGAGCTGGATGCACAATGGAGAGAAGGTACCCAGACAGGAAGCCCGGATGCACACTGGATAGCTGGATGCACACTGGAGAGAAGGTACCCTTTGAATTAGGTGGGAGGGTGAGGGTGTAGATGTTTGGATACTACAACTAATAAAGCATGCTGGGAGTTGCAGTTTCCAAAACATCTGGAGTGCCAAGGTATGAGAATTTAGAATTTGTCAATTTCTACCCTCGGTTTATACTCGAGTCAATCACTTTTATTAGTTTTTTCAGGTACAATTGGGTACCTCGGTTTATACTTGGGTCGGTTTATACTCGAGTATATACGGTATATGAAAACTAAATTAAGTTATTGTATTATGGTGTCTGCATTAATTCATTCAGTACACAAAAGCCACAGAATTAGATTTGGACACACACGTTCAGTTTTTGAGAAGCATTTCTCAGGAATTTAGCCACAGTTTTACAGAAAGAAAAGCTCAGATAGAAAATCACCCTCAGCTAGAATTACAGTTAACTTCCAGTCAAGGTTGTTCTTTTGAATTTTAGTTGCCCTTTAAGGTCTTTCCTAATAATTATCTATTTGAGGAGATACTTCCATGATCAAAAGTGCTCCACATCTTCTAGCAGCAAGTATTGTCACCTGCAAATACATCTATGTCTGCAAAAACTGTTACAGAGGCCTTGGGCCTATTTTAAATCACTGTTCTTGCTCGTTGCCAGGTAAATCTCATGGAACCTGTTAATAAGATGGAAAGTATAAATTACCCCTCCACACGCACACTTAAAAATAAATGAATGTCATCAAAAACTATTTTTTGTGCCATCAATGAACAAATACATGCCTTTCTCATTGCTCTGCAAAACCAAAATAATCCTTGGTCATTTAAAACAAAATCACAGTTTAATGATAGCCTGTGTATATGCTGTATTTATAAGTAAAATACAAGATATAGAGACCAAATAGGACTTTAAAAGGAGAACTAAACTTTTCTTTAATCCTAATGTGAAAGCCATGCCCCCTGACCGCAGGATTTACTGTCTCTATGCAGAGTTTCTAGCTTTTATTTCTAGCAAAAACATTTTTTTCAAAATTTACCTGTGTTTATTGTTGAATTGCTGGTGGCGCACCATGTAAATGCCATGTTTTTAGAACACACAGCCCAAGAAGTCACAAGTTAAAATCCCCTGGTTTACTTATAAAACAATACAAAATAGTCTACTGCCTGAGTTTATTGCTTTTTTTTTGTTCTAGGAAAAAAATAAAGTTTCTATCTGTGTACAAACTTTATATAAGCAGTTCTGTTTTTTTATTTACCAACCAGTGTAAATTGCTGGGAGCCTTCCTGGAACAATACAAAATAGTCTACTGCCTGAGTTTATTGCTTTTTTTTTGTTTCTAGAAAAATATAAAGTTTCTATATGTGTACAAACTTTATATATAGCAGTTCTGTTTTTTTATTTACCAACCAGTGTAAATTGCTGGGAGCCTTCCTGGAACAATACAAAATAGTCTACTGCCTGAGTTTATTGCTTTTTTTTTTGTTTCTAGAAAAATATAAAGTTTCTATATGTGTACAAACTTTATATATAGCAGTTCTGTTTTTTTATTTACCAACCAGTGTAAATTGCTGAGAGCCTTCCTGGAACAATACAAAATAGTCAACAGATTTTACTGACATTTACTGAAATGTACTTCTGCATGTGCAGTGGTGGCGCACTGCTAACATGTTGGTTTTGTAAACAAACAGACCATTGGGACACAGGTTCAATTTCACAGGCTTACTTTTTTTGTTTCAATTATGTTCCTAGTACAAGATAAAGATTCTTTATGTACTGATAGCCCACTTAGTAGCCTTTGTGGAATTGAGGTAGAAAGCTGTCTTTTTAGCAAAGCTGCAGGTTCGATTCCCCATACTTAATTTAACTTTTACTAAAATGTGAATATTCTGTTTCTTACATCCATGCTGGCAAAGAAATAAACTGCAAAGACTACTTTTCTTTTTTGTATGAAAAGCAAAGGAATTTATCATTGTTAGGGACAATGTGTTTATCCAAAATCTGCACTGAAATCTGTGTTCTGTGTCAAAGGGAAGGATGATCTCTGTGCTGTAACAAGATTGACTGTCAACTTCCAGGAAGAAAGGCTGCAGCTTCATGTGAAGTGTACTGCGTACACTTAGCTGGGTGTTTCCAGCTATGGTGAACTATAGGAGCTGACCCCTAGTACCCACAGGTTTCATAAATTACCCAAAATCCACAGCAAAGGGAGAAGTAAGATACAGCTTTTTGTATCTTTGTGAATGTGCTCTTTCTATTTGGGCAATGCTGTCTGGAGATTTAAGTTCCCCTTTAAAGGGGAACTAAACTTGTTTTTTTATGCTCCTTTACCTCCCATACTTCAGGGGTGTCAAACTCAATCACATAAGGGGCCAAAATTAAAAATAGAGGCTAAGTGGTTGGCCAAATTATTTTTAAAGATACTTGGGTCTTGCCAGGGTGTGAAGCACTCTGTTTTGGACTGGGACCCGTGTCTATGGCATGACCATGTGCTAATGTGGAACGCCCACCTCTTCTAGAGTGGTAATGGAATGGCCAACCCCAATGGAAGGCCCTTTGTCACATCTCTCTCCACTCCCCAGTGCCAGGCTAGATATGCAATCAGCTGTTATAGTGATGACTGCATCCAAGCCTTACTATGCTGCTATCCATGTACGTCCCATTTGTGCATAACTATAGTTGACTATAGGTCAACTGTTTTTAAACAGCTTTTCACCCAATCAGCTGTTTAAAAAGAGTCGATTGCGGTATCTAGCAGACAGATCTATAGTTATGCCACTACTTGGGATTGCATAAATTCATAGCAGTGTAGTAGGTCTTGGATGCTGTACAGTCACTGGGGGCCACAAATAAAGGCTAGAAAGGCCCACGGCCTTGAGTTTGACACGTGTGTTCTAAGTGAACTATTAAATAAAACTCCTTTAAATAACAGCAAATTTATTTGAATAAAATGGATTCTGAAACCGTAAACTCAGAAGAAAAATATTATTGCAAAACACACAGAATGAGTGCAAGAGTTGTTTGGATTTTAAAAGAAACGTGTAAATGGATAACAGTGCATTTAAAGTTGTTGTTTTTTTTTTACAGCCATTCAAATTAAAGGGACACTAAATTTACATTAAATTACCAGTTTAGTGTTGCTTTAAAAGGTACCTGGTACAGTGAGGAAGGATTGGTAATTCCTATCTCCTAATATATCTTCTGTGAGATGCTCCTGCACAAAAGTCCTTCTGGCTTCAGCACTATCTTTAATACAGGAAGGTCCAGGACACTAACCTGGCAGATAAAAACTGGACATGCTGCTGCTCCTCAATAGTAATCAATCCTACCTCTCTGTCCCAGGTACTTTTTGTTTTGTTTTTAAAACTATTATTTTTTACAATGTAGTTGTCATTTTAAGGAAACTATAGTCCATATAAAAAAAACTAAAGTCTCCAGATAACATTGTTTCAATAGACAGAGCACATTCACAAACATACAACAAGCAGTGTCTCCCTTTTGCTGTGGCCATTTGGTGATTTATGAAAACAACCTGTGAGTACTAGGGGTCAGCTCCCACAATCCACCTTAGATGGGTAAACCCCCAGCTAAGTGTCTGTGTACAGGCACATGCTCTGTAGTGCTTAACAGATCAAAACAAGGAACTTACAGCCTTGCTTACTAAAAGCTGTCAGCCAATCACATTACAGCACAGAGATCCTCCCTCTCCCTGACACAGAACAGGGATTTCAACTTTTTGTTTTCAAACACATTCAATGTTCCTGTCCTAATAATGATATAATTCTTTACTTTTCATACAAAAAGAAAAGTAAACTTTGCAGTGTATTTCATAGATAGCATGGATGTAAGAAACGGAATACTAACATTTCAGCAAAAATAAAAAAAAATAAAAGTAAGTCTGGGGAATAGAACCTGCACCTTGTACATTTGCTCTGTCTTGCTAAAAGCAGAGCTCTTATCTTTTGGCTAACAGAGATACATTAGAGATCACAGGTACATGTAGAATCATTTACTCCAAAATGGAAACAAAAAATAAAAGTAAGTATGGGAATTCAAACTTGTGAACTGAGTGTTTATAAAACTGGCATCTTACCAGGTGTGGCACCAGGGGAATAAGCTAAAATTTTAGGTATATTTAGAAGCCTTGTCTTTTTTGAAATATATTAGAAACAAAAAAAAGTTAATTCTGGGGTATTGAACTAGTGACCTTCCGAATTTTTAATTTTTAAATCAGGTGACTTACCCGATGCACCAACACTGAATAAGCAGATAATACAGGTACATTTGGAAGCTTTATCTTTTGCTGGGGAAAGAATAAAAAAATGGAATATGGAAGTCCCTGATAAGACTTTGAAAGCTGCTTGTTACCCTGCAGTTTATTTAACAGCAACTCTGACTGGTAAATAAATTGCATGGTAACAAGCAGCTTTCAAAATCTTTTCAGGGACTTCCATACTGGTGTGGAGACATCTGCATATAGACAGTGAATACTGGGGTCAAGGGGCATGGTTCTTTGAGGACTTCATGGACTGTGGGTTGTACTAGCAACAACATGGAATCCTTCTTAGTTACAAAATCTATTACTCACATGTACTAAATGCAACTTACTAGAGAAGAATCTTACACTGTATAGGTGTTCTATACAGAGAAATTAGGTTTACATTAGGTTTTTAAAAAGTTAAGTTTAGTTCTCCTTTAACATGAAAAGTACATGAGGCAGGAAGGTAGGACTGGTGCTTTTTACCTCCCAATATCCTTTCTATAATGAGCAGCACGACAAAGAAAACTTCTTCTGCCAGTCTTCCTGGATGCTTCAGCACTATCTTTAATATAGAATGGCCCAGGGTCATAACCTGGCAGATGAAAACTTTATGTGCTGTAGCTCCTCAACAAAACAATATTGGGAGGTTGGAATGATCAATCCTATGTCCTTGCCCCGGGTGCTTTTAATTTTTAAAAAGTTAATTTTTACTGTATAATTGTCCTTTACTTCAAAAAGCACAAAGCTTCAAAAGACAACTAAAGTCAATTCTAGAATTTTGGCTAGAAATGATGTGCATGAGCCACAGTGCTTACTCAAAGTCAAAGCCCTGTAAAAGAGAAGATTGAAAGACAGATGGATAGTTACTTTTTTTACAACTCTCTTCAAATAGTCAGTAATTATAAAACAGTATACTTTACACAACATTGTCACAATAAAGAATATTACAAAAGATACAACAAGCTGTGTTTTGCCTATTCTTCTGCTGTGGCTGTTGCATTTAAACTGTGGGTACTCTGGGGCAGCTCCTATAATCCATATCTTTCTTCTGCTGAGGAGTCTAGGTAGAAAATGTACACTTCTGAACGTGCTCTCTAGTGCACAGCAGATCAAAAGATGTAAGTTAGAGCCTGTTCTGCACCCTAGAAAATGACAGACAATTGTTACAGCACAGAGATCTTGTCTGCATCAGACAAAGAACCAGGATTTTACAACTGTTAGCAAACTTTGTTCAACACTCTGTTTGTGAAGGTTCTCGTTCATTCAAGCCATGGTATATCTGTGTAATTCAGGTAGATCAACTGGACTTTGCAGTGTACAGTTGCATTTAAGTATGTAATCTGCTGCTAGGAACAGATTGAAAGCAGAAAAAAAAAGTCTGTAAAAGAAGCTGAATATTTAGTATTGTTCCTGTTTCCTCTAAACTGTGCATGCACATATAACACTTGGTTGGTGATGCACACATAAAAATCTGCTGGCATATAAGCACTGCTGTATGTAGTGCACAAAATGTAATTTTGTATGCACACAAAAAATTTGTCTGCGCACACACAGGATGTAAAATTAGAGGCAATATTGCTGATAGGCTGTTCTTTTTTGCAGGGTGAAAGCAGCTTTTAATGCCTTATTAGGGGCTTCCATACTGATGTAAAGACATTTGTATAGAAAATGCACTGTGAATAGAGATGGTTAATACTGGGGCAGGGGAAATTGCCAATAGATCCAAATACGATAAAGAAGGGGACGCCGCACAGTATATTTACTGTATTTTATTACAATAAACAGTAACTATACTGTGCGGCATCCCCTTCTTTATCACGTTTGGATAAATTGTCTCCGTCACTGCTGGGTACGGAGCAGTCAGAAGATGAGAACCCCAAAAATATACCTGGTACATCAGGTGGCACTCTACTGTGCGTACACTGGCATTGCCAATATATGCATATGTTTTAAAGGTTGTTCTGTAAAGGAAAGCTTTCACATTAAGGGTAAAAATTATAAGTTTAGTCAGCATAAGAAGCATCATAAAACTACCTTCCCGGTAACAATGATAAGAAGGATATACTATTCTGTGTAGCTCAGAGGTTTCCAAACTGTGTAGCGGAGGAACTGAAAAAACTTTCATGGTGTAAACTTCACAGCATTCTTATTATAGTTATCACATCCTTCCTTTTAAGAACCACTCCACCCTCATAATAACATCTGAAAGAATGGCCTCTTTAAAATATGTTGATATATCCTTAGTCCTCTGAATTCATTACTGTATGCCTGCTATGCTTCTGGATGCTTCATGGAAACTCAGCAATTAATGACCATGTACTGAGCCTGAGCATACTCAGAAGGAAAGGAATTAGCATTCAGTCATTGGCTGTGATGTTAAAGGACAATTATACTCACCTTCCCTTCGCTCCTCCTCCTTAGTCAGTACTTTCTACCCAGGGTAGAACCTGAACTGCTATGTCCTCACTCCTGGGTTTGCTTAATTTGCAGCATATACTTACTTACACGCTGCTCCGGTGAGTCCTGCCCGTCAGCAACAAGGCCAATAGGAAGACACGCTCTGCAACCAGCATGCCTTCCTATTGGTCTCGTCGAGCAAAGTGTTGGTAAGTAAATTTCTCTGCGCTTTTTTTAATATTTAAACATGGCGGTAAGGGTTGGGAGGGGGTCCCCTACACTACAGAAAAAAGTTAATTTTGGGGCAGAGATACTACCAGTTTGGTGTTTTAGTTTAAAAAAAACCTAATTTATAAACTTCTGGTTAAGTTCTGGTCTTTTAACCCTTTCACTGCCAGGAGATTTTCATTTTTTTTTGCATTAACTGCCAGAAGAATTTTCAGGATTTTGCCCTCAATCGCTTTAGACTAATTTTACTGTAGGAAACCTTGCAGTAAATCAGGAATATTATACATTGTTTTTTTCAGCACAAAGTGTACTTTAACATGGTAACAGAATTTTGTAACTTTTCTGGAAATTTTACTGGAATTATGGGTAAAATATGTAAAAAAAATGAAAAATTTGCAAATTTTCATGGATTTTTCCCATTTTTACTTATAGTTATCTTAAGGTTACACACAAAAATCTTACTGTTTCTAAAAGCTCAGATACTCCCGAGTACAACGATACCAGATATATGTAGGTACCCCGCTTTTCCTGTACAGGAGACCCCCGCAAACTAAAACTGCACCTTCAAGAATATTACACCAAATTAAAATGTATAACCACTACTGACAGTTAACATAGAATATCTACCAAATTAACTAAAATATCCCCACAAGTGAGATATTTTTAGAAACTACACACCCGCAGGATTTTCCGAGTGAGGTAAGTTTTGATCAAAATGCAGATACCCGGGCGCAGCTCTTCGTCCAATTGTAAGTTATTTTCTCACATTTTCCTTTTTTTCCTCAACTGTAAAAACAGAGACAAAATCAAATGCGAATTTCAGCTAAAAACTGTGGAGGAAAGTTCAAACGCATCTCAAATATGAAAGCCTAACCCCTCCCGAATAAAACGGTATGCCACATTCATGGGTGTACCCAGAGACATGGCTACCAACTAACCCAGAGCGTGACCAGTGCCAAATGTCAGTAGCAGCAAAAAAAAATTTGCCAGTTTTGTATTTGAACAGTCTGCAGTTTTTCCACAAAACACCCCCCCAACTCAGAAAAGACCCCCCACAAACTATATATTCCTGAAATCTACACACCTTCAGCTATGTAACGCTGTAGTGTTTCATATCATCAATGGTGTGGGCGCAGCTCTTCGTAGAAGTTTGCACTTTTACCAGATTTCAAAAAAATGAACATCAAACAACATTCAAAAAGGTAAAAATCATGCCAAAACCTCATGGAATGTAAAAAAAAGTGCTAAATATCAATCCCAAATGTCCTGAATCAAACGGTATGCCATATGTGTGGTTACACATGCGGACGTGGAAGCGAAAAGCCACAAAGTGAGACAATGCATGATGGCTCAGAAACAGCGAAAATATTTGCCAACTCCAAATTTGAACAGTCTGCAGTTTTTTCCACTAAACACCCTGATAACTCAGAAATACCCCCCACAAACATATATTCCTGAAATCTACACACCTTCAGCTATGTAGCACTGTAGTTTGTTCATTCATACCATCAATGGGGTGGGCGCAGTTCTTCGTAGAATTTCGCACTTTTCTGAAAAAATGAACAAAAAACAACTTCAAAAGGTAAAATCATGCCAAAACCTCATGGAATGAAAAAAAAGTTACTAAATATCAATCTCCCAAATGTCCTGAATCAAACGGTATATGCATATGTGTGGTTACACACGCGGACGTGGAAGCGAAAAGCCACAAAGTGAGACAATGCATGATGGCTCAGAAACAGCGAAAATATTTAGCCAACTCCAAATTTGAACAGTATGCATTTTTTTCCACAAAACACCTGATAACTCAGAAATACCCCCACACTATATATTCCTGAAATCTACACACCTCAGCTATGTAGCACTGTAGTTTGTTCATTCATACCATCAATGGTGTGGGCGCAGTTCTTCGTAGAAGTTCGCACTTTTCTGAAAAAATGAACAAAAAACAACTTCAAAAGGTAAAAATCATGCCAAAACCTCATGGAATGTAAAAAAAAGTTACTAAATATCAATCTCCCAAATGTCCTGAATCAAACGGTATGCCATATGTGTGGTTACCACGCGGACGTGGAAGCGAAAAGCCACAAAGTGAGAAAATGCATGATGGCTCAGAAACAGCGAAAATATTTAGCCCTCCAAATTGAACAGTATGCATTTTTTCCACAAAACACCCTGATAACTCAGAAATACCCCCACAAACTATATATTCTGAAATCTACACACCTTCAGCTATGTAGCACGTAGTTCGTTCATTCATACCATCAATGGTGTGGGCGCAGTTCTTCGTAGAAGTTCGCACTTTTCTGAAAAAATGAACAAAAAAACAACTTCAAAAGGTAGAAATCATGCCAAAACCTCATGGAATGTAAAAAAAAGTTACTAAATATCAATCTCCCAAATGTCCTGAATCAAAAGGTATGCCATATGTGTGGTTACTCACGCGGACGTGGAAGCGAAAAAGCCACAAAGTGAGACAATGCATGATGGCTCAGAAACAGCGAAAATATTTAGCCAACTCCAAATTGAACAGTATGCATTTTTTTCCACAAAACACCCTGATAACTCAGAAATACCCCCCACAAACTATATATTCCTGAAATTACACACCTTCAGCTATGTAAACTTTAGTTCCATTCATTAACCATCAATGGTGTGGGCGCAGTTTTTCGTAGAAGTTCGCACTTTTCTGAAAAAATAAAAAAAAAAACAACCTTCAAAAGGTAAAAATCATGCCAAAACCTCATGGAATGTTAAAAAAAAGTTACTAATATCAATTCCCAATGTCCTGAATCAAACGGTATGCCATATGTGTGTGGACTCACGCGGACGTGGAAGCGAAAAGCCACAAAGTGAGACAAGCATGATGGCTCAGAAACAGCGAAAATATTTAGCCAACTCCAAATTTGAACAGTATGCATTTTTTTCCACAAAAACACCCTGATAACTCAGAAATACCCCCACAAACTATATATTCCTGAAATCTACACACCTTCAGCTATGTAGCACTGTAGTTCATTCATTCATACCATCAATGGTGTGGGCGCAGTTCTTCGTAGAAGTTCCAACTTTCTGAAAAAATGAACAAAAAACAACTTCAAAAGGTAGAAATCATGCCAAAACCTCATGGAATGTAAAAAAAAGTTACTAAATACAATCTCCCAAATGTCCTGAATCAAACGGTTGCCATATGTGTGGTTACTCACGCGGACGTGGAAGCGAAAAGCCACAAAGTGAGACAATGCATGATGGCTCAGAAACAGCGAAAATTTAGCCAACTCCAAATTTGAACAGTATGCATTTTTTTTCCACAAAAACACCTGATACTCAGAAATACCCCCACCCAAACTATATATTCCTGAAATCTACACACCTTCAGCTATGTAACACTTGTAGTTCGTTCATTCATACCATCAATGGTGTGGGCGCAGTTCTTCGTAGAAGTTCGCACTTTTCTGAAAAAATGAACAAAAAACAACTTCAAAAGGAAAAATCATGCCAAAACCTCATGGAAGTAAAAAAAGTTACTAAATATCAATCTCCCAAATGTCCTGAATCAAACGGTATGCCATATGTGTGGTTACACACACGGACGTGGAAGCGACTAGTCAAAAAGTAAAACAATGCGCAGTGAGCCAATAACAGCATTTTCCCAGATTTTTCAAACTGAACACCCCTCTAACTTGGAAATACCCCCGCAAAACTATATATTCTCAGAATCTACATACCTTCAGCTACGTAGCGCTGTAGTTCGTTCATTCATACCATCAATGGTGTGGGCGCAGTTCTTCGTAGAATTTGGCATTTCTACACAATTTTCTGGAAAAATAGAGAAAAATACATTTCAAAGTTACAAAATCACACCAAAACCCCATGTAATGTAAAAAAAACTTACCAAATACCAATCTCCTAAATGTCCTGAATCAAACGGTATGCCATATGTGTGGTTACACACACGGACGTGGAAGCGACTAGTCACAAATTAAGACAAGGCACAGTGGCTTAATTACAGCAATGTTCCAGAATTTTCACGGTAAACCCCCTCCAACTCAGAAATACCCCACACAAACTATATATTTTTGGAATCTACATACCTTTAGCTATATAACAGTGCCATTTCTTTGTTCATACATGCAATCTTGTAGCCGCATTTCAAAGTAGTATTTCGAACTTTTAGCAGACAGAACTCGCACTTGATCCGGTGCCTGGAAAACCTGGAAAATATGTTTCAAATCTTCCTACCTTGCTGGATATCTTTGCCTCTGTGTTGTTGCCTATTTGCATTACTGAGAAAATACTGATAGCTTTAGTGAAGGCTATTGAGCTTTTGCTGTGAAAAAGTTTTGTAGCATCAGATCGAAAGATGAATAATAAAATTCACTTTCTATTTCATCATTTGCCACAAGCGCCCTTGAACCTACAAGCTCTGCCCCAGCACAAGACTAGGTGCTTTCTGTTTGGAGTTTAGTTGTTACGTCTCCAGTTTTTTTCCGGCACATCTTGAAAGATAAAAGCAGTTGTTAAATGCAATACATAGAACCATTCATACATTTACTGTAAATACACCATAACGCATCACCCTGTTACTGGTGTATTTTACAGGAACCTCAAAAATCCTTGGGAAAAATAAACTAGCGGTTAGTACAACATTACTGAACAATAAAACACATTGTACCTTATGCCCCCTTTACAGTAAATAACTATTTTAACTAGAAGGAGACCTTACCTGTCCCAACCACAAAGCTATTTCAGAAAAAGGCAAATGAACCCCGGAGCATGCCAAATAAGGGCCTAGGACACCCACAAATCCAGAGAGCCTCCTATCCTATCTAACTTTCAAAGTGCACCAAAGTATGGTAGCGCTCAAAACAGGGCTTCAGACATAAAGCAGGGTTGCTAGGGCACTTAGGACAAAAATACCTTGTATCTCGCCTAGTCCCATTTTTACGGCAAACCTTGCAGGCTCTCTGGGGATGCTGCTTATTAGGCGTGGGTGGAATGGGTTCTAAAAAATGCTTTCCTACTAATCTAGCTACATTATCATTACTAGGCATCTCCGGGACCTCCTCTACACTACCAAACAACATAGCTGGAATAAGCTGCAGCTGGAACTTATAATAAGACAGTACAGGCTCTGGTACCACTGTCTTGTAAACAATATACGAATTATGTAGGGCCGTTTGCAAAAGATAAATGGCTAATTTATTGTACCAGGCCTTTGTTTTTCTGGTGGCGTTGTAGTAGTGTTGGATCTGATCAGTTTTGTCAACGCCACCCATGTACTTGTTGTATTCTTTGCTACAGAGTGGTCTAATTTTGGGGGGCCTACCACCACTTCTGTGCCCTACTCTTACTGACTCATCGTGGATGGTGGTCAGCATGCATACAACCTTAGTATCACAAAACTTGATAGCCAGGAGCTCATCGCTTCTTAGAGCAAAATTCTCTCCACGCTTTAGTGTCTTATCCAGTAAAGCCTTGGGCAACCCTTTTCGAATAGGATTTATGGTGCCACAGGCTGGGGTGTCAAAAGAATAAAGATATCTAAACAAGGGAATACTTGTATAAAAGTTATCCACATATAAGTGGTAACCTTGGCCCAGCAATGGAGAAATGAGCTCCCAGACTATCTTGCCACTGACCGTTAAATCCAGTGGACAACCAGGGGGGTCTAACTGTGAGTCCTTGCCCTCATATATCATAAACTTGCTAGTGTACCCAGTACTACTTTCGCAGAGCTTATATAATTTGATGCCATAGCGAGAACGCTTACTTGGCATGTATTGACGGAATATTAGGCGCCCTTTGTAGAGCATAAGGGACTCATCAATACAGATATTCTGGGAAGGGATGTAAACCTCTGCAAAGCGTTTAGACAGGCTATCAATAAAGGGCCTCAATTTATGAATCCTGTCATGACCGGGTGCACCGGGGGGAACAGCTGTGGTGTTATCGTTAAAATGCATAAACCGCAATAAGATTTGGTAGCGGTTTCTAGGCATTACAGCTGAAAAAAGGGGGAGGGAAATTACAGTGGTGGTATCCCAATAGCCTTCCAATGTATTGTTCTTTACGAGACCCATTGAAAGAGTGAGGGCAAAAAATTTTTTCATTTCCACTATTGTGGTGGGATACCATGCACGAGCACGTGAATATACACCTAATTGGTGTGTGGCAATATACTGCTCGGCAAATAGATTAGTATAGTGGACCACATCCTGTAGGATTGCGTCCGTCAGAAACAGCTGAAAGAAGTCTAGCACTTCAAAATTACTGGTGTCCACCTTCACGCCAGGGACTGCTAAAAAATCAGGAATTTGGGGGGTAAAATTAGCGGGAGGCCTCCACGCAGGCTCTCCTCCAACTGCAGCACCAGCAACACTCCCATCATCTACCTCCATAGGACCAACAATGCTAGGACCAGCCTCATCATCAGCAGAACCACTACTCTCTAAGGCTGTGACAGTGTCACTACTGCCATGCTCGTCAGAATCTGATGATTCTGATCCACTGGGTAAATACTCAGGGTCAGCATCAGCATCAGAAAAATCACTTTCCTCTGAGCTGGTCAGCATACAGTATCTAGCAGCCTCCTGTACAGAAAAGCTCTTCTTCTTAGCCATTGTATCAAAAGTCACTGTACCAATTTTCTTTTCAAACAAAAGACCTGCAGTTAACCCCTTCAGCAAAAAGACCTGAAGTTAACCCCTTCAGCAAAAAAGACCTGAGGTTGACCTCAAGCAAACTAAGTAACAATGTTTCAACTTTCCAACTTTCAACACTTTCTAGAAAGCACCAGAAAACTGAAATACTATAAAAAAACTAAACCTAATGAACAGTATACAAAATTTAACACCGTACAATTCCAAAATACAGAAAATAACTTTTATATATTTTAGATAACTTTATAAAACAGAAATCAAGGGTAACTGAAGCAAAAAAAAAAATTATAATAAAGACACTGAATATATTTAGCACAGAAAAGCAAAAAATGCACAAAAGTACTTCACTACACAGCAGGACTGGGGGTCAAAATCACAGATCCACTAGTCTTGTTGTGTAATAAAGAAATCAAGGGTAACTGAACCAAAAAAAGTATATAAAACTGAGATAGCAGAAAATTACAACACAAAAACAAAAATGACTAAATAACTTTACCGCACAGCAAGACTGGGGGTCAAAATGACAGACCCACTAGTCTTGATGGGTAATAAAGATGTTAACAGTAAATTCAATCCCACAAGTTATCAGTAAGAGGGTCTGGGGGTGGGGGAGGGGTAGAGGGGTATAAAGGGATATAAGAGGGGTATATAGGGATATAAGAGGGGTAAAACACAAAATATACACACAAAAACAAATACAATTATAGAAATAATATAAATAAACACCAAAATAAAAGAAACAGCAAAAAAAATCCAGAAAAACTGTCAAAATCAAAATGAATGAAAAATACAAAATAAAAAAATATGTTGATTTTGTGTGTATTTTTGTGTGTATGTATATGTGTGTGTGTGTGTGTTAGAGTGTAAATATGTGTTTGTAAGTGTGTGTTAGTGTGTACTAAAGTGTGTAGATGTGTGTAATACAAAAAAAAAAGTTTATAAAGTTTATAAACTAAATGTATGTGTGTAGTGTGTGTAAATACTGTACCAGTCCAGAAGACAGATGATCTAAAGCAGGCAGCAAGGTAAATCCCAGCAGGAAACACAGCAGATCACAGCAGGAGGGCTCCAGCAACGTAATCCACCAGGTAAGTTGTGAGAAAAATCCAGCAGGGGGCGGTTCCTTTACACTGAACATCAGCAAGTCACTCCCCATGTGACTTGTGATGTCAGTGCCTTCCCATTGGCTGCTCTGCGATCGTGGACCGGGGAGAGGTAAGTAACCCGGCATTGCTCGTTGCCTAGGGGGTTTGCAAGAGCGGGGAAGCGGTTTCCCCGCTCTAACTTCAGGCATTCCGCTCCCGGACCCGGAAGTGCTGCAGATCGTGAATATACGATCTGTGGCAGTTTGGTACTTGTCTGCACAGAACGTATATTCACGATCTGTGGCAGGCAAAGGGTTAAACAGCTGATCGTGTGTATGTTTACTTTATACACATGATCAACTGTTGGCCTCTTTTCTAATGACATGGAACCAGGTTCAACTTGACTTTAAAGTTGTACTTTTAAAAAAAGAAACAATAAAAGAAACAGGTAGACGCAAAATACAGAGCAATATCTGCTAAATTCTGATCAAAAAAAGATCCAGACCGATCTGTTTTCAAGATTTTTACAGATATAACAAAAGGAAAATGACCTTCCTAAACACATCAATTCAAACTAATGCTACAGTATATGGAAACAAAATATACTTCTAGCAATGTCTTTTTAAAAGTTGTTGTACAACATATACATGTAATTAAGATTTATGTATGTATGTGATGGATTCCAGTACAAGCCCTGGAAAACCCAAAATGTCAGCCTGTGAGCCCTGGCACATTTGTTTCCCATACTCAGAGCATTAACATATCTATATGCTAGCCTGCAAGTCGTGGCATGTCTGCCTTTCAAGCCTGCGAGCCCTGGCGTGCCCATGTCCCAGCCTGCAAGCCCTGGTGTGTCTGTCTCCCAGCCTGCGAACCCCAGGCATTTCTGTGTTTTATCCTGTGAGCCCTTTATGTTTGTCTTCAGCCTGCAAGCCTTAGCATGTCTGTCCTCTGGCCTGACAGCCCTGGCATAGCTTTTATTATAGTATAGTATTTGAGGTTGAACAAAGATACGTCCATCCAGTCCAGTCTACTAAGCAATACCCACATTTCCTGCCTAACTGTTGATCCAGAGGAAGGCTACAAGCCCTGGCACTTCCGCCATCTCCCCCCCCCCTCCCTCTCCCATTGATAGCATCCAGGAAGAGGACCTACACCATTAGGTCCTCACTCCTCGGTCTTACCTTAATGCTAAAAACAAACCTATTCAAGTCAGTTAAAAATTACAGTAGAAAAAGAGTAAATCATGCTTGAAATTTTTAACATTGCTGTTGAAAAGTAACAAAATTCTGTTTTGATTGAGTGGAACAACTGGGGGAAGAAAACTACCAGTTTTGTTTATGTCTAAAAATGACATCAGTGGAGGTCATTCATATGATTTTTCCGCCTATCGAACAAGTTGAAAAATGTTTAATCGCCCAAACCGATAACGTGGATTGCTGCATGTATGGTCAACTTTAGAGAAGATTAAACAAGATTGGCAGGTAATAATCAATTGATTGCTCCTTGCTGCTATTCTTTGAAAACAACCCCCCCCCCCCATAGCCCATAGCAACATCTTTTAGAAAGGATAGTCCCTTTAAAAAAGTTGAGATATCCTACCTTGTCCTCTGGAATCATTATCGTATACCTGCTATGATCCTGGATGTCCATGAAAAGGGGTACTGTAGTGTGTTAACAGTCATATTTGTTCACACCCACTTCACCAATTTAATGAGCTGGTGATATCACAGCTCACCGTGTAAGCAGCAAGCACCACCCCATATACTGCTATAGGTTTTGATGGATTGCAGCTAGGCGCATGATCCTGGATTAATTTTGAAAAAGTTGAAGAGTGCTCTTTTTAAGAGAGGGAACTAGTATGGAGTGTATAAATTAAGATCTACTTAATATGCAGTAACTATTTTCTGATCTGAAATTTTAAACAAAACTTATGTAAATACACACATCCGAAATGGCAGTTCGTTGCGCAGGTGTCTTGCACTAAGGGGCGGGCATCTTACACATCTGTACATATTTTTATAGAGAGGGAAGTGGCTGTCCATCCAGTGTTTTATATTAAAGGCATAGCATGCTGTTACCAAATGGAAGCTTGACATTGCTTCCTAATAAATAAAACAGAAGGACTGTGAAAGCACTCTTAAATTTTGTGGAAGTGCTACTGATCTGGTTAAAAGAAAAGATAATCAATTCATTCCCGGGCCCCATACAATATATTATCTGCACACTGGCATACATTATTAAAAAAATTATAAAAGGGGTTTTAGTAAACATTACTGTGATCACATGAGTTAAAAGCCTATATTTTGTTTTTATATATATGTGTGTGTGCGTTTGTGTATGTCCACAATACAGCAACACTTAGTGAAAACAAGGTAAGTTTATTTCATATCAAAGCATACTCCACAAGTTCTGAAAAAGCAACGTTTCGAGAATAGATCCTTTATTAAGCTACTAGAACAGTGGCAAAAAGAAACTGGTCACCATGTAGCCAGCTTTAAACAGGTGTACACATGACAGACACAAACAATTAGAATCAGTAACATTTGGATCAAAGAGAATTTTTTTTTTAAATCGGAATTTTTTTAAATAAAATGCTTTTTGAGGAAAATATATTACCATCCAAAGTTCATTCCATCATGAAATAAAGATTATTTATTTAATTACCGGTATGTAGAATAAGGCTGTATATGTTTAATTTTTTTTTTTTGTAAATAAATTCCATTAATCCATTCACTATGTCATGCTCTTACAGAGGTTTTTCTAAGATTATTGGGCAGTTTCTCTGCTTACAAGATATTATCACAGATGCTTGGTTTATTTTTGCAGTTCTCAAAACTGAATTTGAGTCAGCAGAGATCACATGCCTCTTCTTCACAGCAAAATGTTATAACATGAACATGAAAAAAAACCCATAATCCTATTAAATTAAATATTATCAGGGAGATTCAATAAAAGTTCTTATCGTTTAAAATGGTGCTACTTTTGCCCCAACCAATCAGATCTTATTTAACATTTTAAAGCTAACATCTGATTGGTTGGGGCAAAATTAGCACCATTTTAAAAGATAAGAACTTTTATTGAATAACCCTGTATATATTTTGTTTAGCCAAATTAGTTAACAAACATGGATGTTTGTTTAAACAAATAACATGCTGTAATGTTATTGTTTCAGTTAAGTAAATCTATTTAAATTGTTATTATTCTAAAAATCTTCATCTACGTGCATATTAAAGGGCAAGTCCAGCCCCAAAATGAAAACTTACATACAAGTATATCTGTTGTATTCAATTAGATCAACTGGACTTGAGGTTTAGTTCTTGAAGACGTTTCGCTAGTCATCCGACTGGCTTTCTCAATTCAGAATGGCTTGTACAAGAATCTGTTGCAATTATGTACCCTGGAAAATCGTTATTAGCATATCACAGCCAGGTGTTAAGGGCATGATTGGATAGTGGCTAAGAGGTGTTACAGGAACGCCCAGAGTAAGGTGTCAAAACAGCCTTGTACGTGACTGGTTCAAGAGAGGTGTTAAGGAGGCCATTTATGTGAAAATAAAGAAACCAAACGTAAATCGAGGTGGGGGGGTTCGACACCAACTGTCTGCCATGTACAATGCTGTTTTGACACCTTACTCTGGGCGTTCCTATAACACCTCTTAGCCACTATCCAATCACGCCCTTAACACCTGGTTTTGATATGCTAATTGGGATTTTCCAGGGTACACAATTGCCACAGATTCTTGTACAAGTCATTCTGAATTGAGAAAGCCAGTCGGATGACTAGGGAAACATCTTCAAGAACTAAACTTCAAGTCCAGTTGATCTAATTGAATACAACAGATATACCATGACCTGGATGAATGAGAACCTTCACATGCTTACAAACAGGTAAATCACCCCCAAAACCCCTAAACAGTAATAGTTTGAAATCTGTAAGTCTAACGTGAAATCCTGCACAACGTCCTGTTGCCCCTGTTTCTGCTTCCTGGTATTTCCAGTAAACAACCATCAGTTATGGATTTGACAGGTGACATCACAGCCAATGACTTAATGTTATATAAATCACAAAGAAGCAACAGACGTCATGGCACTCTTATCAAAAATGTATTCATAGGTACACCAAGAACAGGGTTTACAAGAAGGGGAATAAGAGGCAAAAAATGCTAATCAATAAATACAGGTATCATCACTGCACTAAAGTGCCAGTGTGCATATTAAAGTGATATTGTGCAAAATAAAGTGCTACTCATAAACACACCATTAAAAAGGAACTACATCCCAACAGGTACAGACAGGCTCAGTAAGGCTGTAGTAAGCGTGGTCACTTTTCAGTATATAGTTATGCTCATCTGATATATATGTTACCAGTTTAAAGATTTAAAGCACCCCATATATATGTAAGTCACACTGAGATATAAATATATCTAAATTCAATGGTAGAGGTAAATGCACCTCACTAACCCCACACAGTCAGAGAACGGGGGGGGAGGAAAAGGATGGCACATGAGACATATGATAAGTATCTGAGTATGGGAGCCAAAAAATCAACTAAATGCAAGTGCAAAGAAAAGATATACAGAGGAGCAAATACTTGTCCACAGGGAGCCATGACTATGTTGGGAACAGAGCTGGACGCGTTTCGCCTGATAACTACAGGCTTCTTCCGCAGCAGGAGAGTGAACCTGTAGTGTTCCGGTCATTTATACCCAAAATGGCCGCCGTCTCGCAAGATACGCGTGATGTCAATGCGCAGTTCTTGTACAAGTTACGCGCATGCGCACTAGAGTGGACTAGCGGTATTCTCGCGCATGCGCACCAAGGATACATTGCCGGGATTAGGTGGATGATCGTCGCTATAGCAACGAACTAAGCACAATGGCTCCACAATGCCTGGGCATCTGTAAGTGTTAGCCACAGCATTACAGGGACCCCTCCCATAGATTTTAACAGTACAGGGGACCATCATCTTAGCAATACTAATGCTGCAGCAGCCAATGTGGGTAGAAAGCCGGAACCAAATCACCCATAGTGCAGTGAAATAAAATACCATATATATATTATTTACAATATTATATAAGCACAGTTGTAACTCAAAACATGTCAAGCTGAAAATTCTCTACAAAACTCTACAAAATTCTCTGGGACCTAGGAATGCCTCTAAAGACCCCAAAACTGACAACCAACAGGACTTGGGAAATTTCGTCCTACAGGGCGACCAGGCCCAGAACCAAATTGGTGGCGCCCAGAAAGCACAAGACACGGGCAAAGCACATGTCACGAGGAAGGATCTTGACGATCTATTCAAGAATTTCGAATCAGTAATAACCTCTGCCCACCAAAAACGGTCTTGGAAGTTAAAGCTGAGGTTACTGCCCTGGAAGAATGGGTCTCCGCGCTTAATGCCCACCACGAGGCCACAGCAAGCTACTACGGCAAAGTTGAGGCCGACATCATTGAACTCAGAGCCCAACTCCAGCAACTCACCGACTCCCAAGAGGACGCTGACAACAGATCCCACCGGAATAACATACGCATCCGGGGGATCCCGGAGAAGGTTACGGACCTCCATTCCGCCCTGTAGGGCCTTCTTTCTGAAACTGGCCCCGGACCTCAGTGAAGCCCAGTTCATGATGGACCAGGCCCACAGAGCCCTTAGACCACCCTCAGCACAAGAGGGCACCACCAGGGACGTAATAGTGAGGCTCCATTATTTCCAAGTTAAGGAACGCATCCTCAGAGAGACCAGACTGCAGTGGCCACTAAATTGGGACGATTCCCCATTACAGATATTCCAAGACCTGGCTCCCCAAACCCTGGCAAGGAGGGGGGCCCTAAAACCCTTAATAGAAATCTTAAACCAGCACAAGGTTAAATACAAATGGGGCTTCCCCTTTCGCCTTATCACCTCCCACGAGGGAAAAACAGCTGCCACCACCACATCATCGGAAGACGGGCCCAAGCTACTACAGGAGCTAGGCATCATGGCGGTCATTCCCTCCCCGAACAACAAGAGATCAGATAGAATTGAACCCCCCACACCAGACTGGTCCCTCCAACAATAAGTGTGACCACTACACTTTTCCTCAGACAAGTTAAGCACTTTTTATAAACGGTTTTATGAAGGAGTTCTTTTCCTTTCTGGACTTATAACCCGCTTTCACCAAGGAGAGTCTATCCCCCCTCTACCAACTCAACTGCATATTAATATGCATGGACCCCTACAGACTCCTCGCCACCTGACCTCCAACTCAAGGGTCACCCGCCCCACCCGCCCCCCCCCACCCCCCCTTGGCTAGAATGAAGTCTACCACCTCCTTCCGCGCTTCCACAGATAGAAGCACCCCCCCATCCCTACAGCATATTGCTGTGAAAAAAGAATTAATGAGGCCTTACGTACCTCAAAATCAAATTGTTTTATATATACTTATTAACACGATGTTAAATGTTATAATATGTTTGAATGTTGTTCAGCAAGCACTCTATATCTATTCTAATCTTGCAGATATACCCTGTCCTCATGGTTCGTTATCCTCATCCCTGCTCTGGGTCCGGGCCTCTCCGACACTCAACTACTCTGAGGTAATAATATGTATGAAGGTTTTTAGGGTACTATACCCTCCTGGACTAGTGTCGCCATTCTACACCCCTCACCACTCACACTGATATGCCATCTCCCAAGGATCTAGATATCTACCTCCTCACTCATAACACTAAAGTGCATAATAGCCCAATCAAAAGGAAACTAGCCATCAAATACTACGAGAGAGAAAAGGCGGACGTGGTCTTCCTACAGGAGACACACTTCTTAAAACATAAAGAACCGAGACTATTAAGCAAAAAATACACCCAAATATATTTTGCCTCAGGCGACGCTAAGAAGGGAGGAGTGGCCATTCTTTTACACAAACGGTTACAATTCCAAAAGGGAGGCGCTGATAGAGATCTGGGAGGCCGATATCTCATTCTAACTGGCACCATAGGCCACACCAAAATCACATTTACCAATGTCTATGCTCCGAACACCTCACAAAGGCAGTTTTTCATAGACTTAGAAACTAAACTTACCACCTCCATATTAGGACATCTAGCAATGGGAGGAGACTTCAACATCAATCCTAGATTAGACAGATCCCTTCCCCACTCAACCGCATCCCCTACTTCCTCATACAGACCGCTTAAATCACTTACTCAAAACCTCAACCTCTGGGACGCGTGGCGTCTAACTCACCCCAAAAATAGACAATACATCTTTTTTTCCAACCCACACAAATTATATACCAGGATAGACTATTTCTTTATCTCCCGATCATTAAACCCGGCAATAGCCGACACTGACATATCCCCATCACCTGGTCGGACCATGCCCATGTGTCTTTAGACCTAAATATTATACTCAAACATTCCCCAGCACCTATATGGAGACTAAACAAATCTTTATTGGCTGACCCGAACACGAAAACAGAGATAGAGACCGCTCTACAAAACTACTTCCAAGAAAACACAGTCGACACAATAAACGTCTCAACAGTGTGGGCTGCCCACAAGGCAGTCATCAGAGGCCAATTGATCAAAATAGCCTCACAAAAGAAAAAACATAACCAGCAATACATTCTAGACCTAACCCAACAGATCAAAACTCTGGAAAAGAAACACTCCACAACCCATACTGACTCAGACGCCCAGACTTTGGAAAACCTTAGAACTCAACTCACCCAACTACTACATGACAAAGCGGAAAAAGCCATTAGACTGACCAGACAGAAATACTACGCAAAGGCCAATAAACCAGACGCCATACTCGCCCGTAAACTATCAGACAGAAGGACACAAAACAAACTTCCCCCTACAGAAAGACGGATCATTAACACATAACCCGAAAACAATTACCTCCATGTTCGAATCCTTTTACTCTGAATTATACAACAGCCAATACAGACGACGACTGGAATGATAATCTCAAACTTTTTGACCCCACTACAACTACCAAAACTCGCCATACAGGATAAGACCACTTTATCCAACAACATAACTCAACAGGAGATAGTAAAAGCCATCAAGAACCTGAAAACAGGCAAAGCCCCCGGCCCAGATGGCTTCACATCAAACTACTTCAAAATTTTCCAACAGACGTTGACCCCCCCAACTCACAACTCTATTTAACGTATCTCTACAAAAAGATGCACATTTCCATCCAGATCTATTACGGGCTACTATCACAGTCATCCCTAAACAAGGGAAAGATTCCAGGTGCTGCAAAAACTATAGACCCATATCACTAATTAACAGACATAAAACTCCTGATCAAAATCTTAGCGGACAGACTGAATAACATACTACCAGACCTCATCCACACTGACCAGACAGGATTCATTAAAGAACGACAGACCACGGACAATATCAGACGTACTCTTCAACTTATGCAACTTATTCTCATCCCTCAATTCTACCCCAATGCTCTTCTTGAGCCTGGATGTGGAAAAGGCGTTCGACAGGGTGAATTGGAGATACATGGGCATGGTCCTCACATAACTGGGCTTTCCCCCCCTTTCACACAAATGATTAATAACACAAATACTCCTACCCAACCTCCTCCATACATAATATGGCATTCTCATCAAATAGTTTCCCGATCCTCAATGCCACGAGGCAGAGATGCCACCTCTCCCCACTGCTCTTTGCAATATGCATTGAACCTTTAGCCCAGGCGATCAGACTCCACCCAGATATTAAAGGTATAACGATAGGACATCACACATATACAGTTGCACTATTTGCCGATTATACCCTACTCTCCATACAAGACCCAGCTGAATCCTTGCCACACGTATTCTCCCTCCTACACCACTTAATACACCACTTTACCTTAAGGCCTGATAGACGCCAACTATCAGGCCTTAAGGTAAATGCAACCAAATCACAGGCTTATCCGATAGCCCTATCTACTCAAGACCAATTGCACATCTCTTCACAATGGGACCTAATATGGTCTAAATCCTCCATTACTTACATGGGGGTAGAACTAACACATGACTTACAACAGCTCTTCCTAACCAATTTTCCCCCAAAATTCAATTTAATCAAAAATCTACTAAACAGATGGTCCCCTTACCACATATCCTTATATAGTAGAACCAACTCGATAAAGATGATGATCCTGCCCAAATAACTGTACCTTTTCCAAGCCCTCCCTTTGCCAATAGCCAAAAAACAATTACAGCCTACCCAGAAACTTATCTCCAAATTTATCTGAAACAATAACAAACCCCGGATCAAAGAGGCTAACCTCCACCGATCCAAAAACAAATTGGGAGGGGCCCTCCCAGATTTCTATCTCTACTACCTAGCAGCAAGGACTGCTCAATCCCTAACGTGGTACCCCCCAAAAATGTTAGATGGGTGAAGCTGAAACAAGAAATAGTAAAGGTTGCCCCAATTTCAAATTTATTGTGGTGTCCCACCCTATCCATGAAGGCCCACAACAACTCGATTATTACAATCACCCAAGACTACAAACTTAAACATCCCCACTCCCTTATGATCCCCATAACCAATAACCCTCTTTTTTCCCCGGGCCTACACCCCCTACACTGGAAAGAATGGTCCACTAAAGGTATTAATTGGATCTTCCAGATTCTACCACACAGACGACCCACATCATGGGAAAATATACAATCAACTCAGAAAATCCCCTCAACCGAATGGTTCAGATACCAGCAACTAGCAGCCTTTGCCAACTCATTCCAAACCTGTCCAGACCCTAATTTACTACCCCCCCCTAGAAGAAATGTCCTACAAGGACCCATCTCGGCCACACAAAATCACAAAAATATATAACCAACTTCTGACCCACAGGTTCAAAACGAAAATCCAGATGCAAAGTAAATGAGAGGCTTGGTTGGGTAGTGAACTATCACTGGAAGACTGGTCCACTCTGGGCCACAACCTTAACAAATGCACCTATAATACTATTTTACAGGAGAAAGCCTTCAAAATCTTACATGGCTGGTATCGTTCACCATCGCATCTCCACAAAATCTTCCCTCAGGTATCACCTCTGTTTTAGAAACTGCCAAAGGGATGCAGATTTGTTCCACTGGTGGTGGACCTGTCCTGAGGTCCACAGATTCTGGAGCGACGGCTGCTTACTCCTATCCAAATCTGTGGGAAGCCCTGTTCAACAGAAACTCACCACTTTTGAATCATGAAGGGAACAAACTACACCATAATATATGCACAGTAGCACGCTCACTTATAGCTTCATCCTGGAAATCATCAGCACCCCAATTGCCCCTACTAATATCCAGGATCTGGACACTGTATTATAATGAAAAACCAATGTATATAGCCAGAAATGCTTTAAACAAATTTGACAAAATATGGGATGCATGGTTACTAACCATGGACCCCACAGACTAAGAATTATAATGAAATTGGTTTGAGATGTGGGGTTGCTGGTGTTGTTTGTGGGGTGGGGGGGACTGCCTGAGAGGCTCGGACCAAACCATCTACACGGGGAAACTGTAACTCTGGGGTGGCCCCCCATTGTGACCACCTGAAGGGCAATCGTCCCATACTACTGACACCAGCGATGGGGATGCAGAGACGACCATGGACCCTGCTAAAATAACCATCTCATCAGGTACAACCTACGCTAAAAAAAATTAGGCTAAAATATTTTGTTTGCACTAAGCTTGCTAAAGTTATTTATTTAAGTATGTTTCCCCTTTACCCCCCAACCCTTCCCCCTCACAACTCCCCTCCCCTTTCCCCCTCCTACCCCCCATCCTACTGAAACACCTCTACACTACCACAATCAACCACACAACTCCAAACAAACAACACAGACTACCATATCTCCCTGACAAACCCATTCCAAAAACTTCAAGAAACTACCACACACAAAACATCATAACCACCAAGCATAACATATATTCTGAAACCTAACACCAACTCTTTCAACCAGAATCATAGAAGAGACAACAACAATACATAACCCCTCCCACCCCCCCTGCCAGGTAATATAACATTTCTGAGGAAATATGGAAATAGCCATAAATACAAACAAATCAGCATAACTGATATATAATGACTGTTGTAATCTGGAAACACCGTATTTACTTGCCACACCTGAAGCTCTGTCCGTCTTTTTTTTTTTTTTAGAAATCATGTGAAATTGTTTACATTGCTGTTCCATAATCCTCAAATAAAATTTTTATGAGAAAAAAAAAAACTCCCTAAATTCCTACCTCCACAGTAGATAGTAGCCGATACCAGAGGATTCAGTTTTAGGATCTCCCATCATCGTACTGTTTTTCTTTTTAAGAAGAGAACAGGACTGTTTCAATCCAATTGCTAAGTACACAGTTCTGAAAAGGATGTAATGGTTTTGCCTGCTTTATGTCTGTCTTGTATGCAGAGAACACTGATTGCTTAAGCTTTTCACCTTTGGCACTGGGATGCATGCCCAATGGTCAAGAGATAGCTTATTAAGCAGTGTTGTAAAGCTCTTCTGGATAAACATGGATTTATGTGGCTCCTTTATTGTTGATGATGTGATCACAGTTTCATGTAAAAACTTTATATTTTGCTAGAAAGAGAATCTAGAAATTCTGTGCATAGAAACTGAATCCTAGGGTCAGGGGGCAAGGCTCTTTGAAGCCTTGCTTTATTCTATATATTTTATAGATTGCACTGTATGTTTTGTTTGGTATATAGTCTGTATTACTTGGTGATGTCTATTTGAGTAACTGGTTTTGTATGTATACCATCCAGAGTTAGGTCATGCTCTCGTTTGAGCAAAGTACGAGGCCACACAGGAGAAGCTGTCAGCTCATGTAGCCAAAAAGGCAAGTACCAGTAGCTTAGGACCCAGTTAAAGAAAGCAACTTTGATGTGGTGACTGGGCTTAAAATAATTTGGCCAATTTATTGAACTAATTGCTTTTATTTATCCAGGGTTTAGCAGACTGTTTGTAGCAGCAACCTTATGGAGGTAGCCAATATGCAATTAGAATTGATGTGCACTAGAATTCTGTTTTTTGTTTGTACTTGTTAACCATTTGAAAGCCAACACTTGATTGGTTGGGGTGAAATTAGCACCATTTTAAACGATAAGAACTTTTATTGAATCTCCCTGATAGTGTTATTGTTTAATAGGAATGTATGGCTTAAAAATAGACACAAAACGATACTGTATTCAGAAAGGAAATTTCTTAAACAAAACATATCCCAATCCAAATCATATGTTGTATGAAGGCATGGCATAATTTACTGGATATATGTTAATGTTTACTATGAATAATCTGCGTCAACGAAATCAAACAAATTAAAAAAAAAAAAAAAAAATACAGATGTATATGTAAGGATGCATCTTGTGGAACATTAAGTGACTTTATTTATTTGCTGCTGTTATATAAGGCATGCAAAAGTTGTTAACATGGCTTGCAGTTGTTGCGTGTTCTTCTTGCAAATCATTCAAGAGTCTCGAGACTAAACAATTTTTTTTAATTCTAATGTGAATTTTTTTCTCCCTGAAACACCTATAATGTACATTGTAAAATACAAGACATTGGTGCACTCTTTTACTAGTGTTTAAATTAATTATATTTTATTATATATTATATATTCTGTTTTTAACTTTGTCATCTGTGTCACACGACTCATAAAAACTTGTTATATAGAAAATAATGCTCCGCCTTTTAAAAATATAAGAATACTAGAGGTCCATTATTTGTATAAAAGCAACATGTCTATGGCCTCATAATTTTATGTGGTCATGGAACTCCTCTAGAAGCAACGTTCCCTCTGTTTTAAATTGTCTGTATGCAGATATACTGTGTGCCCAGACTTGTTTATGCACAAACAAATGAACAGTTTAGAGGGGAAACTGTCTGGAAATTCTAATACTAGTATTTAATAGTGGGTGCATGGGTCTCTATACACTGGTGTTCTCTACTCATATTATATTGTATATTTAGAGAGTATAGAGTGATGACTGGCCCTAATTAAATTTAAAACAATATATACTTAAAAAGTGCACATTTAGAAGGGCCCGCTATCTCTCAGAATACAGCAGGCAACAGGGGATTTTATTGAAAACTCAATTAAGATAATGCGGTTTTCAATTAAAATTAACACATTTTTAATATGCTGGCAAAAAAGAGGCCACAATTGGAAATCCTTGGTAGTTTTCAACTACAAAGACTTCATGAGGTATTTCCAATATTCCCACACCCCAATTCGCTTTTAGCTCTGCAGAATTCAATTGAAACCACGCCTACACAGCCAGCGTGATCAAGAAAACTATTGTGTTTGGCTTAACGATATGGGGTGACTAAACATCACCATTTATTCAAGGCAAGAGCAAATTGGCAAGTAGGAATTTTTTTTCTATAGCAGGATTTCTGAGCTGGTGAAATAGAGCAGAGGGCAGTCAGTGTGAACTTTAATAACTCAGGATGAAAGATTGTTGCATCCATGTGAAAGAATCTTTTATACACAGCACCCAAAGCAGAGCATACGTATTTTTAACATTATCTTTTTTATTATATATCATGGCTATCAAATAGTCATTTTTTTCTTATATGTAAGAAATAATGTATGTATTATACATAGAAAATAGAAAACATTTTAAAGGTAGATGCACTAAGTGGTGTATTACAAGCATTACATTACATAAGCTTAACTTGCCGCATATACTTACTTTCGCGCTGCTCCGGTGAGCCCCGCTCCCTCCTCCACGTCAGCAACAAGGCCAATAGGAAGGCACGCTCGTTGCAAGGAGAGGAGGGGGCAGAGCCTACCAGAGCAACGTGTAAGTAAGTATATGCGGAAAGTTAAGCGAACCCTGGGGTGAGGACTTAGCGGTTCAGGTCCTCACCCTGGGTAGAAGGTACTGACTAAGGAAGAGGAGCAGAGGGAAGGTGAGTATAATTGTCCATTAAGATACTATTCTAGGAAGTTGCATTTACATACATGTACTAATTGGATTCATACATGTAAGATTGGAAGGCTGCAATGTTGTTGCCATTTCATGTCTCTGTACATGTACAGAGTCGTGTGAGCATTTGCACCTATTGGCCATGTCTCCTGGCCCTAGTATTCACTGTCACTATGCATAGTATATATGTATTTCCTATACTGATTTCTTCACACCAATGTGAACGCCTCTGATAAGACTTTGAAAGCTGCTGTTACCCTACAGTTTATTTTCCAGTCAGCATGAGTGGCACAAAGAGCAGTTTACCAGGAACAATACAAAGTAGCTGATTTTACTGCCTTTTACTGCTTCCATTCAGTTCCTAGAAACAGTTTTTCTGTATATTCCTCTGAAACAGAGCACATAAGGTTGCAGGTTCAAATCCCCAGACTTTTTTTACTGAAATTTTAATATTCTGTTTCTTACATTTATTTATGCTGGCTAAGAAACATGCTGCAAATATTACTTTTTTGTAGGAAAATCAAAGGAATATGTCATTGTCGGGCACAGTAATGGTGAAATATGTTTGCAAACATACTACACTGACATCCTTGTTCTTAGTCAGAGATAGACAGGATCTCTGCACTGTAGCAGGATTGGTTTTCAGCTTCTAGAGGGCAGGACTGGCTGCAGCTTCCTTGTTTTGATTTTCTATCAAAATGTCCTGCATACACTTGGACTTCCATCAAAACAAAGAATTGGATTATAGCAGCTGACCTCTAATACCCACAGATTAGTTTCATAAATCATCCAGCAGCCACAACAAAGGACGAGGGGAGACACAGCTTGTTGCTTTTTCTATTGGGACAATGTTATCTGGTGACTTTAGTTCCATTTTAACTAAGCCACAAGTTTTGTACACTTTTTCGATCGCGGTTGTGTACAAATGGCTGATAATCGTTCCGTGTATGGGCACTTTATTGGCCGTAATGGCTGGTCGTTCAGAGATCCGCCTGGCCGGTTGGCAACGATTCCTGACTGAACGGCTGATTAAGTGCCCATACACGCCGTGATTATCGGCCGAAATGGCTGTCACTGGGCGACACCTGCGATCACACGTGTGTATGAACCTTAAGTTTATGCTTTTAAGCTAAACAAAAAACTTAGGTTAGCCATACATGGGTTGAATTTTCTTTTTCACCTTTCAGTGAATTAAAAAATCATATACCGTATAGCTTAATCACCCCCAACCCCTAAGAGTTAAAAAGCTAAATGATGTAGGACTAAAAAGTACTAAAACATGTTCTCACTCTTTCCTCTGCCACTTAAAAGGTTTCTGGCTCCTCTCTTAGCACTACAAACTCCTTTGCAAACACTCACATGCACAAAGGGAACTAAGGGATTAGTTCCCTTTGTGCATGTGAGTGTTTGCAAAAGTGTTTGCATTAATTTATTTTCTGTGATGTCAGCTGTTCCATCCATGACTGACGGTTGCTAACCAGAAAACCAGGATGCAAAAAGAGGGGTAACCGGACATTGGCAGCATTTCAGTTTAGTCTTACATTTCTCAGATTTCTTCTTGTAGTTTTGTTGTGATTTAACTAAACATAGTATTTCAATTGAGGAGTGGAGTTGCCCTTTAAAATCAATCACTTAATATATATTCCTTTTTTTGTTCGACAGAAATTTATATCGTGCATAAAATGGATCAAACTTTGTTCAACATATTCAGGGATAGATTTAGATCTTAGTAGCCTAAAGACACAAAAAGCCTGGTGTCCTCAATCTCACCCCTCGATATTTTGGCCCAATTGTATGTTGAAACCGAGAAATACTGCAAAACGTTCCGCCATGACCAAGCTTTTAGATCTATTCTTTTGGGAGGACTGAACAAAAATAGATTGGATACAGTGGAAATTTCGACCGACTGTGTGGTAGCGCCACTTTTTTTTACATCAGATTACACATTGGATTTAAACAGACATAAGCCTGCCTGATGTAAAATGTAAAAGCAGTAAAGGTTTTTGAGGCATCATGATCAATTCCTGTTGTATTGTATTGTATTAATAAGCGTGCATACTGGATAATGCTCAGAAGAGGCAACCAGGGGATTAACATTCAATCATTGGCTGTGTCTGGCATCTGTTACATCCATGACGGACAGCTGCTAACTGGAAGAACCAGGAAGCAGAAGACAAGACATAAGGCAGCATTTTAGGTTAGGCTTACATTACTCAGCTTTCTATTGTAATTTTGGGGCATGGGGGCCGATTTACCTACATACAATTTTTCGTTTGTGGGGTGTGGGATTTAAAGACACTACACCACCAAAATGACCATTTTTTAAACAAAAGTATAAATCTAATGGAGAAAGGAGCGGAGATCTCACTACTTACCAGCACTGCTGTGTGTCTCCTGTCAGCTCTTCTGCACTCCCCACTTCCTCTCACCCTCAGTGCAGACACTGATTAATGCCTAACTTTGAAACACTATGTTAAAGATAGGCACGGAGTCGTGAACAATGGGGAGTCGGAGGAGAGACATCGGTGTCGCGTGATCGTGTTTGGTAAGTAGTGAGATCTCATCTTTAAAAGTGCTCCTGTCTCCATTAAAATTATACTTTTAAAAAAGGAGACATATGGACTTTAGAACTGTAACATATGGACATTGGAAACTGTCTGTCATTTACTATAAAAATGCATACACACTTTAACAATCTAATATTCCCTATGGCGAGATTGTTTATGTGGCCATGCAAATAAACAACCTATATCAGCTTTCTATAATAAAGAATAGGGAGCAGAGTGTAACTAATGTAAATTTTAGGTCAAAGCCGATCAGTCCTGTGGCCAACCTTGGTAATGGGATGGGATCTGCCAATTTTTCATCACACGATGGATAATCTAGAATCCATCAAATAAAACAGAATTTGTCTTTTTATCAAATATTTGTGTACCTAGCTTACTTGTGTTCCCTATTATATATAATATACAATATCCACCAGTGTCCCTGATATTAAAACGTGCTCAGGTAGGCCCTCTTTAATAGGCAGTACCCCAGGTTTATTAGTTTAAACTTTACTGAGACAGACTCTAACAGAGTAGTGTCTCTGTATCTTAACTTAAATATTCGCAACAAATGTTTCCCACCTAATACTTTACATTGTTGCAACTATAGGTCAAACTGTTATACAACATATGTAGCAGTGATTCTTGGTTTTTTAACTATTGTATTTTACAGTGAATTTTTTAGGTCCTATTCTTTGACTCTTTTGTATGGACTGCTTATCTTATGTCCTAAAAATTGTTGTCCTGCATATGGTGGATATATATCTAAACAATGGACTCACTTGGATTTACCTGGATTACCTGGACTAATTTCAAATGTTTGGACTAGTCACGGATTTACATATCCAACATGAGTGAGCACCATTGGATGGACTGTAACCTATGGGTGGTGGGGGTGGGACCTGCGTGGGGTTAAATGATATTGTCACTTTTCTGGTTGTCAGCACTTGAGAAAGAGCTTTGCTCGAAACATGTCATGCCAACCAAAAAGTTTTTTGCTGTTGTCAACTGACAACTGTCCAAACGTGTATATTATTGAAGTAGAGAGAAGGATACAATATTTTTTAAATAAATATGAAACATAATTAACACACAACATATCTGTTCTAAATGATATCTTGATAAGAAAGGCAGAACACATGCAAATCGTGATGCAACCTACTGTCTGTCACACAAGTGACTCATCCATTGCATCATCTCAAATCTGTTATCCTCACCTGACACACGTCCTTAAGAGCAGACTTTAAACAAACAAAATATATTGACCATTCAGTCGATTTCAAAAGTTTATTTTTTTTAAACGCATACTTTTAAGGGAAGTTCAGCACAAGCATAATATCAAATGATGAAAAAACGGAGCACCACGATGGACATAATCAGCTGCCTATGTATAAAACCCACTAGTTAGGGGAGGAGCGGTTGGGTAAAAACTGAATCAATGTCACAAAAAAAAAGAAAAAAGATCCCATATATAGGTAGTAAAGTGCATAAAATAACCTTTATTAATCCATAATACACAGAAGGGTTGTTAAGTACACATGAGATAAAAGCAATTAAAATACAACAATGTAACCTCCCCGGCAAATCCCTATGCTCACAATGCCATCACTAGAGCTACCACGGAGTGTAAAATGTTAAAGTGCATAGAAAAACTTCTAGACTTTGCTGGCACAGGTAACCCCAGTAAGTCTCAGTCAGGTTCCTTAATAGTCAGGCAGAGGTCATCAAAATGAAGCGCTAGCATGTGCACGGTAATTAGAAGAGGGGAGGACTTTACTATCTGTGTGAGTGAGCGAAGTTCAGCACAAATACACATAAAAGGGAATATCTTATTTCAATTACTATAATCTGCCATCCAGCGACTTATCTGTGCATAAATAAATGCTTTCAGAGAACAGGGTCCTGTGTTGGGGACACTTCTATTTAATCTGTTTATTAATGATTTGGAAGTAGGTGTTGCCAGCAAGGTCTCTGCGGACGACACAAAACTTTGTTTTTTTTGGCCTTCCTCTGGATCAACTGTTAAGCAGGAAATTCTAAGGAAGAGTGCATCTCTCGAAGAAGAGGAATTGTTATAGAACCTGAAATGGTAGCTCACTACTGACCACAGCAAAGGGTATGACATCAATTTTTGTGCACGAGGTCTAATCTACACAGATAAAGGGATGCTTTGTTTGTTGAATAATAATAGTAATTTACCTTAAACGGACATACATGTCCCAACACATTTGTTTGCACACATGATGTAACTGGTAGTAAAACAATTTTGATAACTATTATTTACCATCAAAGCATTAAAACTAGCAACTTGGCTTGCAGTACTTTAATGTGGTCTCCTGTTTTCGAATGTAGGCATTTGTACTAGAACAGTGCTAGATACTCCACAGCCCAAGATATAAAGAAATGACTGACCAGAAAGTTAATGGGTGGGAGGCTGATATGTGACATTCCTAAGGCTTCTCCTGCACAGTGCCGCCGGTGAGCACAGCCTCAGACTTCCTCAGTGTGTGAGGGAGACAGGAAGTCCCTCCTCCTCTCTGCTGTGTGAAGTCCTGACAGAGAAGGTAAGGGAATCTACAGCCCTTCTCTCCCACTATGTGAAAACTCAGCCTGAAAAGGCTGTTTCCACAAAGTTTTCGGGGGGGGATTTGGATGGGGTCAGAGTGGCCCACAGCACCTGTGAGTGGGAGGGGCCACAGCACCCGTGAGTGGGCAGGGCCACGGCACCAGTGAGTGGGCGGGGCCACATGGGACTGTAAGGGAATGGGCCAAGGAGGGCCTGCAACTGGAGGGACCATGGGGTCCATGAGTGGGAGGGACCAGGGGGGCTGCAAAGGGGAGGAGACACAGGGCAGATTGACAGGTTTCAGAGCAGGAAGTGCAGGGGACCTGGTAATGCTGCTGCCATATCACACACAAAAATGTAAATATCTTCAAGTATGTAAAATAAACAATGAAAATAAATTGCAAAAATTCTCGGGAGAGCAATTCCTATCAATTTACCTCAAACTACCTAAAGTCATTTTTGGACCACAGTTCCCCTTTAAGTACAGGTAATGAAGGTAATTCATACGCCCCAACTGTCCTGTTTGAGTTGTTGGATGGTGCATGTCTGCTACGTTGCGGTGGGCGGGACACAGCATTCTAGGGTGAGGATGGTCTGGGGCATATCTGTGATGTTGTGGTGTATAGGAGGCTTGGACGTGACATTTGGTGGATGTGAAATTTGGGGGCATGTCCACACTGTTTCAAAGTGTGGGCATAGCCATGCCATTTAGGGACGTGGGTATGATGTTTTGGGGCATGGGTATGGTGTTTGGGGGTGTGCCTGTGATGTTTGGGGGCATGGCCATGATGTATGAGGTGGACTGTAATGTTGTTTTTTTTGCTTTTTTTTTCTTATTTAAAATGGTGCTAATTTTGCCCCAACCAATCAGATGTTAGCTTTCAAATGTTAAATAAGATCTGATTGGTTTGGGCGAAATTAGCACCATTTTAAACGATAAGAACTTTTATTGAATCTCCCTGTAGATTTGGTGACGTGCTCACAACATTTGGGGACATGGTTCTGATGTTTGGGTGCATCAGAGTTTTTTTCTTTAGGGGCGTGGCAGTACTGATGGTTGGGGTATGAGAGTGACCGTGATGTTTTGGGATGTGGAGGTGACAGCAATATCTGGGGCGTGGTCACATTCAAGGCTAGACAGTTCTTAGATTGTCTATAGACTAACGTCTGAACTAACGTCTAATTCATCTAATATCTGAGTAGTGTATGGGCACCTTTAAAGGGCAAGTCCAGCCCTAAAATGAAAACTTACATACATAAGGTATCCAGAAACATAGCAGGCATGAAGTAATGAATTAATAGGACAAAGTATGATATATCAACATATTTTAAAGAGGCCATTCTTTCTAAAAGATGTTATTATGAATGTGGAGTTGTCCTTTAAGCTAGCCACACAAGTGACACTAGTTTTCTGATCAGATTTTAGATCGTCTGAAACGGTCAAAAATCCAATCAGAGGAACCAAAATTGTTCACCTTGTGTTGCCGATCTTCCGTGGGTTGCAGCTTCCTAAATGGGTTACCACTGAACAAGCGGCGGTGAACACGGTCAGTCACCCATTTGTCTGGATCAGATGAACGAGCAATTTCACATACCGGTGAATCATCGCCGATCGTGTGGTCCATAGGTATTGACCACTCAATAGCATTGAACGTTCGGGACAGAAAATTTGTCCTTGTGTACTCTGCCTAACATCCTGTTTTACCGAGAAATCCACATTTGCACTACATTACCTCTAGTGTCTTTTAAAGTCTGAGCTGGGACACTGATGGTGAATCTGACAATCTGATGGAAATTGCTGAATTTTGTTGGTATCGGGACCTATCAGGCAAAATGGAAAATTTCCATTACCAGCTCCCTTTACTACGGTAGAACGAGACAATAACATCAGACCATGTATGGGAACATTAAACGATCATCCTATATAATAAAAGCCTAACTGTTGTGTCCGTGATATGGTCCGTGTATGTGTGTCACTGCAGTTCCTATGGACTCACCACTACAGGGAGAGTCTCTGCAGTTCCTATTGACTCACCACTAGAGGGAGAAACACAGGAAACACACGGAGGCAGTACAGCAATTAAACAGACCGCAGGTAAGAGGGGGGTCCTGAATTTGGGACAGAGGGGGGAGCCCTGGATTTGGGACAGAGGACGAAGCCCTGGATTTGGGTCAGAGGGGGGAGCCCTGGATTTGGGTCAGAGGGGGGAGCCCTGGATTTGGGACAGAGGGGGGAGCCCTGGATTTGGGACAGAGGGGGGGGCTGGAGGGGGGGCAAGGGGGGGGCCCCGGATTTGGGACAGAGGGGGGGCCCAGAATTCGGGAAAGATGGGGGGAGCTGGATTCGGGACACTGAGAGGGTACTCTGGCCTTGGGACACTAAGAGGGTACTCTGGGCTTCTAGCACCTGTTATTGTAACGGGCTTAATGTCTAGTTCTTTATAAAGAATATATGGAACAAAAATTCCTGTGTGTAGATAGATAGAATATTATTATGTTGACACTCAGCTATAGAACCACCACCAGGATTTCTTAATGTCCCTATTCCCGCTCACTAAGGTAAATCACAGGGTAGACTGGATACATTTTTGAAACAAACAGATGCTGCTTCTAACTCACAGCACAATTGACAATGTAACAATCTATGTAACACCAAAACCTATAGACACCAAGAGAAGTAGAACTGCACACTGCACTGTGCAGGCAGAAAAGGGGGGATACATTATGAGAGATTGGGTAGACAGAAAATCTTCTGCCTTGCCTAATCTTTGTTAACCGATAAACCGTTCAATATTATCAATTGGTCTATCATTGATATTGCGGTCAATTTGACTGAATTCAACAAATTGATCAGAATATCGATTTTGTGTGTGGGAGACTTTAAGAAAGGCTTACTACTACAGATATGTTTGTTGTTATGGTTCTGAGGTGCAAGTGGGGGAGGGGCAATGGGGAGCCCACAAAGGGGAAGGGCCACAGGAGGCTGCAAGTGAAAGGCCCAAGGGGGCTGCAAGGGAAGGAGCCAAGATGGGTCTGCAAAGGGAGGGGCCACAGGACCCAAAAGTGGGAGGGGTCACAGGACCCACGAGTTGGCAGGGCCACAGGAGGCTGCAAGGGAAAGACCCAAGAGGGCTGCAAAGGGAGGGGCCACCAGAGCCATGAGTGGGAGGGGCCACAGGGGGCTGCAAGGGAAAGGCCAAAGGGGTCTGCAAGGGAAGGGGCCAGGATGTCTGCAAGAGGAGGGGCAACTGGACACGTGAGTGGGAGGAGCCATGAGTGGGCAGAAAGTACCCACCACTTGGCTAAGCACCTACACTATTATTTATGTTAATTTTATTTAATCTGTTTATTTGCTTGCACTTGTTTGTATACTTGTATTTTATCATGTATAGCGCTGCGTACCCAAGTGGTGCTTCATAAATAAAATTATACATACATACATACCGATCTACGTATACATTGTACTTTCTAACTCATCAATTATAAATACCTTTGTAATATTACTCTTAAGCTGGCCATACACATGCGATTCCACAGCATGTGTGCAGACAGATCACATTGGTATCCCGACGGGATTTACCCATTATCGTTCGTGTGTATGGCCACCTTTAAGCACCGATGCCTTGTAACACTGAAGTCCTGAGTTCAATTCCACCCTTGGACACATCTGCAAGGAGTTTGTATGTTCTCCTAGTGCTTGCGTGGGCACTCCGGTTTCCCCAGCAATAATAAAGACAAAATGATAGGTTGTATGTGTCAAATAAATGTGAAGTTCTTCGGGGCAGGGCCTGATGTGAATGTATACATGTAATTGTAAAGCGCTATAAAAGAATTTGGCGCTATATAAATCCACAATAATAATAATGTCCTATCTAATGTCCTAATCTTAATGGACCAAATAACGGTTTACCTTAATGCAAAAATCTGTCACTGTTTGAGAAAGGCAAACCCCAATCTTCCATCATAAAAATAGGTCACATTTACGAATTCCTTATTTTGCAAATGCTGAGTATTCTTATACAATACTGTACATAAATTTTTGGAAAATCCATCGTATAACTGGCCTAATATGACATCATTCATTTACATGAATATTATTATTAGCAAAAATGGTGAGAAAAATAAGGCAGAATCCATTTCTGCCTTTTTAATAATAAAAAAATCTACATCATTTAAATGAGTATCATGTCAAAAGCAACCTCAAAATAGCAGAGAATTCAGTGAATATAAACTGTGAGTAATACAAATTGGCTCCACACTCAATGGCTGGCCTCCTTGTGGTGTGTGTTTAACAGCGCTGAAGGTTAGCGCTCCATATCAGCATCACAAAGACGCTGATATGGAGTGCTAAACTTCTGCGCTCTTTAAACACACACCATGTGGAGTGAGATTGTGAGGCCATTGAGCGTAGAGCCAACAGTGAGAGGGCAGGAGAGCTGGCCGGTGGAGGAGATCACGTAAGGTTTGAGGGAGCCGGAATTTTGCAGCATACCGGAGTTGTGATAGATAGCAGAGGAGGAGTAAGTGATCTCTTGGACTAAAACTTTCACATTATTATAACAAGCGGCAGTTTCAGACTTATATTTATATATTCTATGGACTATTATTCACTCTCTATGAGAACTAAGCAGAACACTGTGGAGTAACTTTTATTCATATATAAACTTTATTTGTATATTTTATACATATGCACTTTATATATGGTTATTGGTGTAAACCTCATTGTCAGGATTATTAAAGGAATATTCCTTTTTTATTTGCATCCAAGCATCTGTATCTTTTAGTTGTTTTATTCAGTTAGGGTTTCTCTAACCGATATTTACCAGAATTTTTAGCCTATTCTGGTGGCTTCTTGTATTTATATTAACTTTATTAGCCTTTACTCATTCCTTTTTGCAAATTAATTAACACTTAAGGAACACTAAACCCAAAAAATTAACTAAGTGGCATTTTTCTTTATTCACAGGGAGGTGAGAACGCTTATTCTCACCTCCTGTGAAAATAGGACGATCGGGGGACCTGGAACTTACCTTACAACGCCGTCCACTCGCAGCCGCTCCTGCTCTAACAGCTGTTCTGTCCGCATCGCGGCCCTATCTTTTGAATTGGCGCGCATGCGCACAAGATAGGGCGCGTGGCCGGGACAGAAGGCGTGTTAGAGCAGGAGCGGCTGCGAGTGGACGGCGTGTAAGGTAAGTTCAGGTCCCCGATGTGTCCTATTATTCACAGGAGGTGAGAATAAGCATTCTACCACATCCTGTGAATAATAGAAACGGATGGCACTTAGTTATTTTTTTATTTAATATGAGTTTAGTGTTCCTTTAAGTGCTTGGTACTATAAATTGACCTAAAAAATCATGGAAAGTACAGGGTAATTTGCAAAGCTTTACCTTTAAATCATACACTATGTTACTCTAACATATAAACCATTTGCAAAGCTTACCTTTCCCACTTACAACCCTTGCTCTTCCATTGTAATCTCGTTCAATTCAATGAGACTTCCTGGACGTAAATCTTATCCAGTCAGTCAGCCAGGATCTTTTTCAATATGAAAAGATGTTGTACGCCATTGTTAAAGGGAACGTTTATATGATATACTTTTAAGTGTTCATCATATTAACTTTCCTTTACCTTTAAATTGTATCATATTACCTTTCCATTTAACAATGTAGTACAACATCTTTTCACATTAAACCACTAAAAATAGTTTGGCCCATAGTTTGGACATTTTGCAATATCCCCTTAATAGTGACTTTGCTACACAACAATAACCCCTACATTTACTAAAATTAATTGACACACAATGTCCCCCAGAAAACATAATTCAGATGCCACACCTAAAATTTATGCTTGCAAGAAAAAAAAAAAGGAAAAACACTTGAAGTGTGCAATAAGTTCACATTAACATTTCAAAAGATTAACCACATATATATAGTCACACATTGATAGACGACTGCTGCCCTTTAAGAATCATTGCATATATACATCGAATCAGCACTAAAGGGGGTAACTAAAGCCTCAGAACAACATTGAACTAGAAGGCAGATCTCCTTGTTAAAAAAGCAGTAAGCAGTGTCTTACGTCTCATTTAAATATGGTTGTTGAGAAATTTAACTTTATAACATGAGCTATGTGTCTTATTTCCCAGTGTTCCAGTATCGCACAGTGTGGTCACTGACCATTATGTTCTTTACACATGTTCAGTCCTAAGATACTGCAGGAACTTGTTACAGTTGGGCACACCCACTAGTAGCCTCTAGCCAATCCTTTTACAGTAAAGAATAGGCAAAGGAGCATTTGACTGAGATCCGGGGTATCGCCAGTCAGTGTATACATACACACAGTTATTTCATCCAGTTCTTCAAGTGATAACATTTACTTTAATAATACTGTGCAATAACCAGTCAATTGTTTATCTAAAACGTTAATTGAAGTCTAACAAAAATCCTTTTCATCAATCCATCTGCAACTGTGCTTACCTGCTGGATTAACAAAGTTATAAAGATTTAATGTTGGAATAAACTCTGTCGCCTTTTAATGACTTCAGGGCATTGGCAGTTACTTCATCATGAAGTAGCGACGTTGAGCGATTTGCTATTGGGAGGCGGAGAGGCGGAGTGAACTACCTACCATTCTTTTCTATAATTCTTATTTCAGCAACTAGTGCAGTTGCCGATGGATCCATGAAAAATTGAAGCCCTCCCTTTTTTGGCCATAGCTACTGTTTAATATATGATCAAATTACCTACCTCATTTGTTGTGCAAGATTCTCCTGATAGCTTGACATCCCTGTGTCAGAAAGTGTATCTGAGGTTATAGATGCAGGAGAGGAAGATCTTTCTTTATCCTCTAGATCGACTCTAACTGCTGAGCTAAATTCATCTTCTGAATTGTCCTCTGACACTGAACCAACAATGAAGCGAGAATGCTGATCAAGCAACTTTGATTGAGGAGAAAATTGTTCCATCTTGTACTTTAAATACAAAAAAAGAAAATTGAAATTAATGCAATATTAATTATTTTGTGAAAGAAAATCTACCCATCAATTTCCTTTCTACCTTATTCTACCTTCTATTCTACCTTATGGGAATATTTAATACAGCAGATGTCCATTCAAAACTGGCAAAATATTTTCCCATTAGGCATAATACCTAGACTGTAGGCTCTATTAGGCAAGGAGCACTTAGACAAACAAAATAAATGATGGAGTGTAGAACACTTATTAAAACATTTCATTTGCTGTTTTAGTGACAACATTTGGGGGGTATTACCTGATGAAGGGGTAATAACCTCTGAAATGTTGTGATTGATGCACTTGAATGAATAAAACATTTGCTGCATTAAAATAGATATGCTACACTACATCATTTATTTTGACTGTCTGATTGCTCGACACGCGAGTAAGGAGTAGTATAGTACCCAAGGTTGTTGATGCGCACTGAAACACCTGTTGACGCAGGAAGCACTATCCTAATAATCTAGCATACATAGCTTTAGGGCTTCAAACTATTTATTCATACCCATATATTTATGTACTTACATACCCATATATTTATGTTACTTATTTATGTGTTTTATTTTCCCCTTGTGTTGTAATAGTTTTGTTATACATACATATATCTAGCATGGTCATGCACTCCAGAACTGTGCTATTCAGTTTAATCATTTGGAGAACTACAAGCCCAATTAAGGAGCTTTTGAATAGAATAGATTGACTCAAACTAGCATAAAATGCAAAACACAACTACTATAGAAGGAAGAACAATATTAAACCATATTTGCAGTTTAATGCCAGAAACAACACTGTTTTATTACAAGCGATAAAATGCGTTGCCACTAAATGGTTTTCCAATTTGTTTATAATTCAGATAGAAAATATAAAAAAGTCCTTGTATAAAATCTCATTGACCTTTGTATTTCAGATCCATTTACACAGATCATGCCACACATATGTTTTGTCTGTGGTAAAGACAGTGGCAATAAATGCACTTTTCGTTCCATGCAAGGGGTTGAAAAAAAAGTCTAGCCTGCTGATATAGCAAGACTGACATACTTTAAGTGAAGGCTCCTGTTGACCAGATACGTGTATAATGCAGTTTGGTGCAATTACTGGTCCGACTAATAAGAGTGTACAGCTCTACTTGGCTTTACTTGACCGCCTGCTTTATTTCAAGCAAATGCCCAACTAAAATTAAACATAGCATATAGTAAAGATAAAATGAAAAGGTTGAAAATCACTTTATAACACTTTTGTAATCTGTTGGAAATTGGGTGGTATGTCACATAGTGAATGGCCTACATTAGTCATAAGTGAACAGATGCAACATGATTAAGAACATGCTAAAGGACAGTCTGTTAAATGTGACAGTCAAAAGGCCTACACGTTACATCACACATTTAGAATATTCTGTCACACACATGACTCATGTATGATCAAAACTAAGAGTAAATATTCTGATCCTAACCAAAGAACTTCATAGTATTATTTATCAGATTACATGTACAAAATATCATCATATGAACCTACCTGAATAACTCATAGTCAATGTATCTGCAGTAAACTTCTTACTCAAGATTCAACTCAAGAATATCCTATCACATACCACAGCTGTCATCTATGTATACCTCCTTGCAAACATGGACAAGTGTTGGTCAGTAGCAAAGCAAAGGATGCTGAAAATTACCCCTTTAAAAAACATGTGAGATAATGTAGAGAAGTAACATTTCAGGTCTGAGATTGCATTTAGAGGACTATACCTAATATTTAGTAACCAAGCAAGTCATCCCTTGCCAGTGAGTAATCCAGGAAGTGATTTTTTTCCTATGAGCTCCACGTGCTTTCACATAGTGATGATCTTAGAGATCATACCTAGCCCAGGGAACTAAACAACAGATAAGGTTACCAAGCATTAACTCCTGCACAAGCCAGTTATGGGCAGGATGCACAGTAAATTAGTTTCTATTCAACCACAAGTTAAATAGCATCAGTGCTAGCAAAGATCTTAAATAAATTTAAAAAAAAACTATTGTGAGGCCAGAAATGTGGGCTATTAATCTCCACTGTGAAAATCAACATTCTTTAAAAGGAGACAGCCAACCCCGAAATCCCTTTTCCTCCAGAGCAGAAATGAAAGAAGGTAAACATTTCACTCAGTATAAAGATCCTAGGGAAGCATCATTCACTCACCTGTTTGGGGTAGATAAGGGAAAACCTCGAACAGCAACTTAGAAGGGGTGAATGAATGAAGGGGACCTTGCTGCAAGATGATGAAGTGCAGCTCCTGTTTACAGGTCCATTCACGTTGCCCAGCCTTAAACGTAAACCCCACACGCCCCCAGAGAAATTGACAGAGGTATGGTGTGATCAGGGTTACCTCAGTACATTCACCCCTATAGCCCCGCCCAGGGAACCGGCAAAAAGTCGCTTTCTGACTGGCCAGGGCATATGTTGTGGCGTTCAGGTTTCCACCAATAGAAAGAGACGTAGGCGGCGCCTAGATGTATGGTCCGAGCAGCGTAAGCTTGTGCTACAGTAACTGCAGCTGTAGGAGGAGTAGGTGGGTGGAGCTGTTACCTCTTCCAGTGTACCAATGAAATTAACCTGTCACTAGTAGACCCTCCCCCTACTACCCCTCACCCACAAAACCAGTTTAACTAAAGATTTGACGTTTGTGTTTTCTCTTTGTAGACGAATAGGTTCCTTTCTTTCTGTATGAAAATATGTGTCTACACTCCAGTCATTGTGTGTTAATGTGCCTTAATGCATTCATTTGGTCATGTTTGCTATTTATTATGGATGCTAAAAGTTTACAAATGTTAGGGTTATGCACTACTGCATTTTTCTGGCCCTGATGAATGGGTTAATCCTTGCAATTCCATGTCACAGGACCAATATCTTTCTTTCCCGTATGTATTTGTTTTCTTATATAGCACTACATATTTCTCATATTCACTTAACACTTGTGTTTGGTATCCTTAGACGTAATCGGTACAACAATATTGGGCAGTTTTCATTATTGGACTGGAGAAATTTTCATGCACTGTATTGTACCACTGGTAATATTAATCCATATATGGCCCCCTTAGACATCCCACACTGCTAAATATGGCTTCTGGGCAGGGGGTGGGGAGGGAGCGTGGCAAGAAGGAGGCATGATGAAGGTAGAGAAGGGGGGAATTCTGTAGGCACAGGTACCTTATATACTCAAGTATAAGTCGAGGTACTTATTTTTACCTGAAAAAATTGTAAAAACTGATTGTCTCGAGTATAAGCCAAGGGTAGAAATTATGACCACTTCTGCCTTCTGATTTAGAATTGTTTTGTGGCTTGAGTTGCATGATAAGGGCAGAGAAGTAGGGAATTCTGTAGGCAGAGGTACCGTATATACTTGAGTATAAGTCGAGGTACCTATTTTTACCTGAAAAATTTGTAAAAACTGATTGACTTGAGTATAAGCCAAGGGTAGAAATGATGACCACTACTGCCTTCTGATTCAAATTTGTTTTGTGGCTTGAGTTGCAGTAACCTCCAATTCCTTGGCACTCCAGGTGTTTGGAAACTACAACTCCCAGCATGCTTTGGTTGTAGTTTCTAAACATGTGGAGAGGCAAGGTTCAATAAGCTTTCAATTAAGCTTACCATCATTTAAAAAGTCTCCTGACCCCCTTATAGTAAAGGGCACGCTGACCCCCAAATAGTAAAGTGCACTCTGACCCCCATAAAGTAAAGGGCACTCTGACCCCCATATAGTAAAGGGCACTCTGACCCCCATATAGTAAAGGGCACTCTGATCCCCATATAGTGAAGGGCACTCTGACCCCCATATAGTAAAGGGCTCTCTGCCCCCCATATAGTAAAGGGCACTCTGACCCCCATGTAGTAAAGGACTCTATGACCCCAATAGTTAAAAATGTCACCTGAGAGTTGTAGTTCCAAGCTGTCGTATGCACTGAACTAGCAGCTGTTTTTGCCCCAAACTGAGAAGACCCATCAGATGTACAGTATCCAGATGAGCAGTGAAAGTGCTGAGTGAGTCCAGCAGCCAGACTACAGGAAGCAGGAAGGAGTATAAAGGCAGATCAGCTCCTGTAACTTTCTATGCAGGTGAAGGATTTTTTTTTAACACAGCACCACGTACTGGTTTACAATCCACAATTGCAGCATTTGGATCTAAATTAGGACTTGACCCAAGTACCGTGGTTAAAGAGGAACTGTGGTCCAAAAGTCACTTTAGGTAAATTGATAGGAATTGCGCTCCTGAGAGTATTTGCAATTTATTTCCATCGTTTATTTTGCATAGTTTTGAAGATATTTAAATTTTTGTGTGTGATATGGCAGCAGCATCACCAGGTCCCCTGCACTTCCTGCTTCCTGCTCTGAAACCTGTCATTCAATCTGCCCTGTGTCTCCTCCCCTTTGCAGCCCCCCTGGTCCCTCCCACTCATGGACCCCATGGTCCCTCCAGTTGCAGGCCCCCCTTGGCCCATTCCCTTACAGCTCCATGTGGCCCCACCCACTCACGGGTGCCTAAGCCCCACCCGTTCACAGGTGCTGTGGGCCACTCTGACACCCCCCTGTCTTGAAATTCTTGCCCATTACTGGAAGCTTTAATTCTTCCCAACAGTCACTGTACCTTTTTTGTTGATCTGTCCCCTGTACCTTTAGATATCCAACCTGTTATTTCGTTATCGGGATGTCTGAATTTTTCGGCTGATTGATAGTCAAGACACTTTTTCAGTCAAGTACTCCCTAGGTGATTTTACTTCAGTGCTCCAATAACATCATATCTTCAAAAAGTGAAGAAGAGTGACTAAACATAGAGCTATCAGAGTCTCTCCTTCATATCTCATTTGAGATAAATTATATTCAGTCCAGATTGCCCTTTCATGCTGAAAGGGATCTCAACAAGTTATTGTACTGCTTTTTATGGTTTCTCAGGAAATTTATCAAAGCCATGTTATGCATGTTAAATATATTTTATTGGAATAAATTCCCAAATGTATGACCACTTATCCCTTGATTATACTAGAAAAAATCAGTTTAAGCATGAAAATATTTAAAACTACAGTTTGGATAAGAATGTCTCAAAAGTGGTCATTGTGAGTTAAGTGGTTCTGTATCACTACTGACTACATGTTTTATATTTTTCCACCCTTATATAATGGGTGTTATAAGTACTAAAAAAGTATATCATCTTCCTCTATACTTGCATTCTTATTCCAGCTAAATGTTTCCTTTTTTTTCTTCAATAAAGATATTAAAATCCAAGAGAGGGCAAAATCCCCCCCAAAAAATCTGGAAACTTTTTAAATATGCACATTACATTGCCTTGTATGCTAAGAAAAAGGGACTAGGGCTGGTGCATATAAATCAAGCACATATAGTTATGAAATTATGCCCAGAGAGGAATTAAATTGCAGTTAAGATACCTTCTTCCTGAAAGACCAGAAATATAGTACTAAGATTGATTACTTCAATGCAGACTGCTGGAGTTTTTAATTATAGTTTACTCTATTTCTTTCTTTTATTTTCTTTCTCTCATAAACATACAATGACCAACATACACAGTCTGTCTCTCACATACACATTCATAAGGGAACATTACACATAAGACCCTCTTATACACACACAGACACTTAAAGGGGAAGTTCAATGCAAAAACGTAGCAGTATTTTACCATCCTAATGACCTTAACCTGCCCATTCAGCATTTTGTCTCTGTATAAATCAAAGGTTCTGAAATAAGGTTCTTCCTGTTTGCAGTGCGTTATGGTCTTGCCCTTGACCTTTGCTCAAAAGAGATCTGAGCATGTTTGACCCATCCAACAGCCAAACAGAACAAATTAATGTTAGGAACATTCCAAGGTAGTGTGCATTCTGGGAAGAAGAAGGGTCGTTAACAGAACATGAAATGTCAGCTCACTAATGTCTACAGCAGGAAATAGCAAGGGGTATAAACTAATTTTTCAAAATGGAAGATAATTTTCTACTGAACTTTTCCTTTAAGTACAAACAGGCTCACACACATACCTACACACCCCCTTGCCCAAATAAACCTACACATACTAGGAATTTACATACCGTTTCTTACACATTCAGGCACATACACAAGTACTTAAACAGAGACCTAGGATAGTGTGTCTAGCTTATCTGGGTCTTAAGTTATACTGTAGACTTTTAAAGTCAGACTTAGACAGTCAGGATAAACAAGGAAGTGTGTGGCAGTCACATGCAGGGTTATTCAATGTAAGTTCTTATCGTTTAAAATGGTGCTAAATTTGCCCCAGCCTAACTGAACTTATTTAACATTTGAAAGCTAACATCTGATTGGTTGGGGCAAAATTAGCAATATTTTAAAACGATAAGAACTTTTATTGAATAACCCTGATGATGTGCTGATTAAGAATCTCCTCCACCCCCAAAAAGAGCAATATTTTCTGAACTATTTAAAGGGCATGTCCACTCCCAAAACTATAATTCCCCCACTACTGGCCCCACTCTGTAGTGTATAAAAATCCTTACCTCACTTCCCAGCTCCATATGGTTCTCCTGTAATCCCCCCACAAAGTCCCAAAAACTACCCACCAGGAGGATTGCAGAGTCCATATAGGACTCTGCCTCCTGTCTTTCCTCCGGGAGAAGTTTGGCATGCGCACTGCAGCCATTCTCCCCCTCCCTCCCCTCCCGTTTTGGACTCCCTTACCCTAGCTCAAAATCCCTTTAATATCATGTTCTGCTTCGTCCCCCATCCCCAACCGCAATATTTTTATTGCCAGAAACTTCCCCAATCTTTACTTACCTTCCCTCTTTCCTTCGTCATTCAGAACTAACGGCAGCCGCGTCCGTGGTTGGCTGCCTCTCAGCCAATCACAGATGCGGCTGACGGTCCCATCCCTCTGCATGCAGTTTCACGCAAGCAAAGGGCCGGGCAGTGCGGCGGTGGAAAGAGGGAAGATAAGTAATGTTTGGGGAAGTTTCTGGCAATAAAAATATTGCGGTTGGGGCTGGGGGACGAAGCAGAACATTATATTAAAAGTTGTTAAGAAGGGTGGACATACAGTAACCTTTAACGACCTGCATTCTCTGTCTATTTCTCTACCTTGTTTTCTTTTCAGGCTTGTTGCTAGCTTTAAAAATGAAGTAGATGATGCTTTGTCACGGCAGTTGTGTACAACTGGGCATGCTCAGTTTGTGTGACAGTGGGGACGGAGAAAAGCTAGAAGCATGATCTTGTAGTCATTTTAAAGGGTCTCCACCCTGAATTTTTTTTCATATACTGTAGGGCACCCCTGCCCACCCCCAACAGCCAAGTTAGATTTGTTAAAATTTTTTTTAAAAAAGCAGCAGAAATGTACTTGCGCTCCTTTGTTCCCATGTAGCTTTGCTCCCAGCTCCGTTTGCCAGAAGTTAAAACAGGGGCCATACTGGCAGCCGTGCCTGTGATTGGCTGAAAGGCAGACAATGAGAAATGCAAAGTTTGCTAACTGTAATTGAAGTTAAAGAAATGTAAAAAGGTTAGAAGTTAGGACCTTCCAGACTGGGGTTACCTTGACCTGGCTGGAAGGCTTTTCATTCATGTGATCACAGTAATGTATACTAAAACCCCTTTGTTTATAAAGTATGCCAGAGTGCAGATAATATGATATTGTATGGGGCCTAGGAATGTGCACTGATTATCTTTTCTATGTTTGTATAAATGTTTGACCATATCAGTAGAACTTCCGTTAAATGTAGTTGTAAATTAGCCTAATTGGAGTGCTTCCACAATCCTTGTATTGTTTGTATTTATTGGGAGGCTTGGTCAAGCCTCCATGTGGTAATAGCACTCCCAACACACCCCTTTTATGGGAGGTCCTATGCCTTTAAAGGGCATATCCACCCCCAAAACTATAATCCCCCCAGTAATGGCCCCATCATGTAGTGTAATAAAATCCTTACCTCACATCCCAGCTCCATATGGTTCTCCTGTAGTCCCCCCCAAAGTCCCAAAAACTGCCCACCAGGGGGATAGCAGAGTCCATATAGGACTCTGTCTCCTGTCTCGCCTCCGGGAGAAGTTTGGCATGCGTACTGCAGCCCTTCTCCCCCTCCCTCCCCCTCCCTCTTCCTCCCGATTAGGATTCCCTCCGCCTAGCGTAAAACCCTTTACATATATTATTCCCCCTGTCCCCCAGCCCCAACCGCTATATTTTTATTATTAGAAAGTGCCCCAAACATTACTTACTTTCCCTCTTTCCTCCGCCGCACTGAACTTCCGACAGCCACCTCCGTGATTGGCTGCCGCTCAGCCAATCACAGACGCGACTGCCGATCCCGCCCCTCTGCTTGCATTTTCTCGCAAGCAGAGGGCCTGGCAGTGCGGCGGAGGAAAGAGGGAAGGTAAGTAAAGTTTGGGGCACTTTCTAATAATAAAAATATAGCGGTTGGGGCTGGGAGGACAGGGGGAATGTTATATCAAAAAAAAATTTCAAGGGTGGACATGCCCTTTAATATAAAGCACTGGATGGCCTCTTCCCTCATTTTAAAAAGCCAAAGGGCTGTGGGGAAGTGAAAGAGCCTGTTATATGGATCCAGTGTGTTAGAATGAGAAATGCAAAGTTTGCTAATCGTAATTGAAGTAAAAGAAATGTAAAAAGATTAGAAGTTAGGACCTTCCAGACTGGGGTTACCTTGACGTGGTTGGAAGGCTTTTCATTCACAGTAATGTATACTAAAACCCCTTTGTTTATAAAGTATGCCAGTGTGCAGACAATATGATATTGTATGGGGCCTAGGAATGTGCATTGATTATCTTTTCTATGTTTGTATAAATGTTTGACCAGATCAGTAGCACTTCCGTTAAATGTAGTTGTAAATTAGCCTAATTGGAGTGCTTCCACAATCCTTGTATTGTGTGTGTGTGTGTGTGTATATATATATATATATATATATATATATATATATATATATACCGTACACTGACTGTTACATAAACAAAAAGGGGGGGCTGTGGGAGCACTCCTATGGCAACATTATTATAACATATAGTGGAAGCACTGCTGATCTGACCAAAACATTAGAACAAACAAGAAAGAGATGATCAATGCACATTCCTGGGACCCATATACTATCATAATATCTGTGCTAGTGCAAACAGTGAAAACATGGGGGTGAACAAGGGGGAAGTGATAGCCTTCAATACTAATCCAATGCAAAGTCAGGGAGACAATCTTCCCACGAAAAGGCAACCAAGCAGGGAGTGTCAGCCCAGATAAATGACCCAAGGTAATTTGTTAGGACCCTCCATACTGGGGTTACCTTGACATTTATAGTATTTGATGTTGAATAGAGACATACGTCCATCCAGTCCAACCCATCTAGCAATATCCTCATTTCCTGCCTAACTGTTGATCCAGAGGAAGGCAAAAAAAAACAAACAAATTTATGAAGGGGGAAAAATTCCTTCCTGACTCCAAGTGGCAAACAGAAATTTCCCTGGATCAACTCTACTTTATGTATTAATACCAGTAACTTGCAACATTCCTTGTTTGCAGAAACTCATCCAGCTTTTTTTTGAAACTGACCAATGAAGCTGCCATAACAATGTCCACTGGAAGACAGTTCCATAGCTTTACCATTCTCACAGGGAAAAACCCTTTCCGAAGTTGAAGCCTAAACCTTTTTTCTTCAAGTCTTAAGGGATGTCCTCTGACATGTTCTATTGGTGAACAATGCCCCAGATAGTTTATTGTATGGCTCGTTAATGTATTTATACACAGTAATCATATTCCCACGCAAGCGCCTTTTCTCCAGCGTACATAATTGTAACTTTTCCAGTGTCTCTTCATATTCAAGCTCCCCCAATCCCCTTATTAATTTAGTTGCCCTTCTCTGAACCCTTACCATTTCAAAGATGTCCTTTTTGTACACAGGTTTCCAAAATTGCACTGCATATTCCAAATGAGGCCTTACCAATGCTTTGTAAAGAGGGAGAATTACATTTTCCTCCCTTAAATCCATACCTCTCTTTATACAAGACAATACCATGCTGGCTCTGGCTGTTGTCGCCTGGCACTGTTTGCTACCTTTAAGTTTGTTATCCACCAAAACTCTAAGATCCCTTTCCAACAGGGATTCACTTAACACAGAGCCATTTATAGTATAAGTAGCACAAGGATTTTTAAGTCCAAAATGCATCACCTTACATTTATCAACATTGAATCTCATCTGCCACTTAGCAGCCCAATGTGACAATCTATCTAGATCCCCCTGCAACAATTGCACATCCTCTGAAGTTTTTAATGGTCGACAAAGTTTTGTGTTGTCAGCAAACACAGAAACCTTGCTGACAATACCCACTTCCAAGTCATTAATAGATTAAACAGAGGCGGCCCCAACACAGAAACCTGCGGCACCCCACTTAGCACTTTAGTCCATAATGATGAAGCCCCATTTACAACTACTCTCTGCATCCTATTCATTAACCAATTTTCTATCCATGTACAAATGTGACTCCCCAGACCAACAGACCTTTGCTTATACATTAGTTGTCTATGGGAGACTGTATCAAAAGCCTTTGCAAAATCCAAGTAAACTACATCTACTGCTATGCCAGAGTCTAAATTTCTACTTACTTTCTCATAAAAGCCAAGCAAGTTAGTTTGACAAGATCTATTCATCCTAAATCCATGCTGGTTACTACTTATAATGTCAGTCCTTGAAACATACTCTAGAACATGTTCCCTTATTAAACTTTCCAGGATCTTCCCCACCACTGAAGTTAAACTTACAGGCCTGTAATTACCCGGCTGTGAACGACTAGCCTTTTTGAATATTGGAATAACATCAGCCTTTTTCCAATCCAGGGGAACACCACCGGACACGAGGGAATCTGCAAAAAGAAACAATGGCCTAGATAAAACTGAACTTAGCTCCCTAAGTACCTGAGGATGTATTTTATCCGGTCCAGGAGATTTATTAATATTAACCTTATTTAGTTCTTTCTGTACCATATCCTCAGTTAACCAAAGTGCACTTAAATCTTTTATACCATTATTGCTACTATACTCTATGATATCTGTACTTGGATCTTCTATAGTGTATACAGAAGGAAAAAAAAGTATTCAAGACATTTACTTTATCGCCATCCTCCGTAACTAACTTATCCCCATTAATTAATGGTGCCACATTCTCAATCCTCATCTTTTTACTATTAACATACTTAAAACATTTTTTAGGCTTAGTGATGCTTTGTTCAGCTATCTTAACTTCATTATTAATTTTAGCTAGTTTGTTTGCTTTCTTACACTCCTTGTTACAGTTTGTATAATCCCTAAAGGCCCTTTCCGTTTCCTTTGCCTTAAAGGTTTTAAATGCCTTTTTCTTCCTTTCCATTTGCTTCTTTACATCAGAATTCAGCCACATGGGCGCAAATTTATTTTTTTTACATTTATTTCCCAAGGGTATAAATTTAGATGTGAACTGGCTTAAAATCCCCTTGAACACAGTCCACTTCTGTTCAGTACCTTTACCTAATAATACATTATCCCAGTTGACTTTCTCAAGAGCTGCTTTTAACCTGGGAAAATTTGCCTTCCTGAAATTAAAAGTCTTTGTTAACCTAGTGCACTTTTCCTTTCGATAACAAAGTCCAAACGCCATTATTTCATGTTCACTATTCCCTTTTCCTATTCACTATTTCCCTTTTTTAGTAGGAACCTCAACCACCTGTAATAGAGAAAATTATCCTGCAGCAAATTTAGGAACTCATCGCCTTTTTCTGTGATGGCAGTTCCATCACACCAATCAATGTCAGGGTAATTAAAGTCCCCCATAATGAGCACACTCCCCAAACTTGCAGCCCTTGCCAACTGCATATGAAGTTGACTCACCTCCTCTCTGCTAGCATTTGGCGGCTTATAGCAGACACCAACAATAACATTACCCCCTTTCCTGTTGCCTAATTCCACCCATATTGCCTCCACTTTAACATCCATATCGCCAGTTATCTCTTCTTTTAAATTTGACTTCAATTCTTTTTTTTAAAAAACACATACTCCTCCCACTTTCCTTTTTTCTCTCTCCTGCCTAAACAAGGCATATCCTACTAAATTTTCAGCCCAGTCGTGAGAAATGTTTAACCACGTTTCTGCTTTCAGCTATACCTATTACATCATACTTTTCATTCAATGCCATAATTTCCAATTCACCCATTTTGTCAGCCAGGCTTCTCGCATTTGCAAACATACATTTTAGATTATGAACCTGTAATTTATTCATACACTTTAATAAACATGCCTCCCTATCCCCTATGCTAGCCCCACCCCCCTTTCCGCCCACCACTGGCCTATCTACACCCTGCTTTCCTCCTGGGCTATCTATCCCAGTGAGACTGCTGATACCCTCCCCCCAAACCTAGTTTAAAATCTCCTCCAACCCTCTAGCCATCTTCTCCCCTAGAACAGCTGCACCGCCATCAGTGAGGTGCAACCTATCCCTACTAAAGAGCCTGTAGCCGACAGCAAAGTCTGCCCAGTTCTCAATAAACCCAAACCCTTCTTCCTTACACCACTCTTAGCCACGCATTAATACTCCTAAGCTCCCGCTGTCTCCCTGGCTTAGCACATGGCTAATTTGATCATCTGTTTCTTGTTTGTTCTAATGTTTTGGTAGATTAGTAGCACTTCCAATGCAAGGTAAGGGAGACAAGCTTCCCACAAAAATGCAACCAAGCAGGGAGTGTCAGCCCAAATAAATTACCCAAGGTAATTATTTAGGACCTTCCATACTGGGGTTACCTTAATGTGGTTGGAAGGCTTTTCACTTTTATGCATAAAATTTTAACCCCCCCCCCCCCCCTATGTTTTTACTGTTTGCATTAGCACAGATATTATGATAGTATATGGGGCCCAGGAATGTGCATTGATCATCTCTTTCTTGTTTTTACTATATATGTGGTGCCTTTACTTGCCAATCTTCTATGTGGTTGACTATTCCCATCTCCCTGAGTGACCGGTTGCAGGAGCAGTGCACTGTAAGGGCTAGACATTAGGCAGGGTTTGCGCGATTCATGTGCGCTACCCTGCACATGTGCTGTGACTCCTTTGATGTAACCCTATCGCAGCACATGCGATGCGCACCAAAAATGGTGATCGCATGCACCGCCAAACGGCAGCACAGCGCAGGGCAGCGGAGATAGTGGAGCCATCCCCATCCACTTCTATTGGTGTGTGCTGAGCGCTGCGCTAACATAGCGCACAGTGCACACCAAAATAGCATAGTGGGGCCTAGCCCTTTAGGTAACTGTGTGATAACCATTTATCATAGTCTATGCCAGTGATTGTATCAGTGTCTGGGTTCCACAGAGTGATGAGTTATTTACAGCAATGCTGTGATACAATAGGATAGAGCACCCTGCACAAAGAGTTTACAGTCTAGAGGAAATGGGGTTGAGAAATAAGGTGATGGGAATCAGTAGGCTGTAAATAGATTGGCAGTGGAGGGTGATAAGCGGGTAGGATCAGGTTGGGTGAGTGAGAGGGGTAATAATGTCTAGGCCAGGTTATATGGTTGCCTGAAGAGGTGGGTTTTGAAGTTGCGTTTGAAGATATTTAGGTATGGTGAATGACGGAAAAGGGAGTTCCAGAGCAGCGGGGCACCACGAGCAAAATCCTGAATGCGGGCATGGGAAGAGGTGACAAGGGTGGATGATAGGAGGATATAGGAGCTTGCACCTGGGATGTATCTGTGGATCAGCTGTATCTGTGGATGAGATGTATGGAGAAGCTGTATTGGATAGTTCTTTATAGGATAAGGTTAGCAGCTTGAATTGGATCCTTTGCTTAAAGGGCAGCCAGTGGAGGGACTGACAGAGAGGAGAGGCGTTAACAAAGCAAGAAGAAAAGGGAATTAGCTGGGCAGCAGAGTTTAGGATGGATTGAAGTGGTGCCAGGCGGTTGTTTGGTAAACCACACAGGAGTGTATTGCAGTAGTCTAGCCAGGATATGATTAGGGCATGGACTAGGATTTTAGTTGCTTCTTTCGAGAGGAAGGGACGAGTTTGGGAGTTTCTGAGTTGGAGCTGACAGGTAAGTGTGTTGGCATGGGGTTTTAAGGCTGAGGCCACACTACATCGCACAGGAATCGCGCACAAAATCGCGAGCGTTATCGCACGCGATTGTGTGCACTTTTCTTGTGCGTTCGCCTTTGCGTTCGCGTTTTGCGCATGCGTTTTTGCCATTTCGCGTTATGGAATTGCTGCGTTAACGCACCAAAAATGGTGAACGCATGCGTTACCAAAACGCGAACGGACGCGCAATTGCATGCGCATCGGAAATCGCGGGAATTTTTGCGCTCCCGCGATTTCCATTTTAGTGAAACTAAGCCCTAAGAAAAGATCTGAATTTAGCGTTATTCCCAGGCAACGTGCATGAGGAGATGGAGATATTGGTGTGTCGTTAATATTAATAGTGAGATTTGGGAGGGGAACTGAACGTGAGGATGGGAAAAGGACAAGTTCTGTCTTGTCCATGTTAAGTTTGAGGTAGTGGGAAGACATGAAGGCACTAAGGCAGTTGGGGACCTGGGATGTCAGTGTAGGGAGATCTGGGATAGAGATGTAAATTTGGGTATAATCCGCATACAGGTGATACTGAAATCCAAATGAGCTAATAAGTTGTACAAGGCCATAGGTGTGAGAAAAGAAGAGGACCAAGTACTGAGCCCCCCCCCCCATGGTCTGAAGTAGTAGAGGGTGATTAGTATCAAAAGCAGAGGAAAGGTCAAGAAGAATAAGCAAAGAGTAGTGACCCTTAGAGTTAGCACTAAGTAGATCATTGGTCACTTTAGTGAAGGCAGTTTCAGTGGAGTGGTTAGGGCAGAAGCCTGACTGTAACTGGTCAAAGAGAGAGTTAGTAGAGAGGTGGTGAACTAGGTCAGCATAGCCTCCAGCAGTTTGGAAGAAAAAGGGAGAAGGGAAACAGGCTGGTAGCTGGGAGTTGTAATTTCCAAACATCTGGAGTGCCAAGGAATTGGGGGTTACTGCATGGGATTACTGTCCATTTAAAGGGCAACTAATGCCTCAAAACAATACAAAATCAGGAGGATGGTATCTATTGTTAAAAAGATTGCCTTCTGATTGTGTATTGTTTTGAGGCTTTAATTGTCCTTTAAATGGACAGAAGAATTCACATACTGTAGTCCCATACAGTAATAGCCAAATCCAGTATAGCTATTACTGTTTGGGACTACTGTGTGGGAATTCTACTGTACATTTAAAGGGCAACTAAAGCCTCAGAACAATACAGAATCAGAAGGCAGTAGTAGTCATAATTTCAACCCTCTGCTTATACTCGGGTTGACTTATAGTCTATTATATACGTAACATAGATGTAACCCACAATGGGATATCAAGTTACTGTGGGGTTTCTAGTGGTGTTGCGGGTCCTGCGCTGTTTCTGGTACTTTATGGAAAAGGCTCTACAATTTAGTGTGACATTAAATGTGGGTTCAATGGGGCCATTAAAAAATCAATGCTTTTAAAAAAATATTTTAAAGTCTTTTAACGGGCTGAATTTCCCTATTAAAAAAGACCAAGTAGCTTGTGTTCCTAGTTGGTCATTTTTCCTTTCAGGTTAAAAAGAGTTTACTGTATATTATAAACACCCAAATATAAAATGTGTAGAAGATGAAATAAAATCTGCTTCTGTTAACACATAAGAAATAATAATGCCTCTGCAAACGTAAATGGTAAGGCACCTCCCACTTTTGTGAGTAGGGCTAGGCTACAATAGCGTGGTTCAGATCGCATTTTGCAATCCGATGACACCAGCAATTGCACTGACCTGTGTTAACCTTTGGGAGCAGCCCTGTAGTGTAAAGATGAGGTACCTTTAAAGGACTTCATGCAACTCGGTTTATGAAATAGCTATCTGTTTATTGCACACAACATGTTTCGGACATTTGTGGTCCTTTATCAAGTGTAACAAAGTGCATCTCCACAGTCTTATAGAAACAGAATATGATATCAGCAAGTCGTTGTCCCCCCACCACCCTTGCTTCCATTGCCAGAAGGAGGAGGGGTGTGGATAGCTTTATTCACAACAGTACATTTGAACAAAACATATAAAAAAAACATCAAAAAATCTTTCCCTCCATCACCAACCCAATGTGATCCAGTGTAGAGCAACCGGAGGATATCCGTATAGACTTTAAGTGGTAAAGCCCACTTTTCACCTCCAGAGTTAAACATTCACTTTATATATATATATATATTTTTTATAGCTTCTTTCTCTAATAAACAGGATTCCAAATCTCCTCTGTACCAGAAAACAACATGGCTCCCCGTTAAACAGTGCATTGTATACAAAATGATTTTCCTAACCTTTAAATCCCTTCCCTCTGCTGCTCCTCCTTATATTTCCTTTCTAGTCTTCCCCTATGTTCCTGTCCATACCTTTCGCTCATCACAGAATCAGCTCCTTAACAGACCCCTACGCGTACTGCTTCCTCTCACATTAAACCTTTCTCTCTCATGGCTCTTTTCCTCTGGAATTCTTTTCCCCTCTGTATAAGTTAAGAAACCTCAATTAGCAGATTTAAATCTAGCCTTAGATCCTACCTCTCTGGTAACCAGCATAGTATATGATTGTTTTATTTGCACTGCATTCATCTCACTCCAGCACTTATACCCATTCCATTGTATCTGTATGTTACCCACCTAACTAGATTGTAAGCTCTACGGGGCAGGAACCTCCTTTTTCTCTTGTGGTAAAGCTCTGGCACTTATATTATATAATTTATATCATAAATACATATCATTAATCATAGAGAACAAACTCCCTATGTTCAAGACCCCATATAAAGCACTCACACACTTGGGCCACCAATACAATAACCAATCCTAGATTGTTGCCAGCAAAGTGATTTATTAATCCTCTATATTAATATCATAAAACCATCCCCACACTTCTATCGCAATATCATATAAAACATGTATCAAAACATACTATCAAAAACAGTGGTAATAAGCAGATCGCTACTATCTGCTGCTACATATAGCACAAACACAATGTAGCAGCTAAACCGTGGCAGCTAAACGCTGGAATAAAAAGTATCTGTTCATTGACACATCGAATATATACATGGTTGCAAAACGTGCCAATAGTATAGAATCCAGGGGCAAAAACAAGGGGTCCGTGTGTATCTGACAAACGATGCACCGAATACAGTCAGGCAACCGTTCCACACCTGTACCCCTCCCAAATGAAGACTACACCCCAGTACTTAGCTTCAGGTAGCATTCATTCCCTTGCCATCCCCGGTTTACAGGTACAACAAGGGTAGGTACATGGAGAGTTAGCCAATCGGGATCCTGATTCGTCTCACCACTGCAAGCGGTTTCTCTATAACAAGACAGCAACCGGGACTTACATTTACATATAAAGTGCAGAACGGAACCCACAACAAGCAATGTAAATGGATCGATCTTACCTGCTCTTCCACACTAGTAGTTCTTCACCTGGGCTGTCCGTTGTATCTTTGCTGATTAGGAACTCCCTTAGAACTTAGGTCGGTTTTTCTCCTCCATTCCCTCGCTCATTCCCTCATTGGTGAGCGAGGGAATGGAGGAGAAACGCCGACAGAATATATGATATTCCCAAACTTCTATGATATTGCGATAGAAGTGTGAGGATGGTTTTATAATATTATTATAGAGGATTAATAAATCACTTTGCTGGCAACAATCTAGGATTGGTTATTGTATTGGTGGCCCAAGTGTGTGAGTGCTTTATATGGGGTCTTGAACATAGGGAGTTTGTACTCTATGATTAATGATATGTATTTATGATATGGTTTTACCCTCAGCACCGCCCTCGCATTTAGAGGGTAACACAGCCACATAAGTTTAATACTACTGTGCACCGGGATATAATTTTTATATATAATTTACATATTTATGTTCTGAACTATCTATGTGTTTATTCCCCTTGTGTGACTTTTGTATTTTGTGACTGTACAGTGCTGCGTCCCCAAGATGCACTTAATAAATAAACTGTACATGCATACAAAAATCCAATAGAGTACATTCCATATGGTACAATATTCCTATAGGAAGGGGAAAAGCAAGACAGGAGGAAGAACATGGTCATCCCATTTATAGCAGAGGTCTCTGAGAAATTAAGAAGAATTTTCAAAGAACACTATACCGAAACACCAGAAAAGCGACATCATATACGCAGTGCAGTGAAGAGTGCTCTGATTTGTATGTGGGAGAGACCAAACAGCAGCTGCACCAACGTATGGCCCAGCACTGAAGAGCCAATTCATCGGGTCAGGACTTAACCGTGTACCTGCATCTTAAGGAAAAAGGACATACCTTTGAAGATTGTAATGTCCACATCCTTTCAAAGGAACAGGACTGGTTCAAGAGAGGTGTCAAGGAGGCCATTAATGTGAAAATAAAGAAACCTAGCCTGAATAGAAGTGGGGGGGGTTCGACTTTCTGCCATGTACAATGCTGTCTTGATACCTTACCCTGGGCGTTCCTATAACACCACAATGCAATCACGACTTGCATTCATAATGTCCTTAACACCTGGCTGTAATATGCTAATTGGGACTATACAGAGTACATAATTGCCACAGATTCTTGTACAAGTCATTCTGAATTGAGAAAGCCAGTTGGATGACTAGCGAAACGTCTTCAAGAACTAAACTTTAAGTCCAGTTGATCTAACTGAATACAACAGATATACCATGACGTGTATGAATGAGAACCTTCACAAGCATATTCCTATAGGTACTCCCTATTAGTCAGGTTCCCTAAGGGACTGAACAATTATAAGGATACATACAAACATAATACGCCTGCCATAAATTATTCTATTGGTAAAGTTACCTTTGATCGTAATGTTATTCTATGATTATATAGTAAAGGCAGACTGCTATCTGCAAAGAGAACAGAAAACACATATTGTGAGTAAATGGGAAAATAATTTTATATAATTTATAAATAGCATTTTAATGACCGGGATTCATTTAAACCTTTTGGCATTAAAGTATTCAGATATCTAATAAAGTAGCATTTCTTCTACAATAGCACCTTAGTGATATCACCCCCTCTTTAGGTGTAGGTACTTGTTCTAACACTAGCCATTTTAACTGATGGCTAGCAGCCCCACTACATCCTATGTGCTCCGAGACATTTTTCGTGGCGCATGCAATCACCATTTTTGATGCGTGGCGCATGTGCTCTGATTGGGTTAAATTACTGGAAGCGCACGGAAGCACACACAATCACACAACATTGCAATTGCACATTCTTCCGTGTGTCCTAGAGTTGTGTCAGCCTAAAAGGCTATAGAAACTGATTGGAGGCAGCACAAGCTACAGGCAATAGGATAATTAAACCTTCACAGGAGGAGAACAGTCTGTAGCCAATCACCAGGCATTGGCTACCTGAGTACTTTAATAAAAAGAGAACATTGAAATGAACTTGTTTTTCTATTTCTAGTAATGGTCTTTTGGATCCCTAGTCTGCTGGTGGAGTAAAACAGAGTTTAAGTGACCCTCTGGCTGCCATTGTGAATCCTGAAGGAGCCTACCACTTGCTTTTACGCTCTAACAATGCCTATGACCCAAAGTCTGCTAGCACGAGCTCTGGAAGTGGAATATATAAAAAAAGAAGATCAAACAAGCAAGAAGAGGGAAGATCTATACATTTGTACTGCCAAACACACACACATAAACTCACTCACTCTCTACCTCTCTCTCTCTGTGCTGTGGCAGCTCCTACATTCAACCATAACTTGTAACCAAACATTATATTTCTCTCAGGAATGGGGTCCGACATTCTAGATAGAGGGAGAGGGGTTTGTTAAGTTGTGTGTCAAGGTAAATCAGTATGGTAATCAGCTTGAAAAAGGAACGAATGTTCTTAAAGCTTGCTATGATTATCTTAGTTAGCCAATAAGGTATCACCTTTATACCACTTTTATTTCAAAAGGGTAACCCTGTAAACATTTTGACTGGCTAACACGATACACCACCTTTTCCCATTAATAATACAGGATACATACTGTGAACCCCAGTTTTACAGTACACTAATGATACAGGATACATTTTGGGAACCCCAGTTCTAGATAAAGGGGATTACACTGATAATACAGTTTACATACTGTGAGTCCCGGTTCTAGATAAAGGGGGTTACACTAATAATACAGGATACGTGCTGTAAGCCCCGGTTCTAAATAGAGGGGATTACACCTAATGATGTAGGATATATATTGCTCAGGATTATTATTTTTTTAACATCCTTATGTTTCATTTTTTTAAAGGAGTGGTATTCTGAATTGTAAAGTCTAGAACCCAATCCCATACAGGAATTCCCAGGGCACTAACCTTGCAGATGAAAACATTACATGCTCTAGCTTATCAACAAAATAATATTGGGAGGTGGGAATTATCAATCCAAACTCTGCCCCACATATTTTTTATTTTTAAAAAGTTAATTTTTACAGTTTAGTTGTCCTTTAATGAATGGATTTATTGCCATATCTGACAGTGTCCAATGCCTCCCGCCAATGTATTATGTTTACTCCAGTCTTGGTGATACTTGACCTTTTTTAACCTTTCTTCACTAAATCAAGATTCTTTCATCTTCCTAATATCTTTAAATAACCAGTTGGTCAGATTCTTGTCTTGGCAACTGAGATACTAAGCAGAACTGGGCATGGCTGTCATGGCTACACATCTGCTAAAGGATGCTGGGATATGTAGTTTCCAACGATTACATGAACAATGTTTTGACCTGTAATATGTATTTTCTCTAAACAGCGATGACTGCAACATTATGGAAACTGTTTATAGAATGTGTGATTACTAGTCTGGGTTCCATCTTAGACATCTTTGGTGTCTTTGTTTAAAGGGGAAGTTCAGTGAAAATACATATGCTTTTTAGAAAAAAGAGCATCATTTTTTCATCCCGATGACCTTAATCTGCCCATTAAACATTGTGTCTGTGTATAAATAAATGCAACCGAAATACTGACTTTCTGTTTGCAGGACCCCTAGTAGAGACCGTTATGGTTTTTCCCTTGACCCAGCGCCTGGGTTGATTCAGTTGCTCAATAGAGATCTCAGCATCTTTGACCCATGCAACAGCCAATCAGTAGAAATAACTGTTAGGAACATTCCAAGGATGTGGTGCATCCTGGGAAGAAGAAGGACCGTTAGAACCTGAAATGTCAGCTCACTAATGTCAACAGCATGGAACAGAAAAGCGAAAATTCTATCATACTTACCGGAATTTTCTTTTCCTGGTCCGTAGCACGGCAGTGAACACAATGGGTTAATCCCCCGTGATGTCACGCATACAGGCCCCTCCCCAAGCTGTTAAAACATGGCCTCTCCCCTCTTACCTTAGTCTTAAACCGACTGTCGAGCCTAAAGGTAGAATAAGAAGGGAGGGAAAAAGCACTGCCGTGCTACGGACCAGGAAAAGAAAATTCCGGTAAGTATGATAGAATTTTCGCTTTTCCCTGGTCCTGCACGGCAGTGAACACAATGGGATATAACAAGCTCATTGAAGGGAGGGAGACAGAATTGAGTGCAAATAAACCTATTTATTTTTGTGTAGCTGCCACTAGGATCCTAGTGCCAAAAGCAGCTTGATCTGACAAGTGTGTGTCAATTTTATAGTGTTTGATAAACGTAGAGAGTGAAGACCAGGTCGCCGCTCTGCAGATCTCCTCTGGAGAAACCCTGGCACTGAAGGCCCAGGACGCCGCCATTGATCTCGTGGAGTGAGCTGTGACCCTGTCGGGTACGGGTTCTGCTTTACTTACATATGCCTGCTTAATTACGGACTTGAGCCAGAGAGATATGGTGGTTTTAGCTGGTCTGTAACCTCTTTTATTGCCTTGAAACAGGATAAGCAGGGAATCATCCTTACGGAAATCTTCCGTCCTAGTGAGGTACGCTCTGAGGATTCTGCCCACATCCAGTGAATGTGGAAATGGTTGGGATCCATGTTCGGTATCCTTTAGAGTTGGCAGGATGATGTCCTGGTTAATATGGAAATCTGATACCATCTTGGGTAGGAAGGTATCGTCTGGTCTCAGTATTACCCTGTCTGGGAGGAACACTGTAAAAGGCTCAGATGCTCTTAGCGCCCTGATTTCTGCCACTCTCCTCGCCGAGGTGATGGCTATCAAGAAAGTGGTCTTGAGTGTCAGACAGTTGATGTCACATTCGTCTAGAGGTTCAAATGGAGAACCCTGGAGGTATTCCAGAACTCTGGACAGGTCCCAAGGAGGGACTCTAGGTCTTCTTCAGGGGCGTAGATGAGACACGCCCCTGAAGAATCGAACGATTAGTGGGTCTGACGCCAAAGGGATGTTTGTGATGGCTGAAATGGCTGACACTTGCGATTTCAGCGTGCCCATGCTGAGCTTCATTTCTAGTCCTGCCTGGAGGAATTCTGTGACCGACTCAATGGATGGGGATGTGGGGTTCACTTCCTTTGGTTTACACCACTTACAGAATGTCTCCCAAACCCTGTAGTAGGACTTGGACGTTGAAGCCTTCCTCGCCGCCAGGAGGGTGGATATTACCGAGTTGGAGAGACCTCTGTTCCTCATATTGGAGGTTTCAACAACCAAGCCGTCAAGTGGAGATGTTCCGGATGTTGAAGGGCCACTGGTCCCTGGAGAAGTAGGTCCCTCCTCTGAGGTAGTCTCCTGAGGGGAGCTATGGAGAGTTGAAGTGCCCAGGAGAACCATGCCCTCCTCGGCCACCAGGGAAGGATGGCTATCACTTTTGCCCCGTCTCTCTGTATCTTCTCCAAGACCTTCGGGATGGTGGCGATTGGAGGGAATATGTACATTAGTGGGAATGACCACTTGATGGAAAACGCGTCTGTCTTGAACGCTCCTGACTCTGGGTAGCGAGAGCAGTATCTCTCCAGCTGGGTGTTGCATTTCGTGGCCATCAGGTCTATAGACGGGGTCCCCCAAGCCTGGATGATCTGGTCGAATATGATCGGGTTGAGCTTCCACTCCCCCTGTTGTAGCGTATTCCTGCTGAGGAAGTCTGCCTCTTTGTTGGTTATTCCAGGAATATGGGATGAGCTTAAATCTAATAGGTGAATCTCGGCCCAGTAGAGGATTCTTTGTGCAATCTGCCATAACTTGGAGCTCCGAGTTCCCCCTTTGTTGTTGATGTAGGCCACCGTCGTTATATTGTCTGACCTGATCAGGACTGCTTTCCCTTCTATGTGAGACCGGAAGTATTGGAGTGTATATAGGACTGCCTTCAGTTCTTTCTGGTTCTGTGATATTTGTTGATCTGATTGATCCCATTGACCCTGAGCTGTCCTGTTTTTGTAAGTTGCTCCCCAACCCGAGGGACTGGCGTCCGTCGTGATTATCTCCCATTGCGGTGGTATGAGGTGTATCGGCTTGAAGTGACTGGCTATTGTCCACCATTCTAAGTCTGCTCTGATTGGAGCAGGCAGGAAGATCAGCTGATTTGGGCTCTTTTGGAGCGAGAACTGTCTCAGGAATGTAATTTGAAGGTTCCTGATATGGGCCATGGCCCATTTGACTGCATCCAGGGTAGCTATCAGCTTCCCTATTATGTGCTGACATATCCATGCTGTTGAGGCTGGAAGTAAAATGAACTTCTTCATTTCCCTGATGAGGTCGTCCCTCTTGGCTGTTGGAAGGGACACTGTCATATTCTGAGTATTTATGTCGTTGCCCAGAAATAGAAGGTCCTGGGATGGGGAGAGACAGGATTTCTTCAGGTTCGGGATCCAGCCCAGTTTTTCCAGACACTGTAGAGTTATAGATGTGTGGCTGTTCAACGTCTGTTGATCTTTCGCCTTTATCAGAATGTCGTCCAGATAAGAGTAGACCTGGATTCCCTGGATTCTGAGGTGAGCAATCACCGGGCTGAGGACTTTGGAAAAAACCCTGGGGGCTGTTGCCAGCCCAAAGGGGAGAGCTTTGTACTGGAAATGTGAATTTCCTATACAGAACCGGAGATATTTTCTGTGGTTTTTGTGAATTGGGATGTGGAGGTACGCGTCTTGGATGTCCACCTTGGCCATCCATTCCCCCTGAGTGAGTTGTATTGTTATTGTTCTGAGCGTTTCCATTTTGAATCTCTTTATTAGAAGGAACTGATTTAAATGTTTTAGATTCAGGATAGGTCGAAATTCCCCTGATGGTTTCCTTTTCAGGAATAGTGGGGAGTAGATTCCCTTTTTCATGTCTGACGTAGGGACTCGTTCTATAATCTCCTTGTCGACGAGGGAAGACAGAACAGACCAAAGGCCTTCCTGGCCCTGACGTTGTTTGGGCATGACCGAACAAACGAACTTGTTTGTTGGCGGAGAAGATTGGAACTGGAGCCGGTAACCCTGTCCTATTATCTGGAGGACCCAGGTGTCCGACGTGATGCGAGCCCAAGCCCTGAGGAAGCGGGACAGCCTGCCCCCTACTCCTGACAGGTGGGCTCCCTGACCTTCATAACTGCCGAGATCTTGGCTTGGCGCCCCTCCCCCGAAAGGACTGGCCCGAGCTGCTGTTCCATGCCCCTCTCTGAGCAAAAGGTCTTCCCGGACGATATTGTCTTGCATCCCTGATGTTTGTCATCGGAGATGGGAATACCTGTTTCAGCTGCCTGGAAGAGGGAAGACTCTTCCTGGATGAATTTTTCTCAATCAGTTCTTCAAGTTTACTGCGAAACACATATCACCCTCAAATGGGATAGCTGTTAGACTCTGTTTGGATGGGCATCCGCCCTCCATTGCCTGAGCCATATCGCCCTTCTGGCTACAACTGAGGCTCCCATAGACCTAGCTGATAGCCTTATGGCATCTATTGACGCCTCGGATATAAATTCATTGGATAGTGATATCCTTAATCATTAGTGATAGTGTATCTCTGTGTACTCCGTCTTAATCCCTTCCTCCAACTCTGGATCCAGATCTTGTTGGCCCTAGCCAAGCTGGTGATGGCAATTGACGGTCTTAACGCTGCCCCACCTAGGAGGTAGATCTTTTTCAAAGAGGATCCTCCCTCTTGTCCATAGCGTCTCTCAGGAATGCTGACTCCTCTGAGACTAAGGACGATGGTCTTGCTGCCTTTACTATGGGAGTATCTACTTTGGGATGTTGTCCCAGCATTCGAGTAGAGGAAGGCAACGGGTAGGTATCCCCGAAGTTTTTAGACATGGAGTATTCTCTGTCTGGCGACTCCCACGTTTGAGAATGATCTCTTTGATGTGTTCATGGACGAAAAATCCTGAAGATTCGTCCTTTCGGTCGCAGCAACATTAAATCCGAAGTACTCGGGTAGCTGGGCTCTGTAATCTGGAGTGATTTCCTCATCCTTCTGATTAGCTGCCCCAAGGCCTCATGAGTGAGGGAGGGTTCTGGTAGAATTCCTGAAGAGATGACTCTCTTCCCCTTCTACCAGTTACACTAGGTCCGCCAAATCCGTTCTTGGCCTATTGGGAGAGAGAGGAGTTGAAATGGAAGCTCCCTCGATGGACCAAGGTGCATCATGGACTGGACCTGAGCTAGCATGGATGTTGAGAACTTTTTGAGTGAGCTATCTATTAGCTCCTTGACTGTAGCTAGGATTTGATCTGATCCAGTATTCGCCTCTGTGATAGGCAGGTGGCACATAACTTCTGTCCTCTGAGGGCTGGATTGTCACAAATGGCACATTCCTTGTGGTGATATCTCTCTCTTGAGGATCTGAAACACAAATAGTTGGGGTAAGGATAACGCAAAATATTGTGCGCACTCTCTTTGAAAAATCCGCTCACCCCCTGGAATCCGATCGGTCTCTCTTGTGAAGACATGATGAGCAGACACTATAAGAGAGAAAGGTTGAGGTAAGATCTGACAAAGGCATGATTTGTGAGCCCCACCAACTAGTACTCACATACGCAGGCAGAACCCCTGCCACACAGCTAGTAAACCCTCACACAGCAGAGGAGACAAAGTAGGAGCTGTTGGAAGAGCAGGAACACTGAGTCAGTGCTGCATCCAGAGCCAGACACACCAAGTGCTGACTTTCCGATCCAAACTCGGATCACACTGGCGACATGCCTCATTTGAAACTCCCGGGCTTCCGGACACGGGACGCGGGACGTACTAGCGCGATGACGCCATGCGTCTCGCGAGACTCCCGGTCCCAGGCATGTCGGCTTTCCTCACCCTTACGCACGCGTGAGGTGAGGACTGCACCGCGGGAGAGAGGCTGAGCCCAGAGAGCGGGGGGAGCTGCTTCTACTGCTTGGAACTTGTTCTGATTATGCTGTAGGCGAGACAGGAGAGAAAAGACTAAGGTAAGAGGGGAGAGGCCATGTTTTAACAGCTTGGGAGGGGCCTGTATGCGTGACATCACCGGGGAATAACCCATTGTGTTCACTGCCGTGCAGGACCAGGGAAAAGGGTATGAAATCAACTGATTTTTCAAAATGGAAGAGGCATTACAGAAACTAACAATTTAGCAAATATTGATCATTTCCACTGAAATGTCCCTTTATAATGAGTTTTCACTAAACCAATTGATTTAACAATAAAATATTAAATATCTAAATTGACAGAGGACAGGATCTACCTATTGCTTTGTACTTTTTACACTTTGGAACATGCAAAGCAATTTGAAATACAATTGGATAAATACACAAGAGTCTATCAATATTTTCCACATTTGCAATATATAATAATATAATAAATATAAGTTTAGCACGGCATTGTGCATTGGCTGCACCACTTCTTGATTTTCTTCAAACACAACAATGCAGTAAATGAATAGTGGCCACTTTATTGCATGGGAGAATGAAGTGGGGGGAATGGGGGATATCACCCCTATTTAGCTCTGTCAGTGCAGCCATGTTTTTCTGTCCAACACACTCTGATTGTGTCACAGCTAATTTTCTAGAAGTAGAGCAAATGTGGCCCTAACTTACTTCATAGTAAAAATAATGGTGCCCGGTTTTATTGGATCCATTGAGAGCAACTATTAACTAAGACATTCTTTGATACTGTTTCCACATTTCATAGACATATAACCAAGGCTCTTCAAATTCAAAGGGAAAAACATTATTATTAAACAAAGCATAACCTTGTTGTCAGTCCTTCAGTTCACTAGCCACTGTTGTCAGCCCTCCAGCCTAGACATTATTGTTGTCAGTGTGTTACTTAGTGCATAAGAGTTGCACTATTGATGAACAGCGATGACATAGGTAATCGATTTAACTTGCCTGAAGCAGTGGAGGTTGCGGACACTGTAGAGAAAACCGATTGGTCGGGTCTCCTAGACTAAGCTGTGATTGCCGATCTGGAACGAGTGAACCAGGCTGCGTGGGAGAAGGAAGAGATGGACCGTCTCGCACCGTTTGGCAGTGAGTGGTGTAAAGGAGTTAGGGGATGACAATGTGGACCGTCTTATTTGGACTGTGATTGTTTCCAGTAGGGTGTAAGATTTAAATTGGTATCTCCTAAATAGGAGGGTATAAACAAAGCAGTCTGTAATGTATTAAGGTGGAGCGCCTGACACATGGATTGTCTGTGGTGTATAAGTATCCGATCGTATGAATGGGTTGCTGGTCGGCCAATTTTTTTTAACTGGTCCGATGTAGGAATTATTGGAAGATCATTGAAAAGGTGGCCATACACCAGCACGATATTACTTACCCGACCGACCGCTCACGCGACGTTCCTGCGATCCTGCCGGAACCACCTCTCCCGATCTTATATGCGATCGCAAAACGAATGGGATTTTGCGATCGCATGTCGGTCGCATATAAGATCGGGAGAGGTGGTTCGGCAGGATGCGCAGGAACGTCACGTGAACGGTCGGTCGGGTAAGTAATATCGTGCTGGTGTATGGCCACCTTAAGATCTTTAAACGATCTTCCATACACGATCTGATGGTCGTACGATATCAGGATATCCCAATATCGTACGACCGGGATCTAATCGTCTATGGCCACCATAAGATATGTGAAAGATCAGTGATATTCTAATACTTTTATTTAATGCTTTCTGGACCAGCAGTGCCTAGTTTCAGCAGATTGAGCATGGGCACCCTTTATTGTATCAGACAAAAAATGAAATTCTAGTTTATGAAAGCAAGTCTGAAAAATCCCATAAGCAGTGTAGCCAATGTGTCTAAAGGATTTTATGGCTTTCCATGGAAAATGTTTAGTTGTCTAAATCACTCCTAATACGAAAAATGATTTGCCCTCTCTGAAAAGTTTTGCTTTGTGTTGGACTGAATCTGTGTTGGCGTGCTTGTGTGCTATAAAACATAATATTATGTACGATTTGCCAATCGTTTCTATTTTCCAGGAGGTGAGTGCTATTCTCCCTCCCTGTCAATAATAGTTTGCTCCGGGGACCCGCGCACTCTTGGACCTCACAGCGCTCAGCGACCGATCGTACACTTAGGATGTCATCAGCAGCTAGCATGATTCGCGCAGCTGGCCTGCCCGCGGTCGCACTGGGGCCATGGCGGGACGAGAGGGCAATGGGCTGTCAGAACAGAGGGGCGAGTGGAGCACCAGGTAAGGTAAGTTTGGCTGTGTCCCCTGAGCAAACTATTATTTCACAGGGAGGTGATAATAAGCGTTCTCACCTCCCTGTGAATAATAGAAACGATTGGCAAATCGTACATAATTATGTTTTATATATAGGAGTGATTTAGACAAACTAAACATTTTCCATGGAAAAGCCATAAAATCCTTTAGACACATTGGCTACACTGTTACGGGATTCAGACTTGCTTTCATAAACTAGAATTTCATTTTTTGTCTGATACAATAAAGGGTGCCCAGCTCAATCTGCTGAAACCAAGCACTGCTGGTCCAGAAAGCATTAAATAAAAGTATTAGAAATCACTGATATTTCACATATCTTATGGTGGCCATAGACGATTAGATCCCGGTGTACGATATTGGGATATCCCGATATCGTTCGACCATCAGATCGTGTATGGAAGATCGTTTAAAGATCTTCATGATCTTCCAATAATCCTACATCGGACCAGTTAAAAAAAATTGGCCGACCAGCAACCCAATCATACGATCGGATACTTATACACCCATTCTCACCTCCCTGTGAATAATAGAACGATTGGCAAACACTTGTTTTTGGTTTACAGTTCCTTTAATTTGGCAACAGAAATGTGCCAAAATATAGTTGAAATGTGCAATAAGAGACGTGTGCACCATGAAGAAAGCGGGGAGCTGTTAGATACTGCATGCTGTTTATATTGACAGCTCACCACTCCTGCAAATGGTTACCCTAAAATAAAAACTTTGTAATGTCAAAAGGTTTGTTTTGGGGGCATAAAATCACGTACAGTTCTATATAAAAAAAAGAAAATCTGAGGCCACAGAGGGAGTTTATCAAGGGAAAGGGTATATATCAAGGGAAAGGTCATCATTTTAACAAACGTATGTTTCTCCCTGCATACCTTCACTGTTAATCACCAACGGTGCTGCCTCCCAATCTGCTAACCACTAGCAGTGGACTCTATACATCAGGAACAAATTGCAGGGGATATGCACTCAATTGTGAACTATTTCTTTAATGTGACTTGCAGTGGCACAAGTTTCTGGGTTTTCCCCTTCCTCAGGTGGCATCTGAGGAAGGGGGAAAACCCAGAAACGTTGTGCACTGCAGGTTACAATAAGCAAAGGGCATCATTGCCTTAGATTCATGTTTCACGCGACACTAATGATATATTATTATTGTGGATTATATAGCGCCAACATTTTCCGTAGCGCTTTACAATTACATGTTACCTTCACATCAGGCCCTGCCCCGAGAGCTTACAATCTAAGCACATTTATTTGACACATACAACCTATCAGTATGTCTTATGTTGTGGGGGAAACCGGAATGCCCAGAGAAAACCCACTAAGCAAGGCAGAACATACAAACTCCTGCAGATGTTTCCAAGGCTGGAATCGAACTCGGGACTTCAGCACTGCTAGGCATCAGTGCTAACCACTGAGCCACCGTGTGTGCTTAGCAATGATTGTAACTCATGACATGTACTTAGTTCAGTGTAATAAATACTGAACTAAGTACATGTCAATAAATAAACTTGCAATAAATATTTTTTTACCTTGAAGGGTAAGTTCACCTCAAAACAAGAATTTATAATAACCAGGACCCCCTAAACCGAGGTTTCACAATACTTGCCTTTTTTCAAAGCTTCTAAGGATACTTAAAAAGTCCAATCCTCGCCAGCTGGTTTATCCCTCTCTGCTGCAATGGCAAGTGGTAACGATCATCAGCCATTGGCCGTAACATCATTCAGGGCCTTGACTGATGGCCAATTAATGAGTTTCTGGTTATTTATATAAATTCTTGTTATGTGCATGGAGGACCCTTTATAAATGTTCAATTATGTTGCACTTCATAAATATAAACATAACATAATCTTTATAACTTTACATATTTTTTAAACCTAGGTAATAGACTGAAGAACATAACTATAACTTATAACTTTGTTGAATGTAAGTATAATATAGGTCTCCTTAAATAATTTTATTAAAACTAATTCAGTGTGAGGCCATGTTTTCTGGCTTTGTTTGCTGTTACTTAAAATTACATATATATTTTTAAGGTGAACTACATTAATTTTAGGTCCAACTTTTTTAACAAAGGAAGAATCTTCTGTGCTTTACAATTAAAAAGGCCAGTCTCACTTTCTGAAAAGCTGATTATGGTTTTCTATATGCTATGGTTTAGAGAGGCTTAATTAGTAGCAAGGTAAAAAAAAATAGGATCAATCCAATTAATCCCTATGAGAGGGCACAAAAAGTTGATTAAAAAGTACATTCCCACATTTCTGTATGATTAACAGTAGTTCAAGAGACAAGTTCAGCTCAAAGGGGAACTGCTCATGATCTCTTCATTTTACAAGAAAAAAAGTATGCTAATTTTAAATCAGATATTTGGGGTTTCTCTTTTGTCTCCTTGTTTAACCAGCAGTCCACATTTTGCTAAAGCACAATCGTTCTACCCTTTTTTATGAAAATAGATTATTTGTGAATAAATATATTGATTGTGTCATACACATAAATGGAGTAAACACTGCATTCACAACTTTATTGTAGATGATCCATTTGATAAACCCCTTGCAAAGGATGTTCTCTTACCTCATGGAACCATACATAAAGTGTGCTGAATGTGGACCTCCTGCATTTCTTCTCTGTTTACAGGTAATCTCATACATGAAGTTACACATTGTTTATACATTTGTATTTGCTTGGTATTTATGTCTGAGTTGCAACAAGACAACGAATTGCTATTTAGCCAAGAATAATTTAGCAATTGTTCAGCTATGATTATGCAAGTAATTACTGTGACTCTGTAAACTAACATGTAAACCTACATATGTAGCCTTATAAGTTAGTAATCCAGGTATAAGTTTCTGGTACTAACATTTGTGACTTGTAAAAGATTCAGCGTTATTTTGTTATGCAATGTGAGATACAGATATTTTTCTGAATTGTTAATGTCACCTGTCATATTGGATTGAATAGGAAATAGCTGTAAGACAAGTGAATTGACAAGAGAAAACTGTGGTAATGACTTCATTAAAATGGGATATTGAAATTCTTATTATCTTACGTAATAAAGTAATATTAAGTCATAGAGGATTTGTACAGTTTTTTTTTATAATAGTCACATGATCTTAGACACAGCAGTGGCTTTTTATCCGGGCATAATGCACAGTTGCTTAATTATAAATTTATGTGTCTAAAATCAATAACTGCTTGTTTATCATTTTAGTGCTTCTCAAGAGGCTTTGATATAAAAAGCACCAAAGTGACCATAGTTATGAGATCATGGTATGTATCAATTTTGCTTATGCTGTGTATTTATAACAACAAATGATTTCAGTTTCTTTTTATAAAAGAGAAATCTCAAAGGGTAACTGTGGTCTCGAATCTTCCAAATTGGTAAGGATTATATAAAAAGCCTTCCATTGTACCTTGAAAATAAAACCTAAATCACATCTCTAGATAGAATTTGTGAGAAGTTATTGCTGGAACGGTTAAGCAATGTGGACCAGTCTCGTCTGCATTAATAGGCTCCTCTTCTCAACTTTCAATTTTTCCCCAGATACTTCCTGATTTCCCCAGCATTAAGTCTTAACTGAGCATGCTTCTCCCCCGGGGCGGAAGGGTGAGGCAGAGGTCAGGTGATATCACTCAACCTACAGGAGCAGGAAGTTGAACATTCACCCCAAATGTAATTTCTCACAGGCTCCAGACAGAGATGGGATTGTCAGCTCATTTTAAAGGAAATACTGCAGGCTTTCCTTCAACAGTAAATTGTTTTGAGACCACAGTTGCCCTTTAAGTACAGTTTCAGGATCTAAAATTTGAACTATAGCTATACGTGATATTAATTATATTTGCTAAGATACTGTAAAAATGTGAGCAGAGATAAATATATGCAAGGTTCCAGGTTATAGCAGCAACCCTTTTTTTAATAATCTGCAGATGTGCAAATCTTCAAAGGGGAAGCATTATTATTCACCTGATGTTAAATGGCCACTGATGTGAAGCAATTGATGTAATTTCCTATCTAAAAACTAAAAAAGGGGGGCCATTTTGGTCAACTGTTGATTTGTTTTACAAAGCCTGATGAAGGCTAACGGTAGCCTGAAGCATTGGGAAAATGGGAACTATGGAATATGTGTATTGAATTGAATAGATTTTGAAAATATTGTACTTTTCCTGTATTTTATTCTTTATATAAATAATGCATACAGATAGTAACTGATAAAATGGTAAGACAGGCTTCTTGTGGCATTAAGGGAGGTGTGACAGCTTTGATTGAGTTAACTACTAGAAACCCAAGGTTGAGGCCTATATAACCAAGACAAACTCACAATAGAAATAAATTATTATTTTAACTAAATCGCTAAAATTAATTCTCAGATTAGGCATTTTATAAATACCGCAAGTGTCCTTCTCAGGAAGTTTCAAAAAGTACACTGCAACGGTACCACATATGCTTACAAATAAATTTCTCTCACAAAAAACATTTAATTCTTCTTATTACAGGTAAATATTTATTCTAGACCTGCTTTAAAATATTATGTCCATTGCTTCTGTTTAAAAAAAATACTACAGTATGACTTCACTGTAAGGCAGAATATACAAGCAATGGCAAAATACAAAAAGGCAATATATTTTATCTTTAAACCTTACTGCCACATTGTTTTTGGTGCGCTTAACATTTTTACTTTGCAGGTAATCCTTTTAATAAGAACTAGCATACATTTACCATTATAATGTTTCACAGTGAAGATATTTTTTGTTTTTGATGGTTTTGTTCTTTATTGTGAAGATTATCCATCTTAGTTATAAGTAAAAGTAATATTTGGGATTTCTTTCCCAGACTTCCAACTTTCCTGTTCTAGACCCAGCGGACTGCTCAGGAGGAAAGTCCCTTCTTGAAGCAGTAATGGATGTGGATTTGGAAACTGGTAAACCTCATTTTTTATATTCGCTTTGATGTTAAACTTCAATGTAATGCAGAGGCAATTTTTTTTTAGATTGGTGGTAGAAAAGGTTGTTTCCTACTGGCTAGTGCTCCAGTGATTGCAGTTAATTTCTCTGCTCTGTGCATCTCTAAGGTGGGTGTGCTTGTTAAGCTAGTAACTCAGTTACCAGGGAAGTATTTACATTATCAAGTAATTGCCTAGTTTCTAATGTAGAAATCCAAAACTTAAAAAATAAAGAGCAATCCAGTCTATTAATAAAGAATTAAGCTCCAAAGTTCATGTGCTAGACTTTTCCATCATTACCTGTAACTGAGCCAGCCTCATCAGCCCTATTGACGATTTCAGGTCCTAAAATCTTGAAGGTTCCGGGGGCCCTTTTCAGTTCTTTCTATAGATTTTTTAATAAGATTCAAATCAGGTTTAATTGGGCCATCTAGCAGCTTTATTTTCTATTACTGAAACTAATTGAAGTTTTTTGGCTGTGTGTTTAGGATTATTGTCATCATCATCATGTTCCTACCATTAGAACTGTTTAAAAGTATTCATATTTCTCATGTGATATGCTGGGCAAAACCCATTTTAAATGAAGGGTTAATTTAATTTAGGAAGATCAGTCATTAATAGTACAAAGCTAATGGAGCACTCCATAGTAAAACTAAATTAAATCTAATCATTAATATTATTATTAAGTGCTACTAGTGTGAAAAATTAATACAAACTAAAGATGGTCACCTCACATACCACAGATTATCATAGCATCTTTGCATGCTTACTATAATGTGTGGGGTTATAGAATGTGCAGTGATTGCTTGTTTATTGCACAGACAGCATGGGTCTGGACCAGTTTATTTTGGATTTAATTTACATTCTCCATTTTAGATTCATAATAGTGTTTCCTACATAAAAAGGTGCCCCAGTCATGCAAGACTAATGATCGATATGTGAGGGACTGGACTCTCCTTAGGCTAAAGACACACTATGGGACTACAACGTGTGTTACTGACTGTTTGAGCTGCGATCCGTGCAACACAATCCACAACCGGAGTGCATGCAAATGCAAAAAAATGGTGATGGATGCTCACAAGAGAATCTCAGTGCATGCAATGTGCCCATGCGCTGTTCTGCAATTTTCACACGCTAACAGATCTCAAGCACAATCGCTAGCGTGTGCTAGCCCTTACTCCATTTAGTTAAAGCTTCCCAAATTCAAAACAGAAATTCCTAAAATCCATTTTTATTTTATTTTTTCAACTGCATTTTTGTTTATGAAAAAATAAGTTAACAGTTAAAAAACAGTGGCAACATCATCTTTTGAGACTAGTAGTTGAGCAGGCCTGTTTGTGACAACAGCTGCAATCCAGAAGAGAGCAAGTATCTGTGTGAGATGCTGGCTTTCTTGCAGAACCTTAGGGACGTAAGTAACTATAATGATCCTGGGTTTGAAGGATGGGAAGTATTGATTGTGTTCTGGGGGTGGACATGCCCTTAATGTTTGTATATATCAAGTCTGGTTAACGGTTAAAAAAATGATTTTATTCAACATTTTGATTCTTTGTAGGCAAGATGTAGCCAATCAAATGCGAACTAAGACAAAGGAAGACTGTGAAAAACATTACATGAAAACTTCATAAACAACCCACTCTTTGCAAGCAACTTTACTGAGTCTGAAACAAGCAGAGGAAGAAATGAATGTAGACACAGTGTACCATTCCTTGGATGTAATAAAATATTAAAGGGTATCTTTACTCAAAAAAATCGAATTTTCAAAAAGTGTACCTTCAGATACAGCAAGATCCCACTGCTCCAAAACTTTTTCAGATTTTAAATATGAGCTGTAGATTCTGAAAAAAAGAGTCCAGTGTAGCTGGACTCTTAATGTATCAGTTCCTCCTGTGATCCAGCAACTAGAGGATCCTGGGGCAGCTGACATTGCTGCTTGCAAGAAAGCAACAAAGTTGATTAATATTTTAGTTCATCTTTATTTTAGTTCACCTTTAGTTATCAGATATCTAACGTAAATGTTTTCCCTGAAAATAATTTTGATTCAGAGTATATTTGAAACCGTCATATGCTCGCCATACACCACACATACACACAAGATATTATTATAGCTATATATATATTGTGTTCAAATGTCAACTACAAAAACATTGGGCTGTTGTCCTAAGATTTCAGGAAATTTGAGAGGTAAGTTTGTAGTGTATGGCTTAAAGGGTTCTTACTCTAAATAATTGATTTTTCAAAAGGTGTACCGTTAGATACAACAAAAACCTACACTGCCTCCAAAACTTTTTGTAGATTCTGAGAAATCATAATTTGAAACACAGCATTTACAGGGAAAAAACTGTCACTCCAGAAGCAGAAATTACAATATGTTACCCTTCCCTGACCTCTTGCCTGCCTTCCAGCATACTTTCTGCAACATTTATAGAATCAGCAGAGAAAAAGGGGGGGGAGGGGGAGGGGAGAGTGCAATGTCCATGTGTGAGGCTGTGCAGTACTTATAAGTGTCGTAGACACTACAAAAAGGCAAGTGAGTAAGAGAGGGGATGGGAATAAGGAGTGTTCACTTTAATATTAATAATTTAATGACAAAGCAAGCACAGATAAATATATGAGTACCAGCGTTTTACTTTTCTCAAATTGTAGTTTCAGAAAAGGTAAGGTTGTTTCAGTGAGTATAGTGACCCTTTAAATTGTTACTAAATTAGGATCAGTCACCCGATATACATCTCATATTGTAATGATACACATGAGTAATAACAATCTTCACAATTTTTTGTTTTCGCTGTGTAATTTTTTAATTGCATTAATGTTATTTTATTATTTAGCTGCAGAAGACCCACCAAGACCAACCTTTGACTCTTTACTTTCCAGAGATATGGCAGGGTATATGCCTGCACGTGCAGATTTTATAGAGGTAACCCTTTTTTTTGTAAATAATGATGCATAATACTCTTCAAGAAATGAAACCTTATTTGTATTTGCATTCTTCTTCTGATGTTTTTATTCCAACAGGAATTTGATAACTACGCAGAGTGGGATTTAAGAGATATTGATTTGTTGGAGGATGATTCGGATATTTTGCATGGTAAACTGCTTTTTATCATTTATTTTCCTTTTGTATTTTTTATTGCCCAAATCAAGTAACTTCTGACTTTAACAATTAAACAATGATCCATTTTTCAAAATTCCATATAGGACTTTCAGGAGAACCAAAGTTCTGTTTGGTTTTTATTGAATTGTAACTTCAATTGTAACTTCAAAGCTTTTGTGTCAACTGTTTATTGTTCTACAGCCCTGAAAAGTGCAATGTCCCCAATTTAAATTGACTGTTGCCAGGGCTGGTCTGTGTATGACCCTGACAGTATGACCCTGACAAGCATAAAACAGAAGCATAGCATGATAAGGATGATGGCAATTTCGGGGCTAAGATTTATAAAAGATAAGGCAGGATTCAGGGGGCAACCTTAAGGGTTTTTTTGTAAAGATTCAGTTTTCCCTTTAGTTTGTCCTTTAAGGATAAAAAAAACATTTTCTTTAAAAAAGGGGGCCTTTTCTTCCCTAACATAAATTATAGCTTCTTCTGTTTGCATGAAAAATAAAATCTGTAACATCCAAGGGGCAGTGGATACATTATTTTCTGTGTACCCCCAGTCCCCATCAAACAGTGTGACCATGATTAGTGTGGTGAAAATAACAGCCACAGATGGTATCTTGGTTGGAGATGTCATCTCCAGGAGTGCTGTGCAAACCGGAAGTTGACATATGCACTAGTATATATGTAGGTGCGCACGCTTCACTGCCAGGTAGTTGGGTCACGCCTCCCTACTGCTCCGTTCCCAGCAGTATGGTTACACAAAGTAAAGTAAAAGGAAGGGGATGCCACTCAGGAATGCTGCATACACATGGTGCATTATTTTCCTGTAAGAATAAAGCACCTTGTGTATGCAGCATTCCTGTATGACCTCCCTTCCTTACCTATGATATCTGCACTGTCCCTTGGGTTTTATGGTTAATCTATTATCATCCAAATGGAAGAAATTAAAGAGACCATTGAGGGTCTTTGTAAAGATAGAAAAGGCTGTTTTTTGGGGTTTTTTTTAGCATTTTTTTTTTAAATTAAAGTTCCCCTTATTATATTCATGCAGTAAGCTCCTTCTTGATTAACATATGTTCTCCAGTGCCAGAGATGGGAGAATCATCGGTGGCACTGACTGGGAGGGAAGAAGTTTTTTATTGTACAAGTATATTCTCCTTTAATTAGATGACACATTGCAAAGATTCTGAAATATTTTAATGACTGAATGGGTTAACTAAGCTATGATTTGATAGGGTATTATTATTTGAGGGACAGGACAGGGCAATTGCCAAGGAACCCAAACCATAGTCTTGAATTATTATGGTTGGGGTGGGCAAAACAATGTTTTGCCTGGGGTCCCTACAGAGCTTTATATATGTTTTGATTTGATAGATCTGTTGCAGCTGTTTAGTGACCAAACACTGTACCTGTTATATATTAACCTAAATCTACATTTACTAAGGAGTTTGGAGACCTTACTCATACTTCCCATATACCTAACCCATGTGGTGGGCTGCCATGCTGGTGCTGACAGCACCCCCACTACCTCCCACTGCTGGACACACACTCCCTCTCTGACGGCTGGCACATGCATGACTACCTTAGACATAGGGGTGGAACTACCAGAGGAGCAGGAACAGCAAAGCAGGGGGCCTGGGAGCCAAAGGGGCCCCATCTTATTTTTCCTATGACAGATGTAGACTCCTCCAAGAAAAACCACTGTGGATGAAGACACGTATAGGAGCCCCATCATAGTTTTGCTTGGGGGCCCAGGAATTACTGGTTATGCACCTGCTTGATATGCAAATAAAATATCAAAACATCCTAAGGTATAAGGATTATCCCTTCTAAAAGTGTAGTCCATTTGTAATTGTACATTGTCACACATGGAATTAAACAAGTGTTAAACATAAGGTGAGCGATTAAATTCAGATAATCTTTAGTTCCCATTTATTGTTTTAAACAATCTCTAGTGCAGATTACATATGGCACTACATATTTTACTGGAGATAGAATGTATGTACTGTATAATCTTTAATTTAATTTTATGTTGTCTACTCTCTGATTTTCTTGACTTGTAAAGACAATTTGTAACATTGTTTTCTTTAACTCTAGCTTTAAAAATTGCAGTTGTGGACATATATCATTCAAGGTTAGAAAGAAAGGCAGCGAAGGAAAAGGTTTGTCTATGTGTGTTGGTGCATATTATTTAAAGTACAACTAATTTCTTAGAACAAAGCTGAATCAGAAGGTTGAGCTCCTTGATATAAAGGCATAATCTGTGTCTCGCGTCTCATTTTGATGGGATATCATGTACACAGGTAAAATGATAATTTGCGCAGAAAATTTCTTGTTAAGTATATAGGTGTGTTGTGTACTACACAATACATTATTATTGAATATTAGCATTGGAAACGGTCATTCTGACCAGAAAGGTATGGCAGTCCCAAACGTTCTCCTTATACGTTATATAGGGAGAACGATTGTGACTGTGTATACGCCATCTGTCAGACACAATCTGCGGTCACATAGGTGTCAGGGCAGTTGTTACACCAGTGGAGAATGCTATGTGTTTACCCACCTTTATTTTGAACTGTTTACTCCTCAAGGCTGATGTCCAACTGCCCTGCATAAAAAATCCATGCGTTTCTGCACTATAAAATTCACAAGGCCTATTCATTTGTGTCTGCTTTTTATGCACTTCTATCTAATATTGGATGGGACAGAAATCGACCAAAAATTGTGATTCATGCATTAGAAAAACGGATTGCAACTTTGCATGATTTACATTAAATTAAAGGGACAGTTCAGTGGAATGAATATCAATATTGTTAAATGTTAGTTTGTGTAATGCATACTTAGTTATTCTACTATCTCTCCCATTTTGAAAAATCAGTTGATTTCATACCCTTTGCTGTTCCCTGCGTTGACATTAGTGAGCTGCCATTTCAGGTTCTAATGGCCCTTCTTCTTCCCAGGATACACCACATCCTTGGAATGTTCCTAACAGTAATTTCTACTGATTGGCAATAATAAGAAATTATGCTGAAAATGCTGAATCACACCTTAAAATCAATACAATTGTTGATTACTACCTTGCTTCCTGTTTTCCCATTAATCCCAGCTGATGATATCAGACAAAATAAATTATAGCCAAATGAAGCAGTAGTTTGAGTCCTCATTACATGGAAATTAGGTGGATGTAAATTATTTGTAGACTTGGGTTCTTCTTTAAAGTGCATCTAATGTACAAATTTAATTACTGTGGAAATTATATTCTTTTGCATATGGCTTTATAAAAACCCAGACCATAAGCACTTCTATTACATACAAGTCCCATGCCAGGGAGTACCCTAGAGTGTGTGTCTGTGATATTATTTCCTTTTTTTTTTTTTTTTTTGGTGTGTTTAAAACACTGTACATTATATTGGTAAGTTTAGTGAGCATAGCAAAATAATGAGCAATGGACAACTGTAGACCAGATAGCAGACCAGACTGCAATATGTGTCAGAAATGTACAGGTGACCTAATCTAAATTTAAATGAGCTTTTTTAAAGGGCATCTATAGTGAAAAACCCCATTGCAAAGTTAAATTAATGTAATCTGTGTTGCCTTTCTCCTTCCTCTGTCAGTGACTGTTTTCCATGGTGTCAGATCTCTGTGCAGCACCCCCCCCCTTTCTCCCTCCCCTCTGTTACTCCTCCATGTCTAAACACGGTTGCCTGACAAGCTTCTCATGTGCAGTAAAAGTTCAATATTCTGAAAAACACACTCATATACGGTGGGCAATAGAAAAAAAGCTGCCCCGGAGATATGGAGGATAAAAGGAGAACAGTAGTTACTGTGCAACACGATCTTTCTCTTTATGACCCCTTCATCAAACAGGGAAATCTATCAAGAAGGGAGGTCAAGTCCCAGCCTTATCTCTGCAGTCAAAGCTACCTCTCTCCCTTTGCTAATGTTCTTATCTCGTGTTCTAAGGGAGGAGGGATGGACTTGAGCAGGAAAAGGGGCTTGTCACGGGATGTTGATTGACATTACAAGTAGGAGTAGAGGAATTTATACATGTATTCTTCTATTGTGTACCTCAGACAGAGAGGAGAACTGAGAAAGTAAACTGGGTTGGGCTTTATAGAACACATGAAAGAAAGAAAAATGGATAACTATAAATCTTACCTCTAAAGTCAGATTTACAAAATTAGTGTATTTTTCTTTGTGGTTCTGGCTTTTGCTGATTCTGTAAACAAAGTCAACTTTTTCCCTAATGCTGGCCAAACACTGGATTTATTTACAATTGTTTCAGCTGTCGGTTTATATGGATGTCATTTTAATTATTATAGGGCAGAGCAGAGGTATACCTGCCAGAGTTACAGCAAAGTTCCTTGGCATGACCATTTTTTGCAATCAAACATTAGCATGATGTCATTTGCAAAAAACCAAGTCGGTTGTAAAATGTCACAGGAGTGTCTGTAGGTACAACATGTAAGGACTAGTTTACATGGCAGATTTTTTGCTTCTGATTGATCCCCAATATTTTAGTTTTATCCGATTGGCTGGAGATCAGAAGAAAAAACAGTAGCCAAACAGTCAGTCCAGAGCAGTTTTTGTCTGAATTGGTCATCTTGACATTTTGAACATTCTGGTAAATCATGACAATAATGCACGTACAGTAATGTGTGCACAATAATATCAGACCAAAATATTGTTTCATGCCTGAGACAGATTACACACAGATTTTTATATTGATCGGTAAATTGGCAAAGAGTATTATTGACCAAAATATGGCTGTGTATGTCAGGCGTATACAGCGTACCACAGATAACTGGCACACAGCAATTAAAGGGACAGTTCAGTGAAATTATCAATATTTAGTAAATTGTTAGTTTGTGTAATGCATACATAGTTATTCTACATATTCTCTTCCATTTTGAAAATCAGTTGATTTCATACATTTTGCTGTTTCTGCTGTTTGACATTAGTGAGCTGCCATTTCAGGTCTAACGGTCCTTCTTCTTCCCAGGATGCACCACATCCTTGGAATGTTCCTAACAGTAATTTCTACTGATGGCTGTTGCATGGGTCAAAGATGTCAGATCTCTACTGAGCAACTGAATCAATCCCAGTGCTGGGTCAAGGGCAAGACCATAACGGTCTCTACTAGGGGTCCTGCAAACAGGAAGTCAGTATTTCGGTTGCGTTTATTTATACACAGACACAATGTGAATTGGCAGATTGAGGTAATTGGGATGAAAAATATGCTCTTTTTTCTGAAAAGTACATGTATTTGCACTGAACTTCCCTTTAAGATCAGCAGGCTGGGAAACCTAGTTTCAGAAAACATTACGGAGCTGTTGTAGCTCTAAGCGATATAAGAAGCCTTATGCATTGGGTATATTATTTCAATAATTTCAATCATTTTAATTTTAGGTTTTATTTGCCATTTGAGTAGTAATTAAAAAGCCCTGAAAATATGCAAATGTTTCTTTTTGTAGAATTGTAAGAGACCATGGCCTCGTGAATCTTAGGAAATTTCAGAGTAAGTGTTTTTCCCTATTACTTTCTTTTATTCTTTTTTATCTTTAGATTTATTATTTAAGAATATTATCAGTGTTCCAAAAATATGGTAAAAGCAAATCCACCTGGTATAAACCTTGTTTTTCCTGTGCTTGCGTGGGTTTGCTGCAGTCTCAAAGCATATCCTATAAGGCATACTTAAAGCTTTTTGAAGCTTTTCGGACAGGACCTAAAATAGGTCCTAAATAGGTGTGTGTACTGTTTCATCCCTATATAAAAATAAATAACATGCAATATTCAAGAAGCACAGCTTACTTATTAAAATATTTGAACATGTGAAGCTTTGAAGTTTTTAGGGCAAATGTAAGAGGTGCATGCTATTATTCCAGCAACAATCATACGCTTTGTATTGGGCTTACTCTAGTTAGATAACATCTATTTGATTGCTACAGATGAATGGACAGTAAAAACTTTATTACCTCTTGCATCAGCCTTTAGACCAAATCCAGATGAGTCCATAGGGGAGATACAATAACAGGTAGAATCATCCAAATAAATGTAAAGCCTGCAAGTTAGCGTGGTCTTTACACTTAACTTATGGGGCCTGCAAAGTATTTTAATAGTGCTGGGCACATGCCACATTTTTAAAAGTAAGGTCTTACTCTACTTTGTAGTACAAAACTTACCTGAAGAAAGGCAACAGGCTGGATCACCTTACTTCCGGGATAGTTGTCTTAAGTATTAGTAGCTTGCGTGATGCCTACGGACACTCCACCCCACCATATGTCCAAACTGACTGAGTGGCCACGCTTTCACAGGAGAGTCGGAAACCTCCCTGATTGAACCATGTAATAACAGATGTCTTAAGTAGTCTTGCTACATGAAACCAAAGTAAGGCTTCACTTGGCTGCACTCTAAACCAAATGAGATGTTGATTTTACTGGGTATGCAAAGACTGATATTTAACGCGATAGACTGATCAACATTTTAAGCAGTCAGCTGGGACCATTGGAGACTGTATAAAATTTACTACTGTGTCCAATCGGACATTTGCCTTATTTGACCAACCATAAGACTGACATCGGTCCATCAGGCTGAAAAATTACTTCTGACTATTCAGCCCGATCAACCGAAATTTTGGTTTTGGTGGGCAATCATGCCAAAATGTTGTACACAACCTTTTGGGTAGTGGCAAACTGCAGCTGCCCAGAGTTACGTATCCGCTGTGGAATACAAATGTTTTTTTGATCTACTAGAAAATACTTAAAAATTTGTCACTTGCATTGTACTTTTCTCTTCCTTTCTAGTTTTTAGAACGAAGGTATCCCAACAATTCAAGAGCTTTAGACACTATGAGACGTTTGCCAGGATTTTGGGACCATATGAGCACGACAAGTTTATTGAAAGCCTGCATGTAAGCAACATTCATTATTTTATGAATATTTATATATAAAATGATTCCAACAAGTTCTATTTGCACTCACCCAATTCTTTATTATATCAGGTGCCTTCAAACCATGTAGCTCTACAGTGTATTATAATATAAAAAGCGACCCAAGCACCACTGCAACTTGGTTAATTCAATGTTTTGACAAATTTAATTGCTTGTCTTACCTACTGATAACTATCTTTTAAGCATTAAAAAGTTGCATGGAAAATTTTGATCAACCTTGTTACAGTTTGTTCGTGGTAATTTTGTAAAGACATTTTAAAATAATTATAAAAATATATGCATGGTGAAGGACTGCACAAATGGATCTTTGGGCCATGGAACATGTTATATAAAGCACACATATGATATTTTGATGGGCCCTTCAAATATGTCTGAATACCTTAGGCTACGTTCAACTATGAGGCTGCCTAATTCTGGCAGTGTTATCGCATAGCAATGTCCATTGATTTTAATGGCACCATTAAGCAGCAAACTGCTGCAAACGTGCGATTGCAGCTGATAGGTGTGAACCCGTACCGTTCACTATCGGCAAAGCGTTTTGGCGCTTGACATGTCACCAAAATGTCCTTGTGTGAACGAGCCCTAACATATCTCTAGTGTTGAACAGTTTGGTATGCTTGGATTGGAAACTTTTAAGGCTATCCATATTGTTTTGATGGTTATCTATTTTACCATCTATTGTTTTATTTTAAAATATGCCCCAGGTTTTAGTGATCTGATGTTAAAGGGGCATGCTGTGAGTGCATATATTAGGGAGGTTTAAGTGGCAATATTTTGGCTTGATCGACCAAAATTTTGTTTGCTGCAGTTGATTGCCCTGAAAATTGTGAACATTGTCTGATGTGTACAAAGCCATAGGCCATTCTAGGAGGTACACCATCCCCTGCCTCCCATTTACTATTCTGCGTTCATCCCCCTGTATTGACCCAGTAAATGGAGAGAACCCGAGTGTTTTTGTTAAAGTTAAACTGTGGTCTCAAACAAGTTAGAGTTGAATGAAAGCTGCAGTATTTCTTTAAAATGAACTGACAATCACAGCTCTGGCTGGAGCCTGTGAGAAATTACATTGGGGTGAATGTTCAAACTTCCTTCCAGTAGGTTGAGTGACATCAACCTGACTCTCCCCGGGGGAGAAGCATGCTCAGTTAGGCTTAATGCTTAAGAAATCAGGAAGTTCCTAAAGGAAAAATTGACAGTTAAGAAGGGGAGCCTATTAATGCAGGCAGAGGCTGGTCACCATGACTGAAAAAAGGAATGTTCAAGCAGGAACTAATATTGCTGAACCTTCCAGCAATAGATTCTCACAAATTTTATCTAGAGATGTGATTTAGGTTTTATTTTTTAAGGTAAATGGGAGGCTTTTTATATAATTCTTAATAATTTGGAAGAATTCAAGACCACAGTTACCCTTTAATGCAAAGTCTGTAACACAACCAGTAAATAACTATTCTTTACAACACCCTTCTGAGTTTTTGAAAGTCCGTTCCCGTTGTGTACAGCCGAAGAGTGAATGAAGTCTTCAGCTTGAGAGGACTTAGAAGCGAGAGTAACAATAAACTGAAATTACTTTATATGAATGTACAATATTATCAAGATACTGCTATAATTTATCCTATATGCGGTGTTATAATTGTTCATTGAATTCAGATGTTCTTAATATATATTTAATGTGAATTTCTTAAGTGGAGTATGAACTGAGAAGAGAAATCAAGCGTTTGCAGGATTACAGAGTTGCTGGCATCAAAAATTTTGTAGTAAGTGCATAATGGATTTTCTATTTATTTTTGTGCTTATTACTGTGTAAAATGTTTTTTAGCTCCTATGAGATTTATGTAGAATGGTAGATGAATATACAGAGGTGCTAAAAAAGAATTTTCTTATTTTAATAGCACATTGTCTACAAGGATAATGCAAGAACAAGACTTTTTTTTTTTTTAAGGTTGGACTAGATGGACGTCTATCTTTATTCAACCTCAAATACTATACATACTATTTATTTTACAACAAAGAAATAAGACTGTAGTAGAAAGTTAATAGAGAAAAACTTTACGTAGTCTATCAATTCAACTAAGTTTGATGCTGTTTGCAGTGTCAGAAAAGGACTTTAAAACTTTAAAAGTTCTCTAAGAAAAGACAGCCTGCCTCTTCTTTTCTCAATTTTAAGTAAATGCATTTGGAAAATATATTTTTTTTACCGTTTTTATTTAAGGTCGGTATCCAAAAACAGTAGTCATTACATGCATAAAGTTTTGGTTAACAACGTGATATCGTTCAGATAAGCTTATTATCAACAGTCGTAGTTACCAAATGATATACTTTAGATTCAGTTGGAAAATATTTAATGCAAAATACTAAGATTACTGATCCAACATAAACTTTATAGAAATTGAAAATATTTAACAAATTGCTGATCATGCACTATGATAATATATGAAGCTACTGCATATCTACATTATTGACTCTGTATTAAGAAAACAGAATAATTTTTTGTTTCATGATTAATGTTTTCATTGGAAACAAGCCCTGCCCCTGACTGTGAGAGATGTAAGATTTGGATAATACTTAAAGGACAACAATATAAATATAAAAAAAAATCAATCCACATTACATGTCCACACTTCCAGCAGCTGAAATCACTGACTCACATTTACAACCTTGCTGCCCTCCTTTAGATGTCACACAGCAAAGATGAGTGCTAAAAGCCCGCCTCCTAGAGGGCCCAGGGCCTTGATTAACATAGAACATGTCTGTTACAACCTCTCCTCCTCCTCTTTCAGTTAAACAAACTTGAAATGTCCTGTTGCTAGGATACAGCCTAGATAATCAAGCTGATAAAGGGTGGGTGGAGAGTGTTTTTTCACGTGCTAGCTTTGAGTGGCAGAGCAGAGACAGAGGCAGACAGAATTGTTACGCCCCCTTCACAGCATGGCTAATGAAGGCAGAGAGAGGCTCGAAATCAGGAAAAAAATGTGGGGAGGGCTGTAAACTTTACTCTTTTTAATGCAATTAAAAAAAAATGCATTGAGGCAATATAGTTATCCTTTAAAGCTATCAGTAATGAATTTATCTAAATACAGTGCTAACATAAATGTTAATCTGGAGCGTATAACTATTCTGCTTACCCCCCCAGGTGCAAAAATCTATGACCGTCTAAAAAAGTCCGTGAAGAAGAGCGTGCAGCGAACAATGCTTTCTGAAGTTCTTACTGTATTCACGATGGAAACGCCTGCCATCAGTGGCTAAACGCAAGCTGCTATGTACGTAAAATATTTTTTTCTTCTCTGTATCTCTTAATATCTAGAGCATTTAGTTAGATCAAGTGGACGTAAAGTTTAGTACTTGAAGACTTTTCGCTAATCATCTGACTGGCTTTCCAATTTAGAATGTCTTGTACAAGAATCTGTTAGCAATAAATACCCTGGAATGTGTCCAAATCCACATAAAACTGCAATGCAATCAACACCTTTTGAAAGCATGGTGTTGATTGCATTGTAGCTAAGAGGTGCTATCAAAACTGCCCAGGGTAAGGCATAAAAACAGCATTGAACATGGCAGACAAATGGTGTTGAAACCCCCACCTCCATTCAGACTTGGTTTCATTATTTTTACATAAATGGCCCCCTTGACACCTCTGACATTACAATCTTCAAGGGTCACTATACTCACTCAAACAACTTTACTTATCTGAAACTACAATTTGAGAGAATTAAAATGGTGGTACTCCCATATTTATCTGTTCTGATTTGTTATTAAATTATTAATGTTAGTGGTGCTCCTAATTGCCCCATCCTCCCTTACTCACTGCCTTCTTTTAGTGTCTTGCGACACTTATAGTTTTGCACAGCCTCACCATAGACACTGCTCTGCTTGCACATCTCCCCCCTCCCTCCCCTTTTTCTTTTCTCTGATGATTCTCTTAATTGCTGCGAAAGTGTGCTGGCAGGCAGCTAAAGACTAGTAAGAGGTCATGGAGTGACAGGTCTTCTCTGTAAATGTGTGATTTAAAGGGCAACTCAACCTCATAAGAATCTTTTAGAAAAAATGGCAGCCTCTTAAAATATGTTATATCTTACTTTGTCCTATGAATTCATTACTGTATGCCTGCTATGCTTCTGGATGCCTTCATGGAAACTGAGCAATTTAGAAACTGTACTGAGCTTGTACGAGCCTGGGCATGCCCAGAAGAGTCAGACAGGGGATTAACATTCAGTCATTTGCTGTGATGTCAACTGTCAAATCCATAACTGACAGTTACTAACTGGAGAAACAGGAAGCAGAAAACAGGGGAAACAGGACATTGTGCAGGATTTCCGTTAGACTTGATATATTTCAACATTTCAAACTATTACCGTTAGGATTGTGGGGTGATTTACCTGTATGAGTTTTAATTTTGGGGGCTGGCTTGCCCTTTAAATTGGTGATTTCTTAGGATCTTCAGCCCAGATTAAATCTGAAACAAGTTTTGATATCTTGCTATATTTTAAAGGTATAATTTTTGAAAATTCGATTTTTTTAGAGTATAGATACCCTTTCAAAACATATGCATGTACACATGACCCAGAGAAAATGCTTCAGATCAGGACATTTGTTGGTGCAGCATCTGTTTTGTTCACTCACATAACATATCAGAGCACTTTTTTACTGCACTGTGTATATGATGTTGCTCTTCTTGTTTTTTTATATGGGTCTTTTAGATGCACGCAGTTGCTGCCTCTTGTTGTTGCTGAGTTTAACCCTTTCAATGCTTAAGAAATGTATATGCGTTCTCTATATAAAGGACCAAAGTGCTACAGAACGTATATATACGATACATGTCATGTGTCCGTGCATGGAAATAGCAAGTATGGAGAGTGCTGGTAAAGGGGGGACCCCCACACCCCACGCACGTTCAGGCTTTTCAATGGAGTCTGGCCGCATGTTAAGCTTCTATAATCTTTATCATACCACAGCATGGTTCATTATGTCACTGCAACTTTCTTAATACTCTGCATCTGCTGTCAGTCAGTTTATAAATCATTAGTAATAACAATAATATATACACAGTAATTTTTTGCGCATCAAAAAACAAAGTATAGACAGAGGATGTTACCATAAAACAACAATCATTATGTTTCTATATTCACTTGTCATGAAGGTTTCCAAAGGTTACTTCCAAAGGAATATACGTTAAAGCAAAATACATAGGATGTGTACTAAAGGATGTGACCTACATCCTAACCCCCCTCCTCTTTCCTCATATTTGTCTCTAGTGAAGGTATTAAATGATACATTACCTGTGATATAAAGTTAAGTTTTACATCAGCTAGCGTGATGCTGTCTACATAAGTTGTCCGTAAAAAAATTCTCTGTTCTGATTCACAAGAAGCATGTTAGAATATGCTTGGTTCCTTAAAAAGCACAGAACACCTACTCCCCCTCAACCCTCATTCCTTTCCTCTTCTGTTTTATAACGACCACAACCACGTAACCAAGAGAGAGCGGGACCTCGGGGCTGGGTCCTCCCCCTCCCCATTAGTACTCACCTTTGAAGTTTGAAGAAGTGATAGTTCCGCTCTCTCTTCTGCTGTGCAAGTGCTGCTTTGGGGTTGGAGTAGATGCTGACAACTTCATGAACATGCTGTAGATCTGGGAAAAGCAAGAACACAGTACAGCTGAGGGAGAGAGGTTGAATCTGGGAAGTGGATTAACTCTATTTATTCTGCGCGGATGGATTAAGGGTCTGGAAAAGATCAAGTGACTTGTGACTACTGACAAGGTGTGGGGCATCAGGCAGCCACAGCCAGACCAGGTTACTATACAGTGTTAATAGAGACAAAAATACCGATATGGGATACGGCGCACACCGGAACATAGACACCTGGATTCTGCGGTCCAACACGCTTTATTCAGAACAGTGCCATAACAAACAGCAGTTCCCATAGCCTTACGCGTTTCGAGCGTACCCTCCGCTCATTTGCTGGAAAGGAACTAACGTGCTACGTGAAATGCTTATATACCCACATGATGTGAATCTGGATTATTAACCCTTCATAGTGCAAAACCAATATTTATCACATCTAACATAAAAACCTTTTAGTGCATCCTATATACAATTCTACTGTAATGTACTAAAAAAGAGCGATATTCTATTATACCCAAGTGCTAAATATACCCCACATAGAGGATATATTTACATAAGTGTCTAAATACATGCATCTAGTTATATCATAATATACCATAATAAATCATAAAATAATAATAATGCAGATATAACCCTATATATACTGATAACTAGACTCTAAAGTGACTTATATGTACACAAGTATGAAAAAATAAATAGATATAAAAATATGTAAATGTATATATAAATCTTAAATATGTGTGTATGATGGTATAATGTGCTTATTAAAGTCATGACATGATGTGTATAACATCCAAATCTAGGGTACCGTATATAAGATAAAATAATAAATAATAGTGAGAAGAAGAGACTTAAAATCATCACTACTGTATGTGATGATGAAAAAAACTATTCAAAGGACAGTATAGGACTGAAAAAAATGGTATGTAAATCTATATAATGTCCTATATGTATCGGCCATAATGAAACAGACTAAAGTTTACTACCAAAAATTATGAGTAAAAACCCGAATATAGCAATAGTAAGTATGAACTGTACTGAATGAAGAATATAAATATATTTATAAGCCTATAATGCTAATGATATACTATAAAAGGGATAAGATTTTAAAATCCTCACCTAAAACGAGATATTTATAAATAATGATTGTCTAGCAGTCTACACAATGATGCTACTATAAATCGCATCTATTCTAAAAATCAGAGTTATCTCTAAGCTGCTACATTTCACACAAAACGGGCTATATCAAAGATAGAATTAATCCATTAGGGGGTCCGTGTTCCCAATCTAAATATCCACTTGACTTCAGCTTGCGTAGGGGGACTGTTCTGTCTCCTTTCTTATATTTAAAGGTATCACTGTAATACCTGTATTGGGGTATTGCTCTCGCCTCCATTACAAAAGAAAAAATGTCTCGCTATAGACTGTTCTCTTCCTTATTAATGATATTTACTGCGATGCTCTCTAAAGCGTGATTTCAATGATCTGCTTGTGCTCCCTACATATTGTATGCCACATGTTGTACATGTTAATAAATACACTACATGTGTAAAATTACAATTGGCATACTGATTGAAATTATAGAGTAACCCGTGGTGTTACTCTACACAGCTTCCCTGTTTTAATGTGTTGACGTGGTGCACCGAACTGCTGCCACATTTGAAAGTGCCTTTATGACTTACCAGCTCCTCTTATCAAACCCTGGAGCTCGACGTATACAAACTCGGGGACAAAATGTCTCTCTCAATGCTTCAGCTCTCTTTGAAACATTCTACAGTCTTTTAATACTTTTGATATAGTAACGTCAGTTTTCAATAGGAAGAGTTTCTGAAGATTTGGTTTATATTGTAGAATTGAGGACTATACCTAGTGATGAAGGATATAGTATTCTGATTTTTATTCCTATTCTATCCGATGTTGTCTCCCTTACTTCTCTCAGTAATTGATTTCTGTCTAATTTAGATGTCTATGAGGCTTCTCTATACATTTTTTACTGTACCCTCTCTTCCAAAGTTAATTTTCATAGTCTCTCTCCTGCTGTACAAAAGATTTAACGTAGAGCAGTTCTCCTGAGTCTTTAAATTGACTATAAGGTATAGCTTGAATACAAGTGTTTGGGGTGATAGAATCGCTCGTAACACTGGTTTTTAGAGTTTCTTTTTCAAATATACTCGTGTCTTGCCTGGTCCTTGCCACGAAGAGTAAATCTAGATAGTGTATCCTCTCCTCACCTATATTCAATGACATTTTAGATTATACTCGTTATATTATAATGTATACACATGTTTAAACTCTGTTCATCACCATTCCAAATCCAAAGATGGCATCTATATATCGCTTGTTGGATGACTATTTTTTATGAGGTGTTGTAAATGGGGCAAGGTGTATAATACACATCCCACCATCCCATATAAAGGTTTGCATATGTAGGGGCAAATTTTGCCCCCATTGATGCCCACGTTTCTGTAGATATGTTGGGGCACGAATTGAAAGAAATTATGTTCTAATAAATATCGAATGGAAGTTAAGATGAAAATTTTACATTTAGTGTGTATGCACTGTATTTTATCTAAATGGTAAGATACAGCTATAAGGCCCCACTCATGCGGTATACACGAGTAGTTGATACAACATCTATAGTTATAAGATTCTCTGCCCAACTACATTTTCAAAACATTAAGAATATGCTAGTGTCTTTTAAATATGATGTTAACTCCCACAATAAGGGTTGTAGCAAGTGTTACCAATTCAGATCTGGGAAAAGCAAGAACACAGTACAGCTGAGGGAGAGAGGTTGAAATCTGGGAGTGGATTAACCTCTATTATTTCTGCGCTGATGGATTATGGTCTGGGAAAAGATCAGTGACGTGACTACTGACAAGTGTGGGCATCAGCAGCCACAGCCAGACCAGGTTACTATACAGTGTTAATGAGAAATGAAAAAACTCAGCCTCCGGTTATATAGATAGCCCAGCGTTGTCAGCCTTCTGGTTTACTAGATAGCCAGCGTTAAGTCAGCCTCCGGTTTACTAAATAGCCCAGCGTTAAGTCAGCCCTCCGGTTACTAAATAGCCCAGTTAAGTCAGCCCTCCGGTTTTACCGGTCAGGCTCTATTTAACAGCAGCATCTGTGTTAAGTAGAATGGCAGCCAGACCAGCATTTAGTGAGACCTTCATTTTGCGAGATAGCTTTAATTCAGCCTCCAGTTAACTATCAGCCTCAAGCTAACCAGCACCACAACTGTTAAGTCAGCCCTTTCAATCAGCAGCCAGTGTTAAGTCAGCCTTGCGTGCCCCATGAAGAACAAGGGTAGGGGGAATGGTATATTGTGTGTTTTGAGGTTATGGGTGTGGGGGATGAGGAATTTCTGTGTCAATAAATTTGATTATTTCAATTTGGAAAGTAAGTATGCGGTGCTGAATTAGGTTATTTTGTTATCTATTTTGATTCTTAGCACCGTCTGTGGTACAGACAACACCCTCCATCGCCTTTTAAAGGGTTAGTGCTCGATCGCTCGCTTCAATTTAATAGGTTAATTATTTTCAGAAAAGGTTCAGAACGTGACGTATTGATATTGTCAGTATGGCTCGGGTGGTAGCTTGGCTAGTCTGTAGTCTTCTCTGAGACCCCCATACATTGCTCTGCTCTCGCTTCGCTTCTAAGTCCTGTCCATGCTATCAGAGTAAAACAAGGTTTTATTTTTTTTTTGTTTATTCAGTTTGGGCAGCACTTGAAGGAAAGCGAGATTCGACCAAGTATAGGGGTTCAGAGATAACTACATTTAACTGTTACCAGCTCTTATCCCTTCCACGGCCCTAGTTCATTAGCCACGTTTGTTAGCCCCAGTTCTGTTGCAGGTTTGTAGCTCTATGTTCATTAACCAGTGTTTGGCAGCACCCCCCAGTTCATTAGTAAGGGTTTTGTTATCCGTTCTACTTCATGAGTCAATGTGTTGTCAGCCTCCAGTCTGTTGACCCAGGTTTGTCAGCTCTCCTATTATTTATCCAGTGTTGTAAGCCCTCAGTTTCATTAGTAGGAAAATTTGAGAAAAAACTTTAAATGTTGGACCATTACTGTATACAGGTATTTGCATTTTGACCAAAAACTTTTCCAACTTTGGTGTTTTTAAAAATTCTTCCAAAATTCCACGATATTTTCGTTAATTTGGCATGTTATTCTAGTGCTGTCAGAAGTGCAATAATTCAATCTGGTGTAAATCATTGTAATCGGAAGAAGAACCAGAGCTTTAAGAACAATAAGATTTTGTGTGTAAACCTATGTTTTCTACAAATTATTTAAAATGGCAAAATTTGTACATTAGCAAAAAAATAAAAATAATGCAATTGTCACAGGACCTCCCTGGTGTGGGAGATTCGGGAAGGGGGAAATAAGGAAACCAGGCAACACAAGCTCTTTGCAATTGGAGGGAGCTTTATTAAAAGGCACAAATTATTATTGTTTATTTTTATTTTTTATTTTTTTTTGTTTTTTTTTTTTATTTTTTGTCTTTATTATTATTATTTATTGTTTTGTTTTTTTTTTTTTTATTATTATTTTATTAATTTTTTTTTTTTTTTAAAATATTTTTTATTTTTTTTTTTTTTTTTTATTTTTTATTTTTTATTTATTTATTTTTAATTGATTATTTTCTATTAATTTTATTATTTTTTTTTTTTTTTCTGTTTATCAAGCACAACCTTATCCTACCAAGCAAGGGGACTGTCCTTAGGGATGCATTTCCTGATCTCTGGGCTATCTCTCTGGGCTCCACTGCCATGTGGCTCCAAAATTGCTGGGCGCTGCTGCTGGTGTCTCTGGTCTCTCCTGGTTCCTGGGATCCCTTGCTCTCAAGCTTAGGGGCAGGTAGTGGTTTTACAGCTCTGAGCGCTGGTACTGTCTTAAGCAGCTCAGAGATACTATATTTAACCTGTTACCAGCTTGATCCTTCCACTGGCCCGTGTTAAAACCAGCCTCTACGGAGTTGTCCAGCCACTTCAGTTCAGTAGCTAGTGTTTGGTAAGCCCTCTAGTTCATTAGCCACGGTTTGTTAGCCTCCAGTTTGTTGCCGGGGTTGGCAGCCCCCCCCCAGGTCATTAGTCCAGGGTTTGTTATCAGTCTACTTCATTAGTCAATGTTTGTCAGCCCTCCAGTTCGGTTGCCAGGGTGTTGGCCAGCCATTCATATGAATATCCAGTGTTGTAGCCCTTCAGGTCCATTATTCAGTGGTTTGGCAGCCATTCAGTTCATTAGTAGGAAAAATTTGAGAAAAAAACTTTAAATGTTAGGAACATCTGGTCCAGGTATTTGCATTTAATAAAAAACTTTCCCACTTTTTGGAGTTTGTAAAATTTAATGGGATATTTTCGTTAATGGCATTGTTATTCTACGTTGGCGTCAGAAGTGCCAATAAATTTCAATCTGGTTTGTAAATCCTTGTAATCGGAAAGAACAAGAATTTTAGAAACAATTAAGAGTTTTGTGTGTGTAACCTTTGTTTTCTACAAATTAAAATGGAAAATTTTTTACATTTAGCAAAAAAAAATAAAATAATGGCATTTGTCACAGGACTCCTGTGTGAGCTTTCGGGAAATAAGGCAAACCAGGAAACACAAGCTCTTTTGCATTGAGGAAGCTTTATTAAAAGGCCACCATATCAAGCCACAACTTATCCTACCAAGAAGGACTGTAATAGGATGCGTTCCTTGGCTCTGGGGCTTACTTTCTGGGCTCTACTCCTTGGCTCCAAAGTGTGGGCTGCTGCTGCTGGTGTCTCTGGTCTCCTTCCTGGTTCCGGATCCCTGCTCTCAGGCTAAGGGACAGGTAGTGGTTACAGCTCTGAGCTGATGGTACGGTTAAGCTGTGTCCAGGCTCAGTGCAAATCTCCAGGAAAGTTGCAAAATCTTCTTATTTTGCAATAAATTTTTTACTGGATATTTTGTTGTGAGCAAAATCTGAAAAATGTTCTTACATGAATGCATGCAAAAGGGGAATTCTGCTAGCAGCAAAAAGGGTTATGTTTAAGCAGACAGGGAGGATTACGGTGTTTCTGGAAAAATTCTTCTAAATTTCGGAACACCACTTTAAATGGGATGACTCTATATTCATAACTGGTAGTATTTATGTTCTTTCTTTCTTCTTCCAGTTTTGAAAAAGGCCAGTTGGAATATCAGTACATTTTAAAGGATAACTATATGCTAAAAAGTTACTTTTCAAATGGAACAACTGGGCCAGGAGGTAGAATGACATTCCTGACCAATATTGTTTTGTTTAGGATCTACAGCACATACAGTTTCATTTGCTAAGTTAAGTCTTCACTAGTCCTGTATTAAAAAAGAAAGCCAGGAAGAAGAATGTCAGAATGAAACATTTTTGGGCTGGTGCTCCTCACGAAACAATATTTGGAGGTAGGAATTGCCAGTCCATTGGCAGGCCTATATCTCTGTCCCAAGTACTTTATTTTAACTGTTTTTTAAAAAAAAACTTTATTCACACTATAGGGTTAAATCTCTTAGCGTTTGCCTCCTCTGTGCTAGTGGTGTGATCTCTGATCGGTGGTGTAGGGTTCTGAGGGACAAGAAGTGTTGATTAAATTGTTGGGTGGGAGTCAAATATTAAATTACTGGTCTGTGCGGTTATTGTTCTGTAGACATGCTACTTCCAGTTTACCATTCTCTCTGACTTCTACCAAGGCAGTCCAAGGAAAGCCAGTGTGTTAAAACAGCTTTCAAAAGGATTAAAGATATCGATCGATCAATGTATCCTCCCCCTGGTGAGTATATTCATGTATGAAGGACCTGAAAAGACACAAGAAAGGGGGCCCCACTAAAACCAAAATAGTCTGCAGCATCAAACTCATAACATTACAAGGGTGGCAAATACCTAGCCAACATCCTAGGGCCCTTGATTGCAAGTTCTAACTCACATCCAGAAACTACCAGGATTTCAAACAAGATGTAGCACTCGATGGGACGAAACTTGGTGGCCTATGATGGACATACCTCTCACGATTAACCGCCCATTGAAGCTTTCGCAAGCTGTATGGAAATGGTGAGAAGCAACTGTGCTGTCCCTCTCTAGCAGAATAGACACTGGTCTTAGCCAGAACACCCCCTCATTTCAAAATAAGGATCTACAGCAAAAACATGGAGGTGCTATGGGATCTCAAGTTCACTCATCATTGCAAAACTTTACTTGGAGGCAGTTGAAACCACGGCTCATTCAAAAGCATTTGCACCAGCCACTGATTCAGATATATGGATGACCACCTAGTTTATAAAATTGCATAAAGAAGGAAAGCATTCCACAGAACACAATCAGTGTTGTGGACCAAAGGCCATCAGATTTAAAAAGAAGATGTGCCAAAATTGTACATCTTCTTGGTAAAAGTAAAGGAGACACCATTTGTCGGATGTAGAGTGCTGTTTGACGCCGTACCGGGGCTGTTTTAAAGAAACACGTCTTAGCTACAATCCAATCAAAAAACACCTTGCAATTTAGAAGGTACCTAAACACCTTTTGTAAGCTGATTCGGACAATTTACCAATCAGCTGTAACAATTCATATTTATGACAAACAGATTCTAAAGTCAGGTCAGATCTGAATTGCGAAAAAACCCAGTCCGAATGACTAGAAGAATTGTCTTAAGAACTAAATTGAAGTCCAGTTGATTAAATGAATTACCACAGATTATACAATGACCAAGATGAATGAGAACCTTCACAAAGATATTACATATTTTAGTGTAGAATGAATCAATATTGGATATAGAAGGGTTATTTTCATTTTATAGAATAGCACCTTTTAAAAGATAAATGTTTGCTCTTCTTGCCATTTTTCATCTGGACAGAGTCCACCAAATTGCTTAAATTTAAAATAGCCCTTATGTGACTTTCAGACAAATTAAAGATTATGATATTACATGGAGTCAGCCCAAACTTTGCAGTTGAAGGGGAACTTAAAGTGGAAAGAAAACCTTTAGGCTGAGGCTAGAATTGCTGCATGAAACACATTAACACTTATTTACTGACCTAGAGCCATCATAGTGGCAAATATCCATTCTGAAGTTTTGAAGTTATTAAACAGGATGGGAGCATCCATTTTGTATGTGACATGCTCGTGGTAGTTTGAATGCGAAAAAAACATTGATTCTACAGTTATATACATTTGTTTTCTAATGGCATTGCAGGCATTGGTTTCAAAGCGACGTGTTTAGTTTTAAATGAATATTAAATACAACTTAAAGAATAGTACACTGAACAAAAAATTAAAAAAAAAAGCTACAGCTTCCATTTACACTTATTTGTTTTTGGTATCCGTTAAAGGACAAACTGGGGTCTCAAAACAAGTTAGGTTAAAGAAAGCCTGCCAGTATTTCCTTGACACTGAGCCAACAATCACCATTCTCTGGCTAGGCCTGGAGAAATGATATGCGGGAATGTTTTCAATTCCTGCTTCAGTAGGTTGAGTGACATCACCTGACCTCTGCCAGCCTTTTCCCCAGGGCCAGAAGCATGCTCAGTTGAGACTTATTGACTGGGGGAAATAAGGAAGTACAGGAAGAAAAGTTTAGCTCTAGGTCAGTTACTCTTCCCACTTTGGAAAGGCTAAGAGTAAAGCAATGCAGTCCGACTTATTAAAAGTATAAGTTTTATTGGACTCTTAAAATGCTTCATAGCAAACACATCAGGGTATAAATCGTGGGTCTGACGTGTTTCGGATCAGCGATCATACTCATAGAACCAATACTCATAGACCCAAATTCATTTAAACAATTCAAAATTTAAAAAGGCTCCACTAGCATCAGCTCCTCCAATAACTCCTCCAACAATAGGTAACCCTTGTGATTATTCATTATACCAAGGACGGATCTCAGAGATGAACCCCTTGTGGTTTATTTCATAATATAAGGGTAAATCCAAACGGCATAGTTCCTAAATTATTGGGCCAAAACATCCTTTGCAGTTCAGAGAAGCAAAAGTGCAGCTGGACTTAACAAACGGCTACTTTCATTTATGGATCAAATTTTGTTACTGTTCTTCCTTAATCAAACTTGTTACTGAATTCTTTTTAAAATTGATAGTTTTAATCCATAAAAATCTTATCGAATAAATTGTTGATTCCTAATTAATTATATGAGTCGGATCGATACTTAATTTTTACAAATGACCTTAGACTGGATTTTTTGTCCTAGTTACGTATAGTTCAATCAAAGAGGTATAATAATATCCAGCTGCATTTTGCCAATCAAGCTAAAAAACAATTTCTTACTTTTAAAAACAAAATTAATTCTGGTTTCTTTATTCAACACGTTGCATTTAGAATATACATAACACCTTGTGTAAGTGATTCGGGGACATATACCTCAGCTTACCATCATATTTTATTGCCAACAATTCTAAAGGTCATTCGAATGGCGAAAAAAACACGGCGGAGATAGAGAATTGTCTTTAAGAAATAAACCTTTAAGTCCAGTTGATGTTAAATGAATACCACAGATATACATGGACACAGGATGAATGAGAACCTGTAAAAGCATATTACATATCTTAATGTAGAATGAATCAATATTGGATATAGAATGGGTTATCTCATTGTATAGATTAGCACCTTTTAAAAAAAAATAATTTTTTGCTTTCTTGCCATTTTTATCTTGGAAATGGTCCACCAAATTTGTCATTTAAAAAGCCTTATTGTGACCTTTCAGACAAAATTAGATATGATATTGTACCATGGAGTAATGCCAGGACTTGCATTTGAAGGGGAAACCTACAGTGGAAAGAAACGCCTTTAGGCTTGAAGGCTAGAATAGAATTGCGCATGAAAACACATAAACGGTATTTACTGACCCATAGAAAAAAAAAAAAAAAAAACCATCAATAATCCCATAATAGCAAATATCCTTTTATCCATAAGCCTCCAGTTTTCAGTACACTGAAAAAAACAAATTAAAAAAAAGAGAAGCTACAGTTCCATTACACTTAATTTGTTTTTTGGTGAGTGAATTCTCTTTAAAGGGCAAAAACTGTCGTCTCAAAAACGTTTAGGGTTAAAGAAAGCCTTGCAGTATTCCTTTACACTGAGCCACAATCACACTCTGGCTGGAGGCCGCGTGAGAAATAAATGGGGGATGATTCAAAAACTTCCTGCTCCCGTAGGGTGATAGAGAATCACCGGACCTCTGCCGGCCCCTTTTCCCCCTGGGGCAGAAGCCACGGCTCAGTTAAGACTTATGCTGGGGAAATCAGGAAGTACTGACGGAAAAAAATGAACAGTTTAGAAGGAGAGCCTATAATTGCAGGCAGAGGCTGGTCCAACATGCTATAAAAACAGACAGAGATCAAACCGGAAGTTACATTGAGGTGACTTTTCGCAGCAATAACTTTTTACAAATTTTATTAGAGATGTTTTTTCAACAAAAAAAAATTTTTTTTTTTAGGTTTTATGTTTGAAGGTACAATGGAAGGTTTATTCATTCAACTGATTGGAAGAAAGAATTGACACCACAGGTTACCTTTAAAGGGGGCACACAGGACTGCAGATTTTTTTTTTTTTTAACACTATCAATGGATTCATAAAACAAAGCCAAAACAACATGCTGCAATTTTAAGTGCGTTGACAATGCCCAGTTGCGGCTGCAATTTTGCAATATCATTTTGGGTGCATTCGGATTTTCACTAAAAAATAGTGATTGCATGACCCAAAAATGGATGCAAAAAACAATCACATAGTGGTGGCCACCACATATTTAAATGCCACATTATGCATTCTTACAAGCTAATGGATCGCAAATAAGATGGGAGCACATAAGATGGCAGTTCAGTTGTGTATGAAAAGCATGTGCAACGTTTCAGGCGCATTACCGTATGTTTGACTACGATTATGAACAATAGTGTGCAATGGAGCACCTGTGATCCGAAAATGTGGACACTTAAATTGACATGCACTGTGTTGCGATTCTCATTCGCTAATGGATTTGTTTTATTAAAATTACAACATGTCTTTAAATGATCTTGGATGATGTTAAACTACTTCTTTCAGTGATTCCTACCCAGACATAATGTTTTCATAAAAAAATATTATTGCTGCCCAGAGAGATGCAAATTTGGTAGTACTTAAAGGGCATGTCACCCCAAAACTATAATGCCCCCCATAATGGCCCATCATGTAGTGTAATACAAATCCTTACCTACACATCCCAGCTCCATATGGTCTCCTGTGTCCCCCCCCAAAGTCCCAAAAACCTGCCCACCAGGAGGATGCAGAGTCAATATAGGACTCTGCCTCCTTCTGCGCCTCTCCGGAGAATTTGGTCAGCATTACTCAGCCCCTTCTCCCTCCTCCTCCTCCGATTAGGATTTTCTCCTCCCTATGTAAAACCCTTTACATGATAATATTCCCCCTGTCCCCACAGCCCCAACCGCTATATTTTTATTATTAGGAAAGTGCCCCAACAGACTTACTATTGCCCTCTTTCCTCGCCGCCACTGAAATTCCCTGGCAGCTGCTCCAGTGATTGGCTGCCGCTACAGCCAAATCACAGTACGGACTTGCCCGTTTCCGCCCCTCTGCTTGCATTTTTCTCGCAGAGTAGGGCTGGCATGCGGCGGAGGAAAGAGGAAGTGTACGTAAGTTTGGGGCACTTTTATAATAAGAATATAGCGGTGGCTGGGAGGACAGGGGAATGTTATATCAAAAAAAATTTCCATGAGGTGACATGCCCTTTAAGTAAACACTTTCTATAAGGGAGGGGGGGAGGTGTAGTTCATCATCAACGGTTCAACCAGTTTAGTATTTGATCAGCCTTTTAATTTTAAAAATTCTCTACCAAATTTTCTTTGCTTCTCCTTCTTATTTTGTTTAAGGCAATTAAATACCTAGGAAACAAATCTCAAAAAAAACAAAGGAATACAAACCTCTCTTAATTTAGAACCCCCTATTCTCCCATTATCAAAGTCAAAAACACAAAAAAAAAAAAAACCCAAATCTGGTTCAAAGCTACCCCCCTAGGAATTATGGGCCACCAAATTTAATCTTTAAAACAATCCCTTTTCCAAAATTCATATAAATTACAATGGTCCAACTAGAGAACGAGGGTCTGGGGAGACTTTGCAATCTCAGACTTTTTTTTTTTGTATGCATGCGCATTTCAGCTGACCACACCTCTACCAATGAAAGCCACACAGACTCAAACAGTATAATACCACGATCCCAAATACTCAAAGGTCCACAAATTCCCGGACCCCTATTTATTGATTTAGGCACAAGGGGTTACCTACTCTATCCCCCACAACTAACCACATAATATACAAGCAGTCAAAATTTAGCGAACTGGGCAAATCCACACTAACAATACTGTGATTAACACACTACCCCACTATGGAAAAAACCTAAGAAGAAATGTCTGAATCTTTTACTTCACCAGTCGGAAAAAATCGGTTAAGCCTGTCGTTTCTGAGGCTGGGTTGCATATCCAAAAATAATACCTTTATTAAAACTTTCATCAATTGAAAAGGAATTTGACCCCTACCAAATGATATATTCTATTTCGATACCTGCAGCTGAGACATGCATTTCAAACGCGATCTCGTCTTCACCACACTCAAGCCAACAAATTAACTGATCCGTCTGGACAATTACACCAAACAAATTTCAACGAATACAAAAATCTCCATGAAACAAAAAGCAAAGGCAAAAAAAAACCACCATGAAATTAACTTGGGCCCACTTACAGAGGATGAATGGAACAAGGCCCTAACCACACATAGTCGTCTTCCTGAGGTCTCTGAGGGCTAGACGTCCTCAACAGAACGTACGTTACCCCCAGAGAACTGGGCAACCTCCAAACCACCAAAAACCTAATTATCCCAAAATTCCTCCCTTTCCCAGGAACATTTCTTCCACATGATGTGGACCCCCTGCCCTGAATCGCAGATTTACTGGAAACAAAATTACTTCATTTTCCATGACAAAGGAGAGTTCCTCTATTGGGTGACCCAAAGATCCTACAATACTAGAAATTTTTTAAAAATCTTGTTATGAAAACCCTATACATTGTTCGGAAACTTGGATACAGGCTTTACCTGTAGGTGGAAAAAAAAAAAAAAAAAAAAAAAATTTTTTTTCCCCCCCCCAAAAAAAACCCCCACAGGAATTTGTAAAAAAAAAATAAAACTCTCCATATAGGTAACTAATTTACAAGAATTAGGAATGGTCCCTTGAATTTGGTAACATTTGGGGACAGATGAACATGTGGTCACCGGATACCAGGGATAGGGCAGCCAGTAGCTCTCCAAATGTTTGCACAACCACAACCGAGTCTGAAGAATCTACAAAGAAAACCACAGTTTTGAGACAGCAGGGTTTATCTTGGATTATGTAATCAACTGTAAAAGTGTAATTAAATGTATTAAAGTTATTAAAATGTTAGAACCATACTTATCATCGTGGGAAGTATGTAACCCTTACAATTGCAATTACGTAATGTTTTATACGACAAATAAACGTTTTCGACATTTGTATGTTAGTCAGACGACCCATTTAAAACTTGTTAATAAACATGCATATCATTGTGAAAAAACAACACTTTGGCTTGAGCAGCACTGAGCGTCCAGAATCCATTCTTTATTTTATGATAAATGTTATTAAAAAGTAATTAAATGGGTTTCTGACCAAATTACAAATAGGGAATAATACGTTTAAAGGGATGAGGCAAAACAATAAAACTGGTTTAAGAAAAAGGAGTCAACCACAAACGAAGAGATTAGGGATACATTCTTTTAAAAAGGTACACTGACAAAAATGCATTGCACAGAAGTGTGCTAAGATTAGGTTCACTTCCTTATCCTTCCCTGCAGCTTCCTGTACTTGTATTTTGCAAAAATGTATCATTGATGGAATATTAGATGGTCGGTTTCGGCAAAATATTGAATATGTTTGCCAGCACGTAGATTTATCTGAACACATGTTCAGTGCAAAATACATATATTTAAGAAAAAGAGAGTATTTTTCTATCCTAATACTTTAACGACCATTCAGAATTTTTTCTGGTATAAATAAATGCTTCCGAACACGACTTCCTTTTTGCAAGACCCCCTAATAGTGTTCGGTTATGGTCTGCCCGTGGAACCAGAACCTGGGATTCGATTTAGTTGTAGAGATTCTGAGCATGTTTAACCCATCGAAAACAATCGTCGAAATTACTGTTATGCAACATACAAGAAAGTGGGAATGTGGGAAGAAAGACTCTTACGAATCAAAAAATGTCCGCTAACTATGTGTCAACAGCAGGGAAAAAGGGAATTAGCCAAGGTGTTATAAATTCAACTGATTTTAAGACGGAAGAAGGAATAGGAAGAATAAATAGATATGCATAATATCAAAAACTAAGAATTTTTAAAAATAATGATTATTTCCACTGAAATTTTCTTTAACATACAATCAAATCCAAAATGTGCTGTGCAGGTGGTTGCCAAACGATCTTTACTTTAGTTTTTTTGAAATACAATTTGAAATAGAGGAAATAAAATAATTACAGGGCACGGACATTTCAGCACAATTTTTTTTTTTGTTGTTGTTTGGAGGGGATGTTTAACCTGGACAAACAAAGTGGCTTAGACATTGAAGTTGTTGTTCAGTTTACCTGGCAACCAATTTATAAATATCCAGGTTAGTGTCGCCGCTTGCCCAGTGCGATCTCTTTTTCGGCTCATTGGACGTAACATTGTTGCCTAGAGACTTCTTGTGGGTGCGGACTGCATAACAAAGCTCTGTAGTAGTTTGAAGACTGGTAAACATAAAAAGCCAACGATATAAATAATGATAATATCCATAAATAAATAATGCAACAGGAGCACAGAAAATCTGTCCAAGCATAAACGCACGTTTAAAATCCCTTTTATATTTTTTTTAAAACAAGGACAGTACTCCCACCACCAACTCATTTTTCACAATACTTACTCCCGCACTCTGAGTCAAGGGGTCTTAGGATGTGTACACACCATGCAATATTTTCAGCCTGTTGGGGACCGATAGCCCAGTGATTCAGTTATCAGCCGAAATAATCGCATGGGTTTTCAGCCCTGTATGAACAACTGTTGTCGAATGGACAAAAAGTTATGGAAAACGGCAGAAAACCACGTCCAATCATGCGGTCCCTCTATGAGGTTGTGACATTGAGTCACAGGAAATGGCTTACGCCACAGCTGCCTGGTTCTTAGAGCACCACAAAGCCACAAGCTTCTAAAGAGAGCCTTCAAGGGGAATTGAGGACTTCAGGGGTAACGATATCCTAAAAGTGGTGATTGGTGATGAAACTGCACTTTTTTGATAATTTTATAAAATATATTTCTATATAGATATGAATATGCAAAAAAAATTTACATGTGACAATAAAATATATATTATTATACATAGAAATAATGTACTATTGTTTTATTTTTGTTACGCGATAAAAGGTTACACATTTAATAGCATGGCCTGTACATTCTTGTTGTTCTTTGATTATATTACTAAGACAATAGTATAAAAGTAATCAAAATATGATGTAATATCACCCTTTAATTCTTTTAGTGAATCTGGAGTCCAGCACGTTCCCACCACTGGTTACTAGTTCAGTATTGTACCTGCAGTGTTTGGTATAAAGGTTGTTTTTGGAAGATGAAAAAAAAAATAATGTTGAAAAAATGTAAAAGTTGCGGCATATCTTAACATCACAAAGTGAGAGACATCAGCGCTAAAAATATTGGATAAATTAGGTATAGATATCAGGTTTCTGTAGACCAAATTCTAATCTATTTATATCGAACTAGTCTATGGATCTTTATCCGGTGCTATGATAGATTCCATAATAAATGCAAATGAACTAAATTTATTCATCACTTTCGTGAGGTACTGGGACAATCTAGTGGAATCACCAACTCCCTGGTCTACCAGGCTGCCAACAAAAATGTATGCAATTTTACTTTACTCCACTTAGGTAAATTGATGCCCAATTAGACTTCTTTTACCTCAGCGAGAAGCCCCAAGTGTCATACAGTTCCAGATGATTTTTTGCACCTTTGGTAAGTTTACAGGGTTGAAACAGTTTTATATGGTATTACCATTCATCTAAAGTATACTAAAGGCACAGCAGTGCCTTAGATGACTGATATATATGGGCAACAGCTAGCAATTTCCAGGATATACAGTCAGGGACAAAGTGTCGGTACCCCGGAAATGTTTCCTGAAAATTCAAGTATTTCTCACAGAAAAAGTATGCAGCAAAAGAATGTTCTGCTTTAACATCGTATTCCCTTGGGTGTTTTGGAACCACCAAAAAAAAAAGGAGGGAAAAAAAAGCCAATGGGAATAAGGGCCACACAAAAAGCCAAACATGGGCTGACAAAAAAAAAAAAAAAAAATTATTGGCACCCTTCAAAATTGTGGATACATAAGATTGTTCAAGCAGTGATACTAACTTTAAAAACTTCACCTGGGGCAAGTAACAGGTGTGGGCAATGTCAATGAAAATATCACACCTGAAAGCAGATTAAAGGGAGAGATAGTGAGAAAGTTCATTAAAGTCTTTTGCAGTGTGTTTCTGTTGGTTTGACCCTAACAGAACGGAGAACAGAAAGAGAAGAGAGAACTGTATGAGGACTTGAGAACCAAAATTGTGGGAAAAGACCTGATGTTATTAAAATGCAAAGAATACTTTGAGGTTTGACCAAATTTAAAGGGGGGGTCAACATTTAAACCAACGTTTAGTGGCCCCATAGACGTTTAGAGCTGGCAATTTCCTATTGCTCTATGGTAAAATTGTCCTACCCCCACAGGCTCCGATATCTTAATGGGTGGGCAATCTAATTAACTTCATAGCTATTTTAAAACATACAAATTGTGTTTGCCTTAAAATTTCTCCAACTTAAAATAACCTAACTACAATCTTTCTTTTCTAAGAGACAAGATGGTTACTATAGGAGTTGAGGTCAAATGAGCAAACCTTCAATACTCTTGAGAAAAGATTGCAGAATAATGATGAGTAATTAGTGTTACATTTCATTGCTTAGTATGGGGATATTGTCTCCTTGATATAGTGAATACTCTGGCTAATATCCTAGTTTTTCGGTTTTGTCCTATATTGTTTTATTTTAAATTAAATAGAAATCTGGTTCTTGTATATCAAGATATTATGTTACTATTTGTTTATTGTAGTTAATAAATTCTTTATTATACATTGGAAAATAAGGCATTGAATGATTGTAACAGAAATAATTCCATCAGCGTGTTCTGTGTGTCCTGTTTCTGTGTTCAATAGGCAGGACGGAGTGCTCCTCCCCTAGACTGACAGGGCTTCCTTGGGAACAGACAAAGTGAATGATAAGAGAAGGAGGAGGTATGGTAGAATTAGGTATTCAATAAATATTTGTTCTCAAATTGCACAGTGACTTTTTATACAGGAGAGCGCACACATGAGCACTCTCTAAACTGAATGATGTAGAATGAAAATGCACCTGGGGCATTTTACTCTGCATAACCCAATGGACGTGGTGGGAATGGCTTTTCTTTCAGTACCGTAATACTCGAGTAGAAGTCGAATTTCAGGCTTAAAAATTAGCCGAAAAAAATAAAACCTCGATTATACTCGGGTTCAAGTCTAATAGCTCAAAAATTATTGCAATTGCAGACGTAACCAGTAGGTGGCGCTGTGTTAACCTGCATAGAAACGTTACAGGAGCTGATCGCCTTTACAACTTCCGGCTTCCTGGAGTATGGCTGCTGGAGTAACTCAGCACTGTCACTGCTCATCTGGATGCTGTAAATATGATGGGGTCTCCTCAGTTTGGGGCCCAAAAAACAGGATGCTAGTACAGTGCAAATGACAGCTTGAAAAAACTACAACTCTCAGGTTGACATTTTTTTAAAACTATTGGGGTCAGAGAGTCTTACTATATGGGGTCAGAGACCTTACAATTGGTTAAGAGAATGTAAATGATGGTAAGCTTAATTAAAAGTTTACTGAACTGCACTACAACATGATTAGAAACTGAAACTTCCAGCAAACAAAGCATGCTGGGAGTTAAGTTTCCAAACATCTGGAGTTCCAAGGATTGGAGGTTAACCGGTACTGGATTTGGCTAGGTACTGTATGGGATGATGTAGGGGAATTCGGCTGTTAATTTAAAGGGCAACAAAGCCTAAAAAACAACACAGAATCAGAAGGCAGTAGTGTGATAATTTCTACCCTCGACTTCACTAACCATGTTACAATTTAAGCTAGTCTTTCCTCCCCCACAATCATTGCTGACAAAAAAAAAGTTACTGTAACCAAAGTGAGGCTGATATTTAATATATTCTAGTGCATTGTTTGGGAAATTACATTTGTTTTGGTTTTTACAGAAATCTTTTTTCTTTACATTTTTGCGAAAAAAAAAAATGCCTGAGGTGCAGGTCTTGTCCATGGCACTTATTGTCACATTTGCAAAATCCCCTATATCAAGGGGTGGGGGGACACTGGTTTGATTGTAAGGTCAGAAAATTTCATACTGTATGAAATAGATTTACAGTCTCCCAGCACGGACGATTCTGGTATAGATTCTGTAATAAAGTGGAATTAAGATTCATATGCTTTCAATGTTTTTTGGTTTTAGTGTCGTTAAGACAGAATATCTATTATAATGAGTTTTGTTTTATATTTCAGGTGTGTAAGTGGTAAGATTGGTCCAGGTGCTTATGTAGAATACAAAGCCGCATTAATGCACGAGTGTACAAAGGCAAGAAGCCTTCGACTGGGCACAGGCTAGAGCTCCTCATCCAAAATAGATGTCAAAAGACTCGTAAAATCTTATGATTTTTAATAAGAGAAGGATTTTATCATAAAACATCAAGAATAAACAAAAAACGGATTGCTGAATTTAATGACGTTTGACATTGTGGCTCACTGATATTTAGTTCAGAAAGAAAGCTCCGAAGTGCATTCCCACATGCCAATCCAGTTCAAAGATCTCTAGTGTAAAAGTAACCAAAACCTCTAAAAGTCAAAATAATCATAATTTATTGATGACAATTACTAGATCAGATTCATAATATTGTAAGGGTAGATGTTTGTTATTTAAACAAGGGGAGGCAAAAACAGGTGCTTGAAGGAAAGGAAAGCCACTTTGACCCTCTAAGCTGTGGCTCATGCATTGACACATAAATTCTGCAGGCTTGTGCATTTGTTACAATCTGAAAACCAATCTGACAAAAAATATAAGCAGAATTTTGTATTCACCAAAGATGATTATATTTTGAACACAGCTGCTAAAAAAAACTAGAGGAACATTGTGCGAAAGGACACAGTAATAAACAGATGGCTTTCCAACAATAAAAGAGATTCTCTTATATCAACCCTGTTTTGGCATTGTTTTACTGTTCAAAAATTGTTGTTACAGGGTGTTGAGGTCTTGGTTTTCTTAAAATTTCTTCTTTATTTCTTCTTTTTCTCCATTCTACTTCCACGTTTTCCAGCTATGTACATGGTTACAAATGTGTGGGACTATAGCTTAAACGTTAAATCGTTTTTAAGTTGCCAGCGAATTACAAACATTTTTGTTGGCATAGACTTTAATATACACGGGCGTAATCAACGGGCCGTAATCAACACTGATGTATTAGCGTGTGCTGAACCTAATCAGCGCTCGATTTCTTTATTGTATTCAGCTGTCAACACAATTTAGCACAGGTTCCTGTTTTTTATGGCATTCAGCTGTGTCAGTCTAATTATCTCTGATTTTCGCTTGTGTTCGCTTGTGTCACAAGCTCGGGTTTTAAAACTAACCATCACACGACTCGATAATCGAGATTTGTGCTATACTTTCATTTATTATTAAAGGGAATGTCAGCCTAAAATGCACGTTTTTTAATATAAGTCCCCATGGGCTCACAGCCCCAACCCGCCTATATTTTTTTTTTTTTAAAAGCCCCCAAAACTCTACTTACCTTCCCCTCTTTCCTCCGACGCGCTCCCGGCCCTTGCTGCGAGAAATGCAAGCAGAGGGGCGAGGGGGACCGGCAGCCGCATCTGTGATTGGTGAGCGGCAGCCAATCACGGAAGCGGCTGCCGGTCATTCAGTGCAGTGGAGGAAAGAGGAGAGGTAAGTAAGAGTTTGGGAGCTTTTTGAAAAAAAAATATGCGGTTGGGGCTGGGAGACATGGTGAACAAAATATTACAGGGTTTTTATGCTAGGGGGAGGGAGAGAGGACGGGAGGGAGGGGAGAAGGGCTGCAGTACGCATGGCAAAGATCTATCTTAAAGGGAAAAACTGGGGTATCTAAACAAGCTAAGATTAAATAAAGCTATCACTTTCTAAAGGGCATGTTACCACCCCCAAAACTATAATCCCACTACAAAAATAAACACATACATGGCCCCACCATGTAGTGTAGTTTAATCCTTAACTCACATCCCAGCTCCATTAGGGTTCTCCTGTAGTCCCCCCCAAAGTCCAAAAAAATGGACTTTACCAGGAGGGGCTAGCAGGAGGCCCTAGGACACTGCTGCTAGCTGGCATCAGGTAGATTTTGCCAGGCGTTAATGCAGCCCCTTATCCCCCCTCCCTCTCCATCCCGTCCTATATCCCTCCACTAGCATTAAAACCCCTTTTAAGTAATTCATTCCCCCCATGTATCCAGCCACAACGCATATTTTTTTTTTGTAGAAAGCGCCCCAAAACTCTTTATACCTCTCCTTGTCATCCGGCGAGTGAGCTGCCGCAGCCGGTCTGTTGATGGCTGCCGATCAGCACGAATCACAGACGCGCTGCGGTCCGCCCCTCTGATGCATTCCTTGCAGCAGAGGGCCGGTTTTTAGCGCCGGCGGAGGATCGAGCGGGAGGTAAGTAGAGTTTGGGGGGCTTCTAAAAAAAAATATACGGTTGGGGCTGGGAGCCCAGGGGGGGGACCATATATAAAAAAAAAAATTTTTCCGGGGGGACATAGCCTTTTAAAACAAGCGATGGAATACATCTCTGGCTGCAGACTTGTGAGGAAATTTAATCTTAATTGGAAGATACTGTTAATGATAATTGCTCCTGTAGATTGAGTGATCACCTGACCCCACGCTGCGAAAAGTTTACCTAGATAGTGATCAGGGATATTTTAAAGGTACGATGGACAAAGATTTATTAAACTCTTCAGGCTCGTTACAACGTTGCGAACACGGGGTCTCGAACATCATATGATGTGTACGAAAGAACGTTTTGTCGTTAATTGGCCCGTGATTGGGCACTTTATCGGCCCGAAAAACAGTCATTGGCGGAGAACCGCCAGGTTCGGTCGGCGAACTACCGTTCTGGCTGATTTAAAGTTGCCCACCAGGGGCGATTATCGGCCAAAACGTGTCGTACACATCGTGGTTGCGGGGCGGGACCTGTGATCGCATAAGGTGGGCTGGAGCCCACAGTTGACCCTTAACTAAGGATTCATAAATAATGAAATCTTCAATTGATGGTATTCATGTTCTACGGTAGTTTATATTTTTGTACAAAAGAGAAAATATTGTTATATTTAGTTCCTGAAGTAATTGTAATCGAGGGCCAGGCTTTATGTTGTATATGTATGACTAAGGATTCAATGCACCAATTCTACTGACCCCCCTACAAATAATTGTAATCCCAAGGTAATATGTATGGGGAAAGACCAGGTATCTCTAAGGCCTCAGCTAGGAATGCTACATTGACAAATTGAGACATCTGTGAGAAAATAATTTTCAAATCCGAGTCAGGCTGTATTATATTTTTTATTAATTGTTTTACCCACTTGGTCTTGGAAAAATTGAAACATCAGGAACATGGTGTGGAAGGAAGGGAGTGGTCGTCTAAAGGTAGACTTCATCTTGTCACCAATTTATGGACACTTAAAAAAATCCACTGTTTGCACTTAATAAAGTGCATGCACCAGAAACAAGGTTAAATAGTTATAGCGTAAATAAACGTCAAAGCGGAGAGCCTTGAGATCGAGGTCTCTTCCCCGTTCACCATAATTTGAGTACCAATGTAATAAGCCGTTATTAGGAATAAAATTTAATGTGCAAATTTCATTCCAAATCTTGTTCCATTGGTAAATATTCAAGCTAATCACTGAAACATTTTTTATATAAGCCTCGGATATAAATTCATTGGATAGTTTGATATCCTTAATCATTAGTGATAGTGTATCTCTGTGTACTCCGCTCTTAATCCCTTCCTCCAACTCCTGGATCCAGATCTTGTTGGCCCTAGCCAAGCTGGTGATGGCAATTGACGGTCTTAACGCTGCCCCACCTAGGAGGTAGATATTTTTCAAAGAGGATTCCTCCCTCTTGTCCATAGCGTCTCTCAGGAATGCTGACTCCTCTGAGACTAAGGACGATGGTCTTGCTGCCTTTACTATGGGAGTATCTACTTTGGTAATGTTGTCCCAGCATTTCGAGTCAGAGGAAGGCAACGGGTAGGTATCCCCGAAGTTTTTAGACATGGAGTATCTCTTGTCTGGCGACTCCCACTGTTTGAGAATGATCTCTTTGATGTGTTTATGGACGAAAAATCCTGAAGATTCGTCCTTTCGGTCGCAGAACATTAAATCCGAAGTACTCGGGGTAGCTGGCTCTGTAATCTGGAGTGATTCATATCTTTGATTAGCTGCCCAAGGCCTCATGAGTGAGGGAGGGTTCTGGTAGAATTCCTGAAGAGATGACTCCTTTCCCCTTCTACCAGTTACCTAGGTCCGCCAAATCCGTTCTTGGCCTATTGGAGAGAGAGGAGTTGATAATGGAAGCTCCCTCGATGGACCAAGGTGCATCATGGACTGGACCTGAGCTAGCATGGATGTTGAGAACTTTTTGAGTGAGCTATTATTAGCTCCTTGACTGTAGCTAGGATTTGATCTGATCCAGTATTCGCCCTCTGTGATAGGCAGGTGGCACTAACTTCTGTCCTCTGAGGGCTGGATTGTCACAAATGGCACATTCTTGTGGTGATATCTCTCTCTTGAGGATCTGAAACACAATAGTTGGGTTAAGGATAACGCAAAACATATTGTGCGCACTCTCTTTGAAAAATCCGCTCACCCCCTGGAATCCGATCGGTCTCTCTTGCTTGAAGACATGATGAGCAGACACTATAAGAGAGAAAGGTTGAGGTAAGATCTGACAAAGGCATGATTTGTGAGCCCCACCAACTAGTACTCACATACGCAGGCAGAACCCCTGCCACACAGCTAGTAAAAACTCACACAGCAGAGGAGCAAAGTAGGAGCTGTTGGAAGAGCAGGAACACTGAGGTCAGTGCTGCATCCAGAGCCAGACACACCAAGTGCTGACTTTCCGATCCAAACTCGGATCACACTGCCGACATGCCTCTATTTGAAACTCCCGGGCTTCCGGACACGTGACGCGGGACGTACTAGCGCGATGACGCCATGCGTCTCGCGAGACTCCCGGTCCCAGGCATGTCGGCTTTCCTCACCCTTACGCACGCGTGAGGTGAGGACTGCACCGCGGGAGAGAGGCTGAGCCCAGAGAGCGGGGGGAGCTGCTTCTACTGCTTGGAACTTGCTTCTGATTATGCTGTAGGCGAGACAGGAGAGAAAAGACTAAGGTAAGAGGGGAGAGGCCATGTTTTAACAGCTTGGGGAGGGGCCTGTATGCGTGACATCACCGGGGATTAACCCATTGTGTTCACTGCCGTGCAGGACCAGGGAAAAGGGTATGAAATCAACTGATTTTTCAAAATGGAAGAGGCATTACAGAAACTAACAATTTAGCAAATATTGATCATTTCCACTGAACTGTCCCTTTATAATGAGTTTTCACTAAACCAATTAAGATTTAACAATAAAATATTAAAATATCTAAATTGACAGAGGACAGGATCTACCTATTGCTTTGTACTTTTTACACTTTGGAAACATGCAAAGCAATTTGAAATACAATTGGATAAATACACAAGAGTCTATCAATATTTTCCACATTTGCAATATAATAATAATATAATAAATATAATGTTTAGCACGGCATTGTGCATTGGCTGCACCACTTTCTTTGATTTTCTTCAAACACAACAATGCAGTAAATGAATAGTGGCCACTTTATTGCATGGGGAGAATGATAGTGGGGGAATGGGGGATATCACCCCTATTTAGCTCTGTCAGTGCAGCCATGTTTTTCTGTCCAACACACTCTGATTGTGTCACAGCTAATTTTCTAGAAGTAGAGCAAATGTGGCCCTAACTTACTTCATAGTAAAAATAATGGTGCCCGGTTTTATTGGATCCATTGAGAGCAACTATTAACTAAGACTCTTTGATACTGTTTCCACATTTCATAGACATATAACCAAGGCTCTTCAAATTCAAAGGGAACATACATTATTATTAAACAAAGCATAACCTTGTTTGTCAGTCCTTCAGTTCACTAGCCACTGTTGTCAGCCCTCCAGCCTAGACATTATTGTTGTCAGTGTGTTACTTAGTGCATAAGAGTTGCACTATTGATGAACAGCGATGACATAGGTAATCGATTTAACTTGCCTGAAGCAGTGGAGGTTGCGGACACTGTAGAGAAAACCGATTGGTCGGGTCTTCCTAGACTAAGCTTGTGATTGCCGATCTGGAACGAGTGAACCAGGCTGCGTGGGGAGAAGGAAGAGATGGACCGTCTCGCACCGTTTGGCAGTGAGTGGGGTTAAAGGAGTTAGGGGATGACAATGTGGACCGTCTTTATTGGACTGTGATTGTTCCAGTAGGGTGTAAGATTTAAATTGGTATCCTCTAAATAGGAGGGTATAACAAAAGCAGTCTGTAATGTATTAAGGTGGAGCGCCTGACACATGGATTGTCTGTGGTGTATAAGTATCCGATCGTATGAATGGGTTGCTGGCGGCCAATTTTTTTAAATGGTCCGATGTAGGAATTATTGGAAGATCATTGAAAAGGTGGCCATACACCAGCACGATATTATACCCGACCGACCGCTCACGCGACGTTCCTGCGATCCTGCCGGAACCACCTCTCCGATCTTATATGCGATCGCAAAACGAATGGGATTTTGCGATCGCATGTCGGTCGCATATAAGATCGGGAGAGGTGGTTCCGGCAGGATCGAGGAACGTCACGTGAACGGTCGGTCGGGTAAGTAATATCGTGCTGGTGTATGGCCACCTTAAGATCTTTAAACGATCTTCCATACACGATCTGATGGTCGTACGATATCAGGATATCCCAATATCGTACGACCGGGATCTAATCGTCTATGGCCACCATAAGATATGTGAAAGTCAGTGATATTCTAATACTTTATTTATGCTTTCTGGACCAGCAGTGCTTAGTTTCAGCAGATTGAGCATGGGCACCCTTTATTGTATCAGACAAAAAATGAAATTCTAGTTTATGAAAGCAAGTCTGAAAAAATCCCATAAGCAGTGTAGCCAATGTGTCTAAAGGATTTTATGGCTTTTCCATGGAAAAGTTTAGTTTGTCTAAATCACTCCTAATACGAAAAATGATTTGCCCTCCTCTGAAAAAGTTTTGCTTTGTGTTGGACGATATCTGTGTTGGGTGCATTGTGTTTGCATAAAAACATAATAATATGTACGATTGCCAATCGTTTCTATTATTCACAGGGAGGGGAGAAATGCTAATTCTCACCTCCCTGTCAATAATAGTTTGCTCAGGGGACACAGCCGAACTTACCTTACCAGGCGCTCCAGTCGCAGGTCCATCTGATCTGACAGCCGCGATGTCCTGCTCTCCCGATCGCGCACCTATCTTTTGTATTGGCGCGCATGCGCCCAAAGATAGACGCATGGTCGGGAGACAGGGGCAATGCGGCTGTCAGAACAGAAGGGGCGAGTGGAGCACCAGGTAAGGTAAGTTTGGCTGTGTCCCCTGAGCAAACTATTATTCACAGGGAGGTGATAATAAGCGTTCTCACCTCCCTGTGAATAATAGAAACGATTGGCAAATCGTACATAATTATTATGTTTTATATGCAAACACAATGCACGCCAACACAGATATCAGTCCAACACAAAGCAAAACTTTTTCAGAGGAGGGCAAATCATTTTTCGTATTAGGAGTGATTTAGACAAACTAAACATTTTCCATGGAAAAGCCATAAAATCCTTTAGACACATTGGCTACACTGCTTATGGGATTTTTTCAGACTTGCTTTCATAAACTAGAATTTCATTTTTTGTCTGATACAATAAAGGGTGCCCATGCTCAATCTGCTGAAACCAAGCACTGCTGGTCCAGAAAGCATTAAATAAAAGTATTAGAATATCACTGATATTTCACATATCTTATGGTGGCCATAGACGATTAGATCCCGGTCGTACGATATTGGGATATCCCGATATCGTACGACCATCAGATCGTGTATGGAAGATCGTTTAAAGATCTTTCAATGATCTTCCAATAATTCCTACATCGGACCAGTTAAAAAAAATTGGCCGACCAGCAACCCAATCATACGATCGGATACTTATACACCCATTCTCACCTCCCTGTGAATAATAGAAACGATTGGCAAACACTTGTTTTTTTGGTTTACAGTTCCTTTAATTTGGCAACAGAAATGTGCCAAAATATAGTTGAAATGTGCAATAAGAGACGTGTGCACCATGAAGAAAGCGGTGAGCTGTTAGATACTGCATGCTGTTTATATTGACAGCTCACCACTCCTGCAAATGGTTACCCTAAAATAAAAACTTTGTAATGTCAAAAGGTTTGTTTTGGGGGCATAAAATCACCGTACAGTTCTATATAAAAAAAAGAAAATCTGAGGCCACAGAGGGAGTTTTATCAAGGGAAAGGGTATATATCAAGGGAAAGGTCATCATTTTATACAAACGTATGTTTCTCCCTGCATACCTTCACTGTTAATCACCAACGGTGCTGCCTCCCCAATCTGCTTAACCACTAGCAGTGGACTCTATACATCAGGAACAAATTAGCAGGGGATATGCACTCAATTGTGAACTATTTCTTTAATGTGACTTGCAGTGCACAAAGTTTCTGGGTTTTCCCCCTTCCTCAGGTGCATCTGAGGAAGGGGGAAAACCCAGAAACGTTGTGCACTGCAGGTTACAATAAGCAAAGGGCATCATTGCCTTAGATTCATGTTTCACGCGACACTAATGATAATATTATTATTGTGGATTTATATAGCGCCAACATTTTCCGTAGCGCTTTACAATTACATGTATACATTCACATCAGGCCCTGCCCCGAAGAGCTTACAATCTAAGCACATTTATTTGACACATACAACCTATCAGTATGTCTTTATTGTTGTGGGGGAAACCGGAATGCCCAGAGAAAACCCACTCAAGCAAGGCAGAACATACAAACTCCTTGCAGATGTTTCCAAGGCTGGAATCGAACTCGGGACTTCAGCACTGCTAGGCATCAGTGCTAACCACTGAGCCACCGTGCTGTGGCTTAGCAATGATTGTAACTCATGACATGTACTTAGTTCAGTGTAATAAATACTGAACTAAGTACATGTCAATAAATAAACTTGCAATAAATATTTTTTTACCTTGAAGGGTAAGTTCACCCTCAAAACAAGAATTTATAATAACCAGGACCCCCTAAACCGAGGTTTCACAATACTTGCCTTTTTTCAACGCTTCTAAGGATACTTAAAAAGTCCAATCCCTCGCCAGCTGGTTTATCCCTCTCTGCTGCAATGGCAAGCTGGTAACGATCATCAGCCATTGGCCGTAACATCATTTTCAGGGCCTTGACTGATGGCCAATTAATGAGTTTCTGGTTATTTATATAAATTCTTGTTATGTGCATGGAGGGACCCTTTATAAATAGTTCCAATTATGTTGCTACTTCATAAATATAAACATAACATAATCTTTATAACTTTACATATTTTTTAAACCTAGGTAATAGACTGCAGAGACATAACTTATAACTTATAACTTTGCTTGAATGTAAGTATAATATAGGTCTCCTTAAATAATTTTATTAAAACTAATTCAGTGTGAGGCCATGTTTTCTGGCTTTGTTTGCTGTTACTTAAAATTACATATATATATTTTAAGGTGAACTACATTAATTTTAGGTCCAACTTTTTTTAACAAAGGAAGAATCTTCTGTGCTTTACAATTAAAAAGGCCAGTCTCACTTTCTGAAAAGCTGATTATGGATTTTCTATATGCTATGGTTTAGAGCAGGCTTAATTAGTAGCAAGGTAAAAAAAAATAGGATCAATCCAATTAATCCCTATGAGAGGGCACAAAAAGTTGATTAAAAAGTACATTCCCACATTTCTGTATGATTAACAGTAGTTCAAGAGACAAGTTCAGCTCAAAGGGGAACTGCTCATGATCTCTTCATTTTACAAGAAAAAAAGTATGCTAATTTTAAATCAGATATTTGGGGTTTCTCTTTTGTCCTTTGTTTAACCAGCAGTCCACATTTTTGCTAAAGCACAATTCGTTCTACCCTTTTTTATGAAAATAGATTATTTTGTGAATAAATATATTGATTGTGTCATACACATTAACTGGAGTAAACACTGCATTCACAACTTTATTGTAGATGATCCATTTGATAAACCCCCTTGCAAAGGATGTTCTTCTTACCTCATGGAACCATACATAAAGTGTGCTGAATGTGGACCTCCTGCATTTCTTCTCTGTTTACAGGTAATCTCATACATGAAGTTACACATTGTTTATACATTTGTATTTGCTTGGTATTTATGTCTGAGTTGCAACAAGACAACGAATTGCTATTTAGCAAAGAATAATTTAGCAATTGTTCAGCTATGATTATGCAAGTAATTACTGTGACTCTGTAAACTAACATGTAAACCTACATATGTAGCCTTATAAGTTAGTAATCCAGGTATAAGTTTCTGGTACTAACATTTGTGACTTGTAAAAGATTCAGCGTTATTTTGTTATGCAATGTGAGATACAGTATATTTTTCTGAATTGTTAATGTCACTGTCATATTGGATTGAATAGGAAATAGCTGTAAGACAAGTGAATTGACAAGAGAAAACTGTGGTAATGACTTCATTAAAATGGGATATTGAAATTCTTATTATCTTACTGTAATAAAGTAATATTAAGTCATAGAGGATTTGTACAGTTTTTTTTTTATAATAGTCACATGATCTTAGACACAGCAGTGGCTTTTATCCGGGCATAATGCACAGTTGCTTAATTATAAATTTATGTGTCATAAATCAATAACTGCTGTTTTATCATTTTAGTGCTTCTCAAGAGGCTTTGAATATAAAAAGCACCAAAGTGACCATAGTTATGAGATCATGGTATGTATCAATTTTGCTTTATGCTGTGTATTTATAACAACAAATGATTTACAGTTTCTTTTTTATAACTGAGAAATCTCAAAGGGTAACTGTGGTCTCGAATTCTTCCAAATTGGTAAGGATTATATAAAAAGCCTTCCATTGTACCTTGAAAATAAAACCTAAATCACATCTCTAGATAGAATTTGTGAGAAGTTATTGCTGGAACGGTTAAGCAATGTGACCAGTCTCTGTCTGCATTAATAGGCTCCTCTTCTCAACTTTCAATTTTTCCCCAGATACTTCCTGATTTCCCCAGCATTAAGTCTTAACTGAGCATGCTTCTCCCCCGGGGCGGACGGGTGAGGCAGAGGTCAGGTGATATCACTCAACCTACAGGAAGCAGGAAGTTTGAACATTCACCCCAATGTAATTTCTCACAGGCTCCAGACAGAGATGGGATTGTCAGCTCATTTTAAAGGAAATACTGCAGGCTTTCCTTCAACAGTAACTTGTTTTGAGACCACAGTTGCCCTTTAAGTACAGGTTTCAGGATCTAAAATTTGAACTATAGCTATACGTGATATTAATTATATTTGCTAAGATACTGTAAAAATGTGAGCATGAGTATAAATATATGCAAGGTTCCAGGTTATAGCAGCACACCTTTTTTTAATAATCTGCAGATGTGCAAATCTTCAAAGGGGAAGCATTATTATTCACTGATGTAAAATGGCCACTGATGTGAAGCAATTGATGTAATTTCCTATCTAAAACCTAAAAAAGGGGGGCCATTTTGGTCAACTGTTTGATTTGTTCTTACAAAGCCTGATGAAGGCTAACGGTAGCCTGAAGCATTGCTGATAAATGGGAACTATGGAATATGTGTATTGAATTGAATAGATTTTGAAAATATTGTACTTCTTCCTGTATTTTATTCTTTATATAAATATATGCATACAGATAGTAACTGATAAAATGGTAAGACAGGCTTCTTGTGGCATTAAGGGAGGTGTGACAGCTTTGATTGAGTTAACTACTAGAAACCCAAGGTTGAGGCCTATATAACCAAGACAAACTCACAATAGAAATAAATTATTATTTTAACTAAATCGCTAAAATTAATTCTCAGATTAGGCATTTTATAAATACCGCAAGTGTCCTTCTCAGGAAGTTTCAAAAAGTACACTGCAACTGGTACATACATATGCTTACAAATAAATTTCTCTCACAAAAAACATTTAATTCTTCTTATTACAGGTAAATATTTATTCTAGACCTGCTTTAAAATATTATGTCCATTGCTTCTGTTTAAAAAAAATACTACAGTATGACTTCACTGTAAGGCAGAATATACAAGCAATGGCAAAATACAAAAAGGCAAATATATTTTATCTTTAAACCTTACTGCACATTGTTTTTGGTGCGCTTAACATTTTTACTTTGCAGGTAATCCTTTTAATAAGAACTAGCATACATTTACCATTATAATGTTTCACAGTGAAGATATTTTTTTGTTTTTGATGGTTTTGTTCTTTATTGTGAAGATTATCCATCTTAGTTATAAGTAAAAAGTAATATTTGGGATTTCTTTCCCAGACTTCCAACTTTCCTGTTCTAGACCCCAGCTGGACTGCTCAGGAGGAAATGTCCCTTCTTGAAGCAGTAATGGATTGTGGATTTGGAAACTGGTAAACCTCATTTTTTATATTCGCTTTGATGTTAAACTTCAATGTAATGCAGAGGCAATTTTTTTTTAGATTGGTGGCTAGAAAAGGTTGTTTCCTACTGGCTAGTGCTCCAGTGATTGCAGTTAATTTCTCTGCTCTGTGCCATCTCTAAGGTGGGTGTGCTTGTTAAGCTAGTAACTCAGTTAGCCAGGGAAGTATTTAACTTATCAAGTAATTGCCTAGTTTCTAATGTAGAAATCCAAAACTTAAAAAATAAGTAAGCAATCCAGTCTATTAATAAAGAATTAAGCTCCAAAGTTCATATGTGCTAGACTTTTCCATCATTTACCTGTAACTGAGCCAGCCTCATCAGCCCTATTGACGATTTCAGGTCCTAAAATCTTGAAGGTTCCGGGGGCCCTTTTCAGTTCTTTCTATAGATTTTTTAATAAGATTCAAATCAGGTTTAATTGGGCCATTCTAGCAGCTTTATTTTCTATTACTGAAACTAATTGAAAGTTTTTTGGCTGTGTGTTTAGGATTATTGTCATCATCATTCATGTTCCTACCATCTAGAACTGTTTAAAAGTATTCATATTTCTCATGTGATATGCTGGGCAAAACCCATTTTAAATGAAGGGGTTTAATTTAAATTTAGGAAGATCAGTCATTAATAGTACAAAGCTAATGGAGCACTCCATAGTAAAACTAAATTAAATCTAATCATTAATATTATTATTAAGTGCTACTAGTGTGAAAAATTAATACAAACTTAAAGATGGTCACCTCACATACCACAGATTATCATAGCATCTTTGCATGTGCTTACTATAATGTGTGGGGTTATAGAATGTGCAGTGATTGCTTGTTTATTGCACAGACAGCATGGGTCTGGACCAGTTTATTTTGGATTTAATTTACATTCTCCATTTTAGATTCATAATAGTGTTTCCTACATAAAAAGGTGCCCCAGATCATGCAAGACTAATGATCGATATGTGAGGGACTGGACTCTCCTTAGGCTAAAGACACACTATGCTGGACTACAACGTGTGTTACTGACTGTTTGAGCTGCGATCCGTGCAACACAATCCACAACCGGAGTGCATGCAATATGCAAAAAAATGGTGATAGGATGCTCACAAGAGAATCTCAGTGCATGCAATGTGCCCATGCGCTGTTCTGCAATTTTCACACGCTAACAGATCTCAAGCACAATCGCTAGCGTGTGCTAGCCCTTACTCCATTTAGTTAAAGCTTCCCAAATTCAAACAGAAATTCCTAAAATCCATTTTTATTTTATTTTTTCAACTGCATTTTTGTTTATGAAAAAATAAGTTAACAGTAAAAACAAAGTGGCAACATCATCTTTTGAGACTAGTAGTTGAGCAGGCCTGTTTGTGACAACAGCTGCAATCCAGAAGAGAGCAAGTATCTGTGTGAGATGCTGGCTTTCTTGCAGAACCTTAGGGACGTAAGTAACTATAATGATCCTGGGTTTGAAGGATGGGAAGTATTGATTTGTGTTCTGGGGGTGGACATGCCCTTTAATGTTTGTATATATCAAGTCTGGTTAACGGTTAAAAAATGATTTTATTCAACATTTTGATTCTTTTGTAGGCAAGATGTAGCCAATCAAATGCGAACTAAGACAAAGGAAGACTGTGAAAAACATTACATGAAATACTTCATAAACAACCCACTCTTTGCAAGCACTTTACTGAGTCTGAAACAAGCAGAGGAAGAAATGAATGTAGACACAGCTGTACCATTCCTTTGTATGTAATAAAATATTAAAGGGTATCTTTACTCAAAAAAATCGAATTTTCAAAAAGTGTACCTTCAGATACAGCAAGATCCCACTGCTCCAAAACTTTTTTCAGATTTTAAATATGAGCTGTAGATTCTGAAAAAAAGAGTCCAGTGTAGCTGGACTCTTAATGTATCAGTTCCTCCTGTGATCCAGCAACTAGAGGATCCTGGGGCAGCTGACATTGCTGCTTCGCAAGAAAGCAACAAAGTTGATTAATATTTTAGTTCATCTTTAGTTTTAGTTCACCTTTAGTTATCAGATATCTAACGTAAATGTTTTCCCTGAAAATAATTTTGATTCAGAGTATATTTGAAACCGTCATATGCTAGCCATACACCACACATACACACAAGATATTATTATAGCTATATATATATTGTGTTCAAATGTCAACTACAAAAACATTGGGCTGTTGTCCTAAGATTTCAGGAAATTTGAGAGGTAAGTTTGTAGTGTATGGCTTAAAGGGTATCTTTACTCTAAAATAATTGATTTTTCAAAAGGTGTACCGTTAGATACAACAAAAACCTACTACTGCTCCAAAACTTTTTGTAGATTCTGAGAAATCATAATTTGAAAACACAGCATTTACAGGGAAAAAACTGTCACTCCAGAAGCAGAAATTACAATATGTTACCCTTCCCTGACCTCTTTGCCTGCCTTCCAGCATACTTTCTGCAACATTTAATAGAATCAGCAGAGAAAAGGGGGGAGGGAGGGGGAGATGTGCAATGTCCATGGTGAGGCTGTGCAGTACTTATAAGTGTCGTAGACACTACAAAAAGGCAGTGAGTAAGAGAGGGGATGGGAATAAGGAGTGTTCACTTTAATATTAATAATTTAATGACAAAGCAAGCACAGATAAATATATGAGTACCAGCGTTTTACTTTTCTCAAATTGTAGTTTCAGAAAAGGTAAGGTTGTTTCAGTGAGTATAGTGACCCTTTAAATTGTTACTAAATTAGGATCAGTCACCCGATATACATCTCATATTGTAATGATACACATGAGTAATAACAATCTTCACAATTTTCTTGTTTTCGCTGTGTAATTCTATTTAATTGCATTAATGTTATTTTATTATTTAGCTGCAGAAGACCCACCAAGACCAACCTTTGACTCTTTACTTTCCAGAGATATGGCAGGGTATATGCCTGCACGTGCAGATTTTATAGAGGTAACCCTTTTTTTGTAAATAATGATGCATAATACTCTTCAAGAAATGAAACCTTATTTGTATTTGCATTCTTCTTTCTGATGTTTTTATTCCAACAGGAATTTGATAACTACGCAGAGTGGGATTTAAGAGATATTGATTTTGTTGAGGATGATTCGGATATTTTGCATGGTAAACTGCTTTTTATCATTTATTTTTTCCCTTTTGTATTTTTTATTGCCCAAAATCAAGTAACTTCTGACTTTAACAATTAAACAATGATCCATTTTTCAAAATTCCATATAGGACTTTCAGGAGAACCAAAGTTCTGTTTGGTTTTTATTGAATTGTAACTTCAATTGTAACTTCAAAGCTTTTTGTGTCACTGCTTTATTGTTCTACAGCCCTGAAAAGTGCAATGTCCCCAATTTAAATTGACTGTTGCCAGGGCTGGTCTGTGTATGACCCCTGACAGTATGACCCCTGACAAGCATAAAACAGAAGCATAGCATGATAAATGGATGATGGCAATTTCGGGGCTAAGATTTATAAAAGATAAGGCAGGATTCAGGGGGCAACCTTAAGGGTTTTTTTTGTAAAGATTCAGTTTTCCCTTTAGTTGTCCTTTAAAGGGATAAAAAAAACATTTTCTTTAAAAAAGGGGGCCTTTTCTTCCCTTAACATAAATCTATAGCTTCTTCTGTTTGCATGAAAAAATAAAATCTGTAACATCCAAGGGGCAGTGGATACATTATTTTTCTGTGTACCCCAGTCCCCATCTAAACAGTGTACGCATGATTAGTTGGTGGAAAATAACAGCCACAGATGGTATCATTGGTTGGAGATGTCATCTCCAGGAGTGCTGTGCAAACCGGAAGTTGACATATGCACTAGTATATATGTAGGTGCGCACGCTTCACTGCCAGGTAGTTGGGTCACGCCTCCCTACTGCTCCGTTCCCAGCAGTATTGGTTACACAAAAGTAAAGTAAAAGGAAGGGGATGCCACTCAGGAATGCTGCATACACATGGTGCATTATTTTTCCTGTAAGAATAAAGCACCTTGTGTATGCAGCATTCCTGTATGACCTCCCCTTCCTTACCTTTATGATATCTGCACTGTCCCTTGGGTTTTATGGTTAATCTATTATCATCCAAATGGAAGAAATTAAAGAGACCATTGAGGGTCTTTGTAAAGATAAGAAAAGGCTGTTTTTTGGGGTTTTTTTTAGCATTTTTTTTTTAAATTAAAGTTCCCCTTATTATATTCATGCAGTAAGCTCCTTCTTGATTAACATATGTTCTCCAGTGCCAGAGATGGGAGAATCATCGGTGGCACTGACTGGGAGGGAAGAAGTTTTTTATTGTACAAGTATAATTCTCCTTTAATTAGATGACACATTGCAAAGATTCTGAAATATTTTAATGACTGAATGGGTTAAACTAAGCTATGATATTTGAAGGTTATTATTATTTGAGGGGACAGGACAGGGCAATTGCCAAGGAACCCAAACCATAGTCTTTGAATTATTATGGTTGGGGTGGGCAAAACAATGTTTTGCCCTGGGGTCCCTACAGAGCTTTATATATTGTTTTGATTTGATAGATCTGTTGCAGCTGTTTAGTGACCAAACACTGTTACCTGTTATATATTAAACCTAAATCTACATTTACTAAGGAGTTTGGAGACCTTACTCATACTTCCCATATACCTAACCCATGTGGTGGGCTGCCATGCTGGTGCTGACAGCACCCCCACTCCTCCCACTGCTGGACACACACTCCCTCTCTGACGGCTGGCACATGCATGACTACCTTAGACATAGGGGTGGAACTACCAGAGGAGCAGGAACAGCAAAGCAGGGGGGCCTGGGAGCCAAAGGGGCCCCATCTTATTTTTCCTATGACAGATGTAGACTCCTCCAAGAAAAACCACTGTGGATGAAGCACGTATAGGAGCCCCATCATAGTTTTGCTTGGGGGCCCAGGAATTACTGGTTATGCCACTGCTTAGATATGCAAATAAAATATCAAAACATCCTAAGGTATAAGGATTATCCCTTCTAAAAGTGTAGTCCATTTGTAATTGTACATTGTCACACATGGAATTAAACAAGTGTTAAACATAAGGTGAGCGATTAAATTCAGTAAATCTTTAGTTCCCATTTATTTGTTTTAAACAATCTCTAGTGCAGATTACATTATGGCACTACATATTTTACTGGAGATAGAATGTATGTACTGTATAATCTTTAATTTAATTTTATTGTTGTCTACTCTCTGATTTTCTTGACTTGTAAAGACAATTTGTAACATTGATTTTCTTTAAACTCTAGCTTTAAAAATTGCAGTTGTGGACATATATCATTCAAGGTTAAAAGAAAGGCAGCGAAGGAAAAGGTTTGTCTATGTGTGTTGGTGCATATTAATTTAAAGTACAACTAATTTCTTAGAACAAAGCTGAATCAGAAGGTTGAGCTCCTTGATATAAAGGCAGTAATCTGTGTCTCGCGTCTCATTTTGATGGGATATCATGTACACAGGTAAAATGATAATTTGCGCAGAAAATTTCTTGTTAAGTATATAGGTAGTGTTGTGTTACTACACAATACATTATTATTGGAATAATTAGCATTGGAAACGGTCATTCTGACCAGAAAGGTATGGCAGTCCCAAACGTTCTCCTTATACGTTATATAGGGAGAACGATTGTGACTGTGTATACTGCCATCTGTCAGACACAATCTGCGGTCACATAGGTGTCAGGGGCAGTTGTTACACCAGTGGAGAATGCTACTGTGTTTACCCACCTTTATTTTGAACTGTGTTTACTCCTCAAGGCTGATGTCCAACTGCCCTGCATAAAAAATCCATGCGTTTCTGTGCACTATAAAATTCACAAGGCCTATTCATTTGTGTCTGCTTTTTATGCACTTCTATCTAAATTGGATTGGGACAGAAATCGACCAAAAATTGTGATCTCATGCATTAGAAAAACGGATTGCAACTTTGCATGATTTACATTATAATTAAAGGGACAGTTCAGTGGAAATTATCAATATTTGTTAAATTGTTAGTTTGTGTAATGCATACTTAGTTATTCTACATATTCTCTCCCATTTTGAAAAATCAGTTGATTTCATACCCTTTGCTGTTCCCTGCTGTTGACATTAGTGAGCTGCCATTTCAGGTTCTAATGGCCCTTCTTCTTCCCAGGATACACCACATCCTTGGAATGTTCCTAACAGTAATTTCTACTGATTGGCTAAGTAATAAGAAATTATGCTGAAAATGCTGAATCACACCTTAAAATCAATACAATTGTTGATTACTACCTTGCTTCCTGTTTTCCCATTAATCCCAGCTGATGATATCAGACAAAATAAATTATAGCCAAATGAAGCAGTAGTTTGAGTCCTCATTACATGGAAAATTAGGTGGATGTAAATTATTTGTAGACTTGGGTTCTTCTTTAAAGTGCATCTAATGTACAAAATTTAATTACTGTGGAAATTATATTCCTTTTGCATATGGCTTTCTATAAAAACCCAGACCATAAGCACTTCTATTACATACAAGTCCCATGCCATGGAGTACCCTAGAGTGTGTGTCTGTGATATTATTTCCTTTTTTTTTTTTTTTTTTTGGTGTTTAAAACACTGTACATTATATTGGTAAGTTTAGTGAGCATAGCAAAATAATGAGCAATGGACAACTGTAGACCAGATAGCAGACCAGACTGCAATATGTGTCAGAAATGTTACAGGTGACCTAAATCTAAATTATAAATGAGCTTTTAAAGGGCATCTATAGTGAAAAAACCCCATTGCAAAGTTAAATTAATGTAATCTGTGTTGCCTTTCTCCTTCCTCTGTCAGTGACTGGTTTTCCATGGTGTCAGATCTCTGTGCAGCACCCCCCCCCCCCTTTCTCCCTCCCCTCTGTTACCTCCTCCATGTCTAAACACCGGTTGCCTGACAAGCTTCTCATGTGCAGTAAAAGTTCAATATTCTGAAAAACACACTCATATACGGTGGGCAATAGAAAACAAGCTGCCCCGGAGATATGGAGGATAAAAGGAGAACAGTAGTTTACTGCTGCAACACGATCTTTCTCTTTATGACCCATCATCAAACAGGGAAATCTATCAAGAAGGGAGGTCAAGTCCAGCCTTATCTCTGCAGTCAAAGCTACCTCTCTCCCTTTGCTAATGTTCTTATCTCTGTGTTCTAAGGGAGGAGGGATGGACTTGAGCAGGGAAAAGGGGCTTGTCACAGGGATTTGATTGACATTACAAGTAGGAGTAGAGGAATTTATACATGTATTCTTCTAATTTGTGTACCTCAGGACAGAGAGGGAAACTGAAGAAAGTAAACTGGGTTGGGCTTTATAGAACACATGAAAAGAAAGAAAAATGGATAACTATAAATCTTACCTCTAAAGTCAGATTTACAAAATTAGTGTATTTTTCTTTGTGGTTCTGGCTTTTGCTGAATTCTGTAAACAAAGTCAACTTTTTCCCTAATGCTGGCCAAACACTGGATTTATTTACAATTGTTTCAGCTGTCGGTTTGATATGGATGTCATTTTAATTATTATATTGGGCAGAGCAGAGGTACTACCTGCCAGAGTTACAGCAAAGTTCCTTGGCATGGACCATTTTTTGCAATCAACATTAGCATGATGTCATTTGCAAAAAAAACCAAGTCGGTTGTAAAAATGTCACAGGAGTGTCTGTAGGTACAACATGTAAGGACTAGTTTACATGGCAGATTTTTTGCTTCTGATTGATCCCCAATATTTTAGTTTTATCCGATTGGCTGGAGATCAGAAGAAAAAACAGTAGCCAAACAGTCAGTCCAGAGCAGTTTTTGTCTGTAATTGGTCATCTTGACATTTTGAACATTCTGGTAAATCATGACAATAATGCACGTACAGTAATGTGTGCACAATAATATCAGACCAAAATATTGTTTCATGCCTGAGACAGATTACACACAGATTTTTATATTGATCGGTAAATTGGCAAAGAGTATTATTGACCAAAATATGGCTGTGTATGTCAGGCGTATACAGCGTACCACAGATAACTGGCACACAGCAATTAAAGGGACAGTTCAGTGGAAATTATCAATATTTAGTAAATTGTTAGTTTGTGTAATGCATACATAGTTATTCTACATATTCTCTTCCATTTTGAAAATCAGTTGATTTCATACATTTTGCTGTTTCCTGCTGTTGACATTAGTGAGCTGCCATTTCAGGTTCTAACGGTCCTTCTTCTTCCCAGGATGCACCACATCCTTGGAATGTTCCTAACAGTAATTTCTACTGATTGGCTGTTGCATGGGTCAAAGATGCTCAGATCTCTACTGAGCAACTGAATCAATCCCAGTGCTGGGTCAAGGGCAAGACCATAACGGTCTCTACTAGGGGTCCTGCAAACAGGAAGTCAGTATTTCGGTTGCGTTTATTTATACACAGACACAATGCTGAATTGGCAGATTGAGGTAATTGGGATGAAAAAATACTGCTCTTTTTTTCTGAAAAGTACATGTATTTGCACTGAACTTCCCCTTTAAGATCAGCAGGCTGGAAACCTAGTTTCAGAAACACATTACGGAGCTGTTGTAGCTCTAAGCTGATATAAGAAGCCTTATGCATTGGGTATATTATTTCAATAATTTCAATCATTTTAATTTTAGGTTTTATTTGCCATTTGAGTAGTAATTAAAAAGCACCTGAAAATATGCAAATGTTTTCTTTTTGTAGAATTGTAAGAGACCATGGCCTCGTGAATCTTAGGAAATTTCAGAGTAAGTGTTTTTCCCTATTACTTTCTTTTATTCTTTTTTATCTTTAGATTTATTATTTAAGAATATTATCAGTGTTCCAAAAATATGGTAAAAGCAAATCCACCCTGGTATAAACCCTTGTTTTTCCTGTGCTTGCGTGGGTTTGCTGCAGTTACTCAAGCATATCCTATAAGGCATACTTATAAGCTTTTTGATAGCTTTTCGGGACAGGACCTAAAATAGGTCCTAAATAGGCTGTGTACTGTTCATCCCTATATAAAAATAAATAACATGCAATATTCAAAGAAGCACAGCTTACTTATATAAAATATTTGAACATGTGAAGCTTTGAAGTTTTTAGGGGCTAATGTAAGAGGTGCATGCTATTATTTTCCAGCAACTAATCATACGCTTTTGTATTGGGCTTACTCTAGTTAGATAACATCTATTTGATTGCTACAGATGAATAGGACAGTAAAAACTTTTATACCTCTTGCATCAGCCCTTTAGACCAAATCCAGATGAGTCCATAGGGGAGATACAATAACAGGTAGAATCATCCAAATAAATGTAAAGCCTGCAAGTTAGCGTGGTCTTTACACTTAACTTATGGGGCCTGCAAAGTTATTTTAATAGTGCTGGGCACATGCCACATTTTTAAAAGTAAGGTCTTACTCTACTTTGTAGTACAAAACTTACCTGAAGAAAGGCAACAGGCTGGATCACCTTACTTTCCGGGATAGTTGTCTTAAGTATTAGTAGCTTGCGTGATGCCTTACGGACACTCCACCCCACCATATGTCCAAACTGACTGAGTGGCCACGCTTTCACAGGAGAGTCGGAAACCTCCCTGATTGAACCAGTAATAAAACAGATGTCTTAAGTAGTCTTGCTACATGAACCAAAGTAAGGCTTCACTTGGCTGCACTCTAAACCAAATGAGATGTTGATTTTACTGGGTATGCAAAGACTGATATTTCAACGCGATAGACTGATCAACATTTTTAAGCAGTCAGCTGGGACCATTGGAGACTGTATAAAATTTACTACTGTGTCCAATCGGACATTTGCCTTATTTGACCAACCATAAGACTGACATCGGTCCATCACGGCTGAAAATTACTTCTGACTATTCAGCCCGATCAACCGAAATTTTGGTTTTGGTGGGCAATCATGCCAAAATGTTTGTACACAACCTTTTGGGTAGTGGCAAACTGCAGCTGCCCAGAGTTACTGTATCCGCTGTGAATACAAATGTTTTTTTGATCTACTAGAAATACTTAAAATTTGTCACTTGCATTGTACTTTTCTCTTCCTTTCTAGTTTTAGAACGAAGGTATCCCAAACACATTCAAGAGCTTTATGACACTATGAGACGATTTGCCAGGATTTTGGGACCATATGAGCACGACAAGTTTATTGAAAGCCATGCATGTAAGCAACATTCATTATTTTATGAATATTTATATATAAAATGATTTCCAACAAGTTCTATTTGCACTCATCCCAATTCTTTATTATATCCAGGTGCCTTCAAACCATGTAGCTCTATTCCAGTGTATAATATAAAAAGCGACCCAAGCACACTGCAACTTGGTTAATTCAATGTTTTGACAAATTTAATTGCTTGTCTTACCTACTGATAACTATCTTTTAAGCATTAAAAAGTTGCATGGAAAATTTTGATCAACCTTGTTACAGTTTGTTCGGGTAATTTTGTAAAGACATTTTAAAATAATTATAAAAATATATGCATGGTGAAGGACTGCACAAATGGATCTTTGGGCCATGGAACATGTTATATAAAGCACACATATGATATCTTTGATGGGCCCTTCAAATAGTGTCTGAATACCTTAGGCTACGTTCACACTATGAGGCTGCCTAATTCTGCAGTGTTATCGCATAGCAATGTCCATTGATTTTAATGGCACCATTAAGCAGCAAACTGCTGCAAACAGTGCGATTGCAGCTGATAGGTGTGAACCCGTACCGTTCACTATCGGCAAAGCGTTTTGGCGCTTGACATGTCACCAAAATGTCCTTGTGTGAACGAGCCCTAACATATCTCTAGTGTTGAACAGTTTGGTATGCTTGGAACTTTTTAAGGCTATCCATATTGTTTTGATGGTTATCTATTTTACCATCTATTGTTTTATTTTAAAATATGCCCCAGGTTTTAGTGATCTGATGTTAAAAGGGGCATGCTGTGAGTGCATATATAGGGAGGTTTAAGTGGCAATATTTTGGCTTGATCGACCAAAATTTTGTTTGCTGCAGTTGATTGCCCTGAAATAATTGTGAACATTGTCTGATGTGTACACAGCCATAGGCCATTCTAGGATGGTACACCATCCCCTGCTCCCATTTACTATTCTGCGTTCATCCCCCTGTCATTGACCAGTAAATGGAGAGAACCCAGAGTGTTTTTTGTTAAAGTTAAACTGTGGTCTCAAAACAAGTTAGAGTTGAATGAAAGCCTGCAGTATTTCCTTTAAAATGAACTGACAATCACAGCTCTGGCTGGAGCCTGTGAGAAATTACATTGGGGTGAATGTTCAAACTTCCTGCTTCCAGTAGGTTGAGTGACATCACCTGACTTCTCCCCGGGGGAGAAGCATGCTCAGTTAAGGCTTAATGCTTAAGAAATCAGGAAGTTCCTAAAGGAAAAATTGACAGTTAAGAAGGGGAGCCTATTAATGCAGGCAGAGGCTGGTCACATGACTGAAAAAAGGAAGTGTTCAAGCAGGAACTAATATTGCTGAACCTTTCCAGCAATAGATTCTCACAAATTTTATCTAGAGATGTGATTTAGGTTTTATTTTAAAGGTATAATGGGAGGCTTTTTATATAATTCTTAATAATTTGGAAGAATTCAAGACCACAGTTACCCTTTAATGCAAAGTCTGTAACACACACAAGTAATAAATATTCTTTACAACCCCTTCTGAGTTTTGAAAGTCCGTTCCCGTTGTGGTACAGCAGAAGAGTGAATGAAGTCTTCAGCTTGAGAGGACTTAGAAGCAGAGTAACAATAAACTGAAATTACTTTATATGAATGTACAATATTATTCAAGATACTGCTATAATTTATCCTATATGCGGTGTTATTAATTGTTCATTGAATTCAGATGTTCTTAATATATATTTAATGTGAATTTCTTAAGTGGAGTATGAACTGAGAAGAGAAATCAAGCGTTTGCAGGATTACAGAGTTGCTGGCATCAAAACATTTTGTAGTAAGTGCATAATGGATTTTTCTATTTATTTTTGTGCTTTATACTGTGTAAAATGTTTTAGCTCCTATGAGATTTATGTAGAATGGTAGATGAATATACAGAGGTGCTAAAAAAGAATTTTCTTATTTTAATAGCACAATTGTCTACAAGGATAATGCAAGAACAAGACTTTTTTTTTTTTTAAGGTTGGACTAGATGGACGTCTATCTTTATTCAACCTCAAATACTATACTATACTATTTATTTTACAAACAAAAGAAATAAGACTGTAGTAGAAAGTTAAATAGAGAAAAACTTTACGTAAGTCTATCAATTCAACTAAGTTTGAATGCTGTTTGCAGTGTCAGAAAAGGACTTTAAAACTTTAAAAGTTCTCTAAGAAAAGACAGCCTGCCTCTTCTTTTCTCAATTTTAAGTAAATGCATTTGGAAAATATATTTTTTTTTTACCGTTTTTATTTAAGGTCGGTATCCATAAAACAGTAGTCATTACATGCATAAAAGTTTTGGTTACAACGTGATATCGTTCAGATAAGCTTATTATCAACAGTCAGATAGTTACAAATGATATACTTTAGATTCAGTTGGAAAATATTTAATGCAAAATACTAAGATTACTGATCCAACATACAATTTATAGAAATTGAAAATATTTAACAAAATTGCTGATCATGCACTATGATAAATATATGAAGCTACTGCATATCTACATTATTGACTCTGTATTAAGAACAGAATAATTTTTTGTTTCATGATTAATGTTTTCATTGGAAACAAGCCCTGCCCCTGACTGTGAGAGATGTAAGATTTGGATAATACTTAAAGGACAACAATATAAATATAAAAAAAAATCACTCCCATTACATGTCCACACTTCCAGCAGCTGAAATCACTGACTCACATTTACAACCTTGCTGCCCTCCTTTAGATGTCACACAGCAAAGATGAGTGCTAAAAGCCCGCCTCCTAGAGGGCCCAGGGCCTTGATTAACATAGAACATGTCTGTTACAACCTCTCTCCTCCTCCTCTTTCAGTTAAACAAACTTGAAATGTCCTGTTGCTAGGATACAGCCTAGATAATCAAGCTGATAAAGGGTGGGTGGAGAAGTGTTTTTTCACGTGCTAGCTTTGAGTGGCAGAGACAGAGGCAGACAGAATTGTTACGCCCCCTTCACAGCATGGCTAATTGAAGGCAGAGAGAGGCTCGAAATCAGGAAAAAAATGTATGGGGAGGGCTGTAAACCTTTACTCTTTTTAATGCAATTAAAAAAAAATGCATTGAGGCAATATAGTTATCCTTTAAAGCTTATCAGTAATGAATTTATCTAAATATCAGTGCTAACATAAATGTTAATCTGGAGCGTATAACTATTCTATGCTTACCCCCCCAGGTGCAAAAATCTATGACCGTCTAAAAAAGTCCCGTGAAGAAGAGCGCTTGAAGCGAACAATGCTTTCTGAAGTTCTTAACTGTATTCACGATGGAAACGCCTGCCATCAGTGGCTTAAACGGCAAGCTGCTATGTACGTAAAATATTTTTTTCTTCTCTGTATCTCTTAATATCTAGAGCATTTAGTTAGATCAAGTGGACGTAAAGTTTAGTACTTGAAGACTTTTCGCTAATCATCTGACTGGCTTTCTCAATTTAGAATGTCTTGTACAAGAATCTGTTAGCAATAAATACCCTGGAATGTGTCCAAATCCACATAAAACTGCAATGCAATCAACACCTTTTGAAAGCATGGTGTTGATTGCATTGTAGCTAAGAGGTGCTATCAAAACTGCCCAGGGTAAGGCATAAAAACAGCATTGAACATGGCAGACAAATGGTGTTGAACCCCCCTACCTCCATTCAGACTTGGTTTCATTATTTTTACATAAATGGCCCCCTTGACACCTCTTGACATTACAATCTTCAAGGGTCACTATACTCACTCAAACAACTTTACATTATCTGAAACTACAATTTGAGAGAATTAAAATGGTGGTACTCCCATATTTATCTGTTCTTGATTTGTTATTAAATTATTAATGTTTAGTGAGTGCTCCTAATTGCCCCATCCTCCCTTACTCACTGCCTTCTTTTAGTGTCTGCGACACTTATAAGTTTTGCACAGCCTCACCATAGGCACTGCTCTGCTTGCACATCTCCCCCTCCCTCCCCTTTTTTCTTTTCTCTGATGATTCTCTTAATTGCTGCAGAAAGTGTGCTGGCAGGCAGCTAAAGATCCTAGTAAGAGGTCATGGAGTGACAGGTCTTTCTCTGTAAATGCTGTGATTAAAGGGCAACTCCAACCTCATAAGAACATCTTTTAGAAAAAATGGCCTCTTTAAAATATGTTTATATCTTACTTTGTCCTATGAATTCATTACTGTATGCCTGCTATGCTTCTGGATGCCTCATGGAAACTGAGCAATTTAGAAACCTGTACTGAGCTTGTACTGAGCCTGGGCATGCCCAGAAGAGTCAGACAGGGGATTAACATTCAGTCATTTGCTGTGATGTCAACTGTCAAATCCATAACTGACAGTTACTAACTGGAAGAAACAGGAAGCAGAAACAGGGGAAACAGGACATTGTGCAGGATTTCAAGTTAGACTTATATATTTCACATTTCAAACTATTACCGTTTAGGATTTTGTGGGGTGATTTACCTGTATGTAAGTTTTAATTTTGGGGCTGGACTTGCCCTTTAAAATGGTGATTTCTTAGGATCTTCAGCCCAGATTTAAAATCTGAAACAAGTTTTGATATCTTGCTATATTTAAAGGTATAATTTTTGAAAATTCGATTTTTTTTAGAGTATAGATACCCTTTCAAACATATGCATGTACACATGACCCAGAGAAAATGCTTCAGATCAGGACATATGTTGGTGCAGCATCTGTTTTGTCTCACTCACATACATATCAGAGCACTTTTTACTGCACTGTGTATATGATGTTGCTCTTCTTGTGTTTTATATTGGGTCTTTTAGATGCACCAGTTGCTGCCTCTTGTGTGTTGCTGAGTTTAACCCTTTCAATGCTTAAGAACATGTATATGCGTTCTCTATATAAAAGGACCAAAGTGCTACAGAACGTATATATACGATCATGTCATGTTGTCCGTGCATGGAAATAGCAAGTATGGAGAGTGCTGGTAAAGGGGGGACCCCACACCCCAAGCACGTTCAGGCTTTTTCAATGGAGCTCTGGCCGCATGTTAAGCTTCTATAATCTTTATACATACCACAGCCATGCGTCATTATGTCACTGCAACTCTTAATACTCTGCATCTGCTGTCAGTCAGTTATAAATCATTAGTAATAACAATAATATATACACAGTATATTTTTATGCCCATCAACATAACAAAGTATAGACAGAGGATGTTACCATAAAACAACACATCATTATGTTTCTATATTCACTTGTCCATGAAGGTTCCAAAGGTTACTTCCAAAAGGAATATTACGTGTAAAGCAAAATACATAGGATGTGTACTAAAGGATGTGACCTACCTCCTAACCCCCCTCCTCTTTCCTCATATTTGTCTCTAGTGAATTTGGTATTAAATGATACATACCTGTGAATAAAAGTTAAGTTTTACATCAGCTAGCGTGATGCTGTCTACATAAGTTGTCCGTAAAAAATTCTCTGTTCTGATTCACAAGAAGCATGTTAGATATATTGCCTTGTTCCTTAAAAAGCACAGAACACCTACTCCCCCTCAACCCCTCATTCCTTTCCTCTTCTGTTTTAAACGACCACAACCACGTAACCAAGAGAGAGCGGGACCTCGGGGCTGGGTCCTCCCCCTCCCCATTAGTACTCACCTTTTGAAGTTTGAAGAAGTGATAGTTCCGCGCTCTCTCTTCTGCTTGTGCAATGTGCTTTGGGGGTGGAGTAGCTGCTGACAACTTCATGAACATGCTGTAGATCTGGGAAAAGCAAGAACACAGTACAGCTGAGGGAGAGAGGTTGAATCTGGGAAGTGGATTAACCTCTATTTATTCTGCGCTGATGGATTAAGGGTCTGGGAAAAAGATCAAGTGACTTGTGACTACTGACAAGGTGTGGGCATCAGCAGCCACAGCCAGACCAGGTTACTATACAGTGTTAATAGAGACAAAATACCAATATGGGATACGGCGCACACCGGAACATAGGACACCTGGATTCTGCAGTCCAACACGCTTTATTCAGAACAGTGCCATAACAAACAAGCAGTTCCCATAGCCTTACGCGTTTCGAGCGTACCCTCCGCTCATTTGCTGGAAAGGAACTAACGTGCTACGTGAAATGCTTATATACCCACATGATTGAATCTGGATTATTAACCCTTCATAGTGCAAAACCAAATATTTATCACATCTAACATAAAAACCTTTTAGTGCATCCTATATACACTTCTACTGTAATGTACATAAAAAAGAGCGATATTCTATTATACCCAAGTGCTAAATATACCCCACATAGAGGATATATTTACATAAGTGTCTAAATACATGCATCTAGTTATATCATACTAATACCATAATAAATCATAAAAATAATAATAATGCAATATAAACCTATATATACTGATAACTAGACTCTAAAGTGACTTATATGTACACAAGTAGTGAAAAAATAAATAGATATAAAAATATGTAAATGTATATATAAATCTTAAATATTGTGTGTATGATGTGTATAATGTGCTTATTAAAAGTCCATGAACATGATAGTGTATAACATCCAAATCTAGGGTACCGTATATAAGATAAAATAATAAATAATAGTGAGAAGAGACTCTAAAATCATCACTACTGTATGTGATGATGATAAAACTATTCAAAGGACAGTATAGGACTGAACAAAAAATGGTATGTAACTTATATAATGTCCTATATGTATCGGCCATAATGAAACAGACTAAAGTTTTACTACCAAAATTATGAAGTAAAAACCCGAATATAGCACTAGTAAGTATGAACTGTACTGAATGAAGAATATAAATATATTTATAAGCCTATAATGCTAATGATACATCTATTAAAAGGGATAAGATTTTAAAATCCTCACCTAAAACGAGATATCTTATAAATAATGATATGTCTAGCACGTCTACCAAATGATGTACTATAAATCGCATCTATTCTAAAAAATCAGAGTATATCTCTAAGCTGCTACATTTCACACAAAACGGGCTATATCAAAGATAGAATTTAATCCATTAGGGGTCCGTGTTCCCAATCTAAATATCCACTTGACTTCAGCTTTGCGTAGGGGGACTGTTCTGTCTCCCTTTCTTATATTTAAAGGTATCCACTGTAATACCTGTACTTGGAGGTATTGCTCTCTGCCTCCATTACACAAAAGAAAATGTCTCGCTATAGGACTGTTCTCTTCCTTATTAATGATATTTCTGCGATGCTCTCTAAAGCGTGATTTCAATGATCTGCTTGTGCTCCCTACATATTGTATGCCACATGTTGTACATGTTAATAAATACACTACATGTGTAAAATTACAATTGGCATACTGATTGAAATTATAGAGTACACCCGTGGTGTTACTTCTACACAGATTCCCTGTTTTAATGTGTTGACACGTGGTGCACCGAACTGCTCCACATTTGAAAGTGCCTTTATGACTTAACCAGCTCCTCTTATCTAAACCCTTGGAGCTCGACGTATACAAACTCGGGGACAAAATGTCTCTCAATGCTTCAGCTCTCTTTGAAACATATCTACAGTCTTTTAATACTTTTGATATAGTAACGTCAGTTTTCAAAATAGGAAGATGTTTCTGAATGATTTGTTTTATATTGTAGAATTGAGGACTATACCTAGTGATGAAGGATATAGTATTCTGATTTTTATTCCTATTCTTATCCGATGTTGTCTCCCTTACTTCTCTCAGTAATTGATTTCTGTCTAATTTAGATGCTCTATGGAAGGCTTTCTCTATACATTTTTTACTGTACCCTCTCTTTCCAAATGTAATTTTCATAGTCTCTCCTGCTGTAACAAAAGATTTAACGTCAGAGCAGTTCCTCCTGAGTCTTATAAATTGACTATAAGGTATAGCTTGAATACAGTGTTTGGGGTGATTAGAATCCGCTCGTAACACTGTGTTTTTAGAGTTTTCTTTTTCAAATATACTCGTGTCTATGCCTGGTCCCTTGCCACGAATGAGTAAATCTAGATAGTGTATCCTCTCCTCACTATATTCAAATGTAAATTTTAGATTATACTCGTTATTATTAATAATAGTATACACATGTTTAAACTCTTGTTCATCACCATTCCAAATCCAAATGATGTCATCTATATATCGCTTGTGGATGACTATTTTCTTATGAGGTGTTGTAAATGCGGGCAAGGTGTATAATACACATCCCACCATCCCATATAAAGGTTTGCATATGTAGGGGCAAATTTTGCCCCCATTGATGCCCCACGTTTCTGTAGATATGTGTGGGCATCGAATTGAAAGAAATTATGTTCTAATAAATATCGAATGGAAGTTAAGATGAAATTTTTACATTCTAGTGTGTATGCACTGTATTTATCTAAATGGTAAGATACAGCTATAAGGCCCCACTCATGCGGTATACACGAGTAGATTGATACAACATCTATAGTTATAAGATTCTTGCCAAACTACATCTTTCAAAACATTAAGAATATGCTTAGTGTCTTTTAAATATGATGTTAACCTCCCCACTAAGGGTTGTAGCAATGTGTCTACCAATTCAGATCTGGGAAAAGCAAGAACACAGTACAGCTGAGGGAGAGAGGTTGAATCTGGGAAGTGGATTAACCTCTATTTATTCTGCGCTGATGGATTATGGGTCTGGGAAAAAGATCAAGTGACTTGTGACTACTGACAAGGTGTGGGCATCAGCAGCCACAGCCAGACCAGGTTACTATACAGTGTTAATAGAGAACTGACAACTCAGCCCTCCGGTTTACTAGATAGCCCAGCGTTGTCAGCCTTCTGGTTTACTAGATAGCCCAGCGTTAAGTCAGCCCTCCGGTTTACTAAATAGCCCAGCGTTAAGTCAGCCCTCCGGTTTACTAAATAGCCCAGCGTTAAGTCAGCCCTCCGGTTTACCGGTCAGGCTCTATTTAAACAGCCAGCTCTGTGTTAAGCTAGAATGGCAGCCAGACCAGCATTTAGTGAGACCTTCATTTTGCGAGATAGCTTTAATTCAGCCCTCCAGTTAACTATTCAGCCCTCAAGCTAACCAGCAACTGTTAAGTCAGCCCTTCAATTCAGCAGCCAGTGTTAAGTCAGCCTTGCGTGCCCCATGAAGATACAAGGGTAGGGGGAATGGTATATTGTGTGTTTTGAGGTTATGGTGTGTGAGTGAGTGAATTTCTGTGTCAATAAATTTGATTATTTCAATTTGGAAGTCAAGTATGCGAGTGCTGAATTTAGGTATTTTTGATTATATATTTTGATTCTTAGCACCGTCTGTGGTACAGACAACACACATCCTCGCCTTTAAAGGGTAGTGCATCCAGTGTTACTATTTTAAGATACAGGGGGTGGTTTTAAATATTTGTTTCAGGTGACAAAAGGTCTAGAAATGCTGAGTTGAGGTCAGTAGGTTTGGAAGATACTGTGTTCAGGTATGTGCTACCTGGTGGTGGTAGCTGCTAGTCTGTAGTCTTATCTCTGAGACCCCCATACATTGCTCTGCTCTCTGCTTCCTTCTAAGTCCTGTCCATGCTATCAGAGTAAAACAAGGTTATTTTTTTTTTGTTTATTCAGTTTGGGCAGCACTTTGAAGAAAGCTGAGATTAGACCAACGTATAGGGGTTTCAGAGATACTACATTTAACCTGTTACCAGCTCTTATCCCTTCCACTGGCCCTCTAGTTCATTAGCCACTGTTTGTTAGCCCTCCAGTTCTGTTGCCAGGGTTTGTCAGCTCTCCTGTTCATTAACCAGTGTTTGGCAGCCCCCCCAGTTCATTAGTCAGGGTTTGTTATCCGTCTACTTCATTAGTCAATGTTTGTCAGCCCTCCAGTTCTGTTGCCAGGGTTTGTCAGCTCTCCTATTATTTATCCAGTGTTTGTAAGCCCTTCAGTTCATTAGTAGGAAAATTTGAGAAAAAAACTTTAAATGTTAGGAACATCTGTATCCAGGTATTTGCATTTTGACCAAAACTTTTCCCACTTTTTGTAGTTTTTAAAATCTTCCACTTCCACCGATATTTTCGTTAATTTGGCATGTTATTCTACGTTGGCTGTCAGAAGTGCCAATAAATTTCAATCTGGTGTAAATCATTGTAATCGGAAGAACCAGAGCTTTTAGAAACAATAAGATTTTTGTGTGTAAACCTATGTTTTCTACAAATTAAAATGGCAAAATTTTTTACATTTAGCAAAAAAAATAAAATAATTGCAATGTCACAGGACTCCCTGTGTGAGATTTCGGGAAATAAGGCAAACCAGGCAACACAAGCTCTTTTGCAATTGGAGGAGCTTTATTAAAAGGCACCAATATCAAGCACAACCTTATCCTACCAAGCAAGGACTGTCCTTAGGATGCAGTTCCTTGGATCTCTGGGCTCTACTCTCTGGGCTCCACTGCATTGGCTCCAAATTGCTGGGCTGCTGCTGCTGGTGTCTCCTGGTCTCCTTCCTGGTTCCTGGATCCCTTGCTCTCAAGCTTAAGGGGCAGGGTAGTGTTTTACAGCTCTGAGCTGCTGGGTACTGCTTAAGCAGCTCAGAGATACTATATTTAACCTGTTACCAGCTCTGATCCCTTCCACTGGCCAGTGTTAAAACCAGCCCTCTAGCCAGAGTTAGTCAGCCCTTCAGTTCATTAGCTAGTGTTTGTAAGCCCTCTAGTTCATTAGCCACTGTTTGTTAGCCCTCCAGTTCTGTTGCCGGGGTTTGGCAGCCCCCCCAGTTCATTAGTCAGGGTTTGTTATCCGTCTACTTCATTAGTCAATGTTTGTCAGCCCTCCAGTTCTGTTGCCAGGGTTTGTCAGCCATCCTATTAATTATCCAGTGTTTGTAAGCCCTTCAGTCCATTATTCAGTGTTTGGCAGCCCTTCAGTTCATTAGTAGGAAAATTTGAGAAAAAAACTTTAAATGTTAGGAACATCTGTGTCCAGGTATTTGCATTTTGAATAAAACTTTTCCCACTTTTTGTAGTTTTTAAAATCTTCCATGGATATTTTCGTTAATTTGGCATGTTATTCTACGTTGGCTGTCAGAAGTGCCAATAAATTTCAATCTGGTGTAAATCATTGTAATCGGAAGAACCAGAACTTTTAGAAACAATAAGATTTTTGTGTGTAAACCTATGTTTTCTACAAATTAAAATGGCAAAATTTTTTACATTTAGCAAAAAAAATAAAATAATTGCATTGTCACAGGACTCCCTGTGTGAGATTTCGGGAAATAAGGCAAACCAGGCAACACAAGCTCTTTTTGCAATTGGAGGAGCTTTATTAAAAGGCACCAATATCAAGCACAACCTTATCCTACCAAGCAAGGACTGTCCTTAGGATGCAGTTCCTTGGATCTCTGGGCTCTACTCTCTGGGCTCTACTGCCTTGGCTCCAAATTGCTGGGCTGCTGCTGCTGGTGTCTCCTGGTCTCCTTCCTGGTTCCTGGATCCCTTGCTCTCAAGCTAAGGGACAGGGTAGTGTGTTACAGCTCTGAGCTGCTGGGTACTGCTTAAGCTTGTGTCCTAGCTCAGTGAAATCTCCAGGAAAGTTGCAAAATCTTCTTATTTTGCAATAATTTTTCTACTGGATATTTTGTTTGTGAGCAAAATCCTGAAAAATGTTCTTACACTGAATGCATGCAAAATGGGAAATTCTGCTAGCAGCAAAAGGGTTAAAGCAGACAGGGATACGGTGTTTCTTGAAAATTCTTCTAAATTTCTGACACACCCACTTTAAATGGGATGACTATATTCCTTCACTGGTAGTATTTATGTTCTTTTCTTTCCTTCTTCCAGTTTTGACAAAGGCCCGTCTGGATATCCGTACATTTTAAAGGATAACTATACTGTAAAAATTTACTTTTTCAAAATGGAACATACCTGGGGCAGGGAGGTAGAATTGACTATTCCTGACAATATTGTTTTGTTTAGGATCTACAGCACATACAGTTTTCATTTGCTAAGTTAGTCCTTCACTAGTCCTGTATTAAAAATAGAAAGCCAGGAAGAAGACTGTCAGAATAAACATTTTTTGGGCTGGTGCTCCTCACAGAAACAATATTGGGAGGTAGGAATTGCCAGTCCTATGCAGTCCTATATCTCTGTCCCAAGTACTTTTCATTTTAACTGTTTTTTAAAAAAAACTTTATTCACACTATAGTGTTAAATCTCCTTAGCTTTTGCCTCTGTGCTAGTGGTGATGATCTCTGCTCGGTGTTGTAGGGTTCTGAGGACAAGCAGCTTGTGATCTAAATTGTGGTGGGAGTCAAATATTAAATACTGGTCTGTGCCGGTTAATTTTCTGTAGACATCTACTTCCAGTTTACCATTCTCTCTGACTTCTACCAAGCAGTCCAAGAAAGCCAGTGTGTTAAAACAGCTTCAAAAGGATAAAGCTATCGATCGATCAATGTATCCTCACCCTGGTGAGGTATATTCATGTATGTATGGACCCCTGAAAATACACAAGAAAGGGGCCCCACTAAAACAAATAGTCTGCAGCATCAACTCAGTAACATACAAGGTGGCAAAATACCTAGCCAACATCCTAGGGCCCTTGATTGCAAGTTCTAAACATCACATCCAGAACTCCCAGGATTTCACTAACAAGATGTAGCACTCGATGAGGAAGAAACTTTGGTGGCCTATGATGTGACATACCTCTTCACCTGTATACCCGCCATTGAAGCTGTAGAAATGGTGAGAAAGCAACTGTGCTGTCCCTCTCTAGCAGAATAGAACTGGTCTTATGCCAGAACACCACCTATTTCAAATATAAGGATCTACAAGCAAAAACATGGATGTGCTATGGGATCTCAAGTTTCACTCATCATTGCAAACCTTTACTTGGAGGCAGTTGAAACACCGGCTCATTCAAAAGCATTGCACCCAGCCACTGATTCAGATATATGGATGACACCTAGTTTATAATCTGCCATAAAGAAGGACAAGCATTCACAGAACACATCAGTGCTGTGGACCAAAGCATCAGATTTAAACAGGAAGATGTGCAAAATTGTACATCTTCTTGGTAAAAGTAAAGGAGACACCATTTGTCTGCCATGTAGAGTGCTGTTTTGACGCCTTACCCTGGGCTGTTTTAAGAACACGTCTTAGCTACAATCCAATCAACACCTTGCATTTAGAAGGTACCTAACACCTTGTTGTAAGCTGATTCGGACACATACCAATCAGCTTACCAATCATATTTATTACCAACAGATTCTAAAGTCATTCTGAATTGCGAAAACCCAGTCGAATGACTAGAGAATTGTCTTTAAGAACTAAACTTTAAGTCCAGTTGATCTAACTGAATACCACAGATATACCATGACCAAGATGAATGAGAACCTTCACAAGCATATTACATATCTTAGTGTAGAATGAATCAATATTGGATATAGAATGGGTTATTTTCATTTTATAGAATAGCACCTTTTAAAAAATAAATGTTTTGCTTTTCTTGCCATTTTTAATCTGGAAATAGTCCACCAAATTTGCTTAATTTAAAATAGCCCTTATTGTGACTTTCAGACAAATTAAGATTATGAATATTTGTACCATGGAGTCAATGCAAACTTTGCATTTGAAGGGGAACTACAGTGGAAGAAACACCTTTAGGCTTGAAGGCTAGAATTGCTGCATGAAACACATTACACTGTATTTACTGACCCATAGAGCCATCATAGTGGCAAAATATCCATCTGAAGTTTTTGAAGTTAAACAGATGGGAGCCTCCATTTTTGTATGATAGACATGCTCGGTAGCTTTGAATGAAAACATGATTCTACATTTATCTACATTTGCTTTTCTAATGCATGCTGCATTGGTTTCAAAGCGAGTGTTTAGTTTTAAATGAATATTAAATACAACTTAAAGAATAAGTACACTGAAAAAACAAATTAAAAAAAAAAGCTACAGCTTCCATTTACACTTAATTTGTTTTTTGAGTATCCTTTAAAGGACAACTGTGGTCTCAAAACAAGTTAGGGTTAAATGAAAGCCTGCAGTATTTCCTTGACACTGAGCCAACAATCACATCTCTGGCTAGAGCCTGTGAGAAATGATATTGGGGTGAATGTTCAAACTTCCTGCTTCAAGTAGGTTGAGTGACATCACCTGACCTCTGCCAGCCCTTTTCCCCCAGGGCAGAAGCATGCTCAGTTGAGACTTATTGCTGGGGAAATCAGGAAGTACAGAAAAGTTTAGCTCTATGTCAGTTTACCTCTTCCCACTTTGTAAAGGCTTAAGAGTAAGCAACTGCAGTCCGACTTCTTAAAAGTATAAGTTTTATTGGTACATCCTTAAAATTGCTTCATAGCAAACACATCAGGGTATAACATCGTGGTCTGACGTGTTTCGGATCAGCGATCCTTACTCATAGACCCAATACTCATAGACCCAAATTTCCATTTCAACAATCAAAATTTAAAAAGGCTCCACTAGCCAATCAGCTCCTCCAATCAACTCCTCCAACAATAGTTAACCCCTTGTGATTTATCTCATTATACAAGACGGCTTCTCATAGATTAACCCCTTGTGGTTATTCATAATATAAGGTAAATCCAAACGGCATAGTCCTAACATTATTGGCAACACATTCATTTGCAGCTTCAGAGAAGCAAAGTGCAGCTGGACTTAACAAACGCTACTTTCATTTTATGATCCAATTTGTTACTGTTCTTCCTTAATCAAACTTGTTACTGAATTCTTTTTAAAATTTGATAGTTTTAATCTCATAAAATCTTATCTAATAAATTGTTTATTCCTAATTAATTATATGAGTCGATCGATACTTAATTTTTACTAATGCCTTAGACTGGATCTTTTTGTCCTTAGTTACTTATAGTTCCAATCAAAGAGGTATAATAATTAATCCAGCTGCATTTTGCCAATTCAAGCTAAACACCAATTTCTTACTTTTAAAAACAAATATTAATTCTGTGTTTCTTTATCAACACGTTGCATTTAGAAGATACCTAACACCTTGTTGTAAGCTGATTCGGACACATACCAATCAGCTTACCAATCATATTTATTGCCAACAGATTCTAAAGTCATTCTGAATTGCGAAAACCCAGTCGGATGACTAGAGAATTGTCTTTAAGAACTAAACTTTAAGTCCAGTTGATTTAACTGAATACCACAGATATACCATGACCAGGATGAATGAGAACCTTTTACAAGCATATTACATATCTTAATGTAGAATGAATCAATATTGGATATAGAATGGGTTATCTTCATTTTATAGATTAGCACCTTTTTAAAAAAATCATTTTTTGCTTTTCTTGCCATTTTTAATCTGTAAATGGTCCACCAAATTTGCTTAATTTAAAATAGCCCTTATTGTGACTTTCAGACAAATTAAGATTATGAATATTTGTACCATGGAGTAAATGCAGACTTTGCATTTGAAGGGGAACTACAGTGGAAGAAACGCCTTTAGGCTTGAAGGCTAGAATTGCTGCATGAAACACATTACACTGTATTTACTGACCCATAGAACCATCAATAATCCCATAATAGCAAAATATCCATTTTATCCATAAGCCTCCATTTTTAAGTACACTGAAAAAACAAATTAAAAAAAAGAAAGCTACAGCTTCCATTTACACTTAATTTGTTTTTTGAGTGTACTTATTCTTTAAAGGGCAACTGTCGTCTCAAAACGTTAGGGTTAAATGAAAGCCTGCAGTATTTCCTTTACACTGAGCCAACAATCACATCTCTGGCTGGAGCCTGTGAGAAATTACATTGGGGTGAATGTTCAAACTTCCTGCTCCCAGTAGGTTGATAGAGATCACCTGACCTCTGCCGGCCCTTTTCCCCCTGGGCAGAAGCACGCTCAGTTAAGACTTATTGCTGGGGAAATCAGGAAGTACCTGAGGAAAAAAATGACAGTTTAGAAGGAGAGCCTATTAATGCAGGCAGAGGCTGGTCACATGGCTAAAAACAGGAAGAGATCAACCAGGAAGTTACATTGCTGAACTTTTGCAGCAATAACTTTTTACAAATTTTATCTAGAGATGTAATTTAGGTTTTATTGTGAAGGTACAATGGAAGGCTTTTTATATCATTCTAACTGATTTGGAAGAATTTGACACCACAGTTACCCTTTAAAGGGTGCTACACAGACTGCAGATTTTTTTTTTAACACTATCAATGGATCATAAAAAAAAGCACAACCACAATGCTGCACATTTCAAGTGCGTTACAATGCAGTTGCGCTGCAATTTTCGCAATAATCAATTTTGGAGTGCATTCGATTTTCACTAAAAATAGTGATTGCATGAACTCCAAAAATGGATCGCAACACATCACATAGTGGTGGCCACACATATTTAAATGCACTATTATGCAATTCTTACAAGCTAATGGATAGCGAAATAAGATGGGAGCACATAAGATGGCAGTTTGTATGAAAAGCATGTGCACGTTTCATGCGCATTACCGTCTGTTTGCACTACGATCTGCACAATAGTGTGCAATTGGAGCACCTGTGATCCGAAAAATGTGGACACTTACATTGACATGCACTGTGTTGCGATTCTCATGCGCTAATGGATGTTTTATTAAATTACAACATGTTCTTTAAATGATCTTGGATGATGCTTAAACTACTCTTTCCAGTATTCCTTACCAGACATAATGTTTTCATAACATATTTATTGCTGCCCAGAGAGATGCAAAATTTGGTAGTACTTAAAGGGCATGTCCACCCCCAAAACTATAATGCCCCCCAGTAATGGCCCCATCATGTAGTGTAATAAAATCCTTACCTCACATCCCAGCTCCATATGGTTCTCCTGTAGTCCCCCCCCCCAAAGTCCCAAAAACTGCCCACCAGGAGGATAGCAGAGTCCATATAGGACTCTGCCTCCTATCTGGCCTCCGGGAGAAGTTTGGCATGCATACTGCAGCCCTTCTCCCTCTCCCTCCCGATTAGGATTCCCTCCCCCTAGTGTAAAACCCTTTACATATAACATTCCCCCTGTCCCCCCAGCCCCAACCGCTATATTTATATTATTAGAAAGTGCCCCAAACATTACTTACCTTCCCTCTTTCCTCCGCCGCACTGAATCCCCTGCAGCTGCGTCCATGATTGGCTGCCGCTCAGCCAACCACAGATACGACTGCCGGTTCCGCCCCTCTGCTTGCATTTTCTCGCAAGAAGTGGGCTTGGCAGTGCGGCGGAGGAAAGAGGGAAGGTAAGTAAAGTTTGGGGCACTTTCTAATAATAAAAATATAGCGGTTGGGGCTGGGGGGACAGGGGGAATGTTATATCAAAAAAAATTTTCATGGGTGGACATGCCCTTTAAGTAACACTTTCTAGTAAGGGATGGTGGGAGGTGTAGTTCATCATCAACCGGGTCAACCAGTTTATTATTTGCCTCATCCTTTTAAATTTAAAATTCTCTACCAAATCTGCTCTCCCTCTATTTTGTTTAAGCACAATTAAATACCTAGGAAAACAAATCTCAAAAAAACCAAAGGAATACACCTCTCTTAATTTAGAACCCCTATTCTCCATTATCAAAGTCAAAACCCAAATCTGGTCCAAGCTACCCCTAGGAATTATGGGCCAAATTAATCTCTTAAAAACAATCCCTTTTCCCAAAATTCATAAATTACAATGGTCCAACCTTAAGAGACCGCTGGGTCTGGGGAGACTTGCACTCTCAGACTTTTTTTTTTTTTTTTATTGCATGGCATTCCAGCTGACACACCTCTACCACTGAAGCCACACCGACTCAAACAGTATAATACCACTATCCCAAATCTCAAAGGTCCACAAATTTCCCGACCCTCTTTATTGATTTCTATGGCACAAGGGGTATTCCTACTCCTATCCCCCACACTAACCACATAATATACCAAGCAGTCAAAATTTAGGACCTGGCAATATCCACACTAACAATACTGTCGATTAACACACATACCCCACTATGGAACTAAGAAATGTCTGAATTCCTTTTAATTCAACAGTCGGAAATCTGGTTCAGCCTGGTCGTTTCTGAGCTGGGTTGCATATTCCAAAATAATACCTTTAAAACATTTCATCAATTGCAAAAGGAATTTGACCTACCAAATGATATGCTATTTAGATACCTGCAGCTGAGACATGCATTTCAAACTCGATTCTGTCCTTCCACCACACTTCAAGCCAACAAATTATACTGGCTCCTGTCTGGACATACACCAAACAAATTTCAACTATATACAAAAATCTCCATGAACAAAAAGCAAGGCAAAAAAAAAACCACCATGAAAATTAACTTGGGCCCTACTACAGATGATGAATGGAACAAGGCCCTAACCACACATAGGTCAGTCTTCCTGAGGGTCTCTGAGGGCTATACGTCCTCCACAGAACGTACGTTACCCCCCAGAGACTGGCAACATCCCAACCCACCCAAAACCCTAATTATCCCAAATTCCTCCATTTCCCAGGAACATTCTTCCACATGATGTGGACCTGCCCTGTAATCCGCAGATACTGGAAACAAATACTTCAATTTTACATGACAAAATGAGTTCCTCTATGGGGTTGGACCCCAAAGCATCCTACAAATACTAGAATTTTTTAAAAATCTTCTTATGCAAAACCCTATACATTGTTAGGAAACTTGGATACAGGCTTTACCTGGTATGGTGGAAATCACAGATAAATAAAACTCTGCCATATAGGTAACTAATTTACAAGAATAGGAATGTCCCTTGAAATTTGGTAACATTTGGGACAGATGAACATTGTCACCGTATACCAGGGATAGGCAGCCAGTAGCTCTCCAAATGTTTGAAAACCACAACAGATTCTGAAGACTCTACAAAGAAAACCACAGTTTGAGCAGCAGGTTTTATCTTGTATTATTTTAATCAAATGTAAAAGTTTTAATTAAATGTATAAAGTTTATTAAAATGTTAGAACATACTTATCATCGTTGACATGTATGTAACCTACAATTGCAATATACTGTAATGTTTTATACCGATCAATAAACGTTTTCGACATTGTAATTTAGTCAGAAGACCCATTTAAAACTTGTTTAATAAACATGCATATCATTGTGAAAAACAACACTTTGGCTTGAGCAGCACTGAGCGTCCAGAATCCATCTTTATTTTTATGATAAATGTTTATTAAACAAGTAATTAAATGGGTTTTCTGACCAAATTACAATAGGGAATAATACGTTTAAAGGGATGAGGCAAACAATAAACTGGTTTAGAAAAAGGAGTCACACAACGAAGATTTCTTGATACATTCCTTTTAAAAAGGTACACTGAAAAAATGCATTGCACAGAAGTGTGCTAAGATTAGGTTCACTTCCTTATCCTTCCCCTGCAGCTCTCTGTACTGTTATTTCAATAAATGTATCATTTGAATGGGAATATTAGATGGTATGTTTCTGCAAAATATTGAATATGTTGCAGCACGTTAGATTTATCTGACATAATGTTCAGTGCAAATACATATACTTTTAAGAAAAAAGAGCTGTATTTTTCTATCCTAATTACTTTAACCTACCCATTCAGAATTTTTTCTGTGTATAAATAAATGCTTCCAAAACACGGACTTCCTTTTTGCAAGACCCCTAATAGTGTTCGTTATGGTCTTGCCCTTGACCCAGCACCTGGATTGATTTAGTTGTAGAGATCTGAGCATGTTTAACCCATCCGACAAACAATCAGTAGAAATTACTGTTAGCAACATTACAAGAAAGTGGTGCATGCTGGGAAGGAAGACTCTTACAGAATCAAAAATGTCCGCTAACTTATGTCAACAGCAGGGAATAGCAAGGTGTATAAATTCAACTGATTTTTAATACGGAAGAGAATATGAAGAATAACTAGATATGCATAATACAAACTAAGAATTTTAAAAATAATGATTATTTCCACTGAACTTTTCTTTTAACATACACATCAACATCCAAAATGTGCTGTGCAGGGTTTGCATAACATCTTTACTTTACTGAAATACAATTTAAATAGAGGAAATAAACTAATTACAGGGCTACGGACATTTCAGCACAATTTTTTTTTTTTTTTTGGAGGGTATGTTTTAACCTGGACACACAAAACAAGTGGCTTAGACATTGAAGTTGTTTGTTCAGTTTACCTGGCAACCATATTTTATAAATATCCAGTTTAGGCTCGCCGCTTGCACTGCGATCTCTTTTTCTGTATTGGACTGTAACATTGTTGCCTAGAGACTTCTTGTGGGTGCTGACTTGCTATAACAAGCTCCTGTAGTAGTTTAAGACTGGTAAACATAAAAGCCAACAGATATAAATAATGATAATATCCATAAAATAAATAATGCAACAGGAGCACAGAAAATCTGTCCAGCATAAACAGCACGTTAACTCCCTTTATAATTTTTTTTAAACATAGACAGTACTCCACCACCACCTCATTTTCACAATACCTTCTCCCCAGCACTCCTGAGTCAAGAGGTCTTAGGATGTGTACACACCATGCAATATTTCAGCCTGATTGACCGATAGCCCAGTGTATCAGTTGATCAGGCCGAAATAATCGCATGGGTTTTCAGCCATGTCTGAACAACTGTTTGTCCGAATTGGACGAAAGGATGATCGGACACGGCAGAAAACCACGTCCAATCATGCGGTCCTCTATGGAGGTTGTGACATTGATGTCACAGGAAATGGCTTACGCACAGCTGCCTGAGTTCATATAGAGCACACAAAGCCACAAGGCTCTAAAGAGAGCATCAAGGGAATTGAGGACTTCAGGGTAAGATATCTAAAAGTGGTGAAAATGCCCTTTGATATATTTTAATAAAATATATATATATATATATTTATATATTCAAAAAAATTTACATGTGAACAATAAATATATATTATTTATACATATAAATAATGTACATATTTGTTTTATTTGTTACGCGATAAAGGTTAACATTTAATAGCCTGGCCTGTCATTCCTTGTCTGTTCTTTGATTATATACTAAGACAATAGTAAAAGTAATCCAAATATGATGTTAATATCACCCTTTTAATTCTTTTAGTGACTCTGGAGTCCATCACGTCCCACCACTGGTTACTAGTTCAGGTAATTGTTACCTGCATGTGTTGGTTATAAAGGTGTTTTGGTAAGATGAAAAAAAAATAATTGTTGAAAAAATGTAAAGTTGCTGGCATATCTTAACATCACAAAGTGAGAGACCATCAGCGCTAAAAATATTGGATAAATTAGGTATAGATATCAGTCTGTAGACAAATTCTAATCTATTTAATATCTAACTAGTCTATGGGATCCTTATCCTGTGCTATGATAGATTCCCTATATAAATGCAAATGAACTAAATTTATTCCATCACTTTCTGTGAGTGACTGGGACAATCTAGTGGAATCACACTCCCTGGTCTACCAGGCTGCCAACAAAAAATGTATGCAATTTTACATACTCCACTAGGTAAATATGATGCCCCATAGACTCTCATTTACTCAGCAGAGAGCCCCAAGTGTCATACAGTTCCAGATGATTTTTTTGCACTCTTTTGGTCATGTACAAGTGTTGCACAGTTTTGGTATATGGTATTACCATTATCTAAAGTAATCTAAAGGCACAGCAGTGCCTTTTAGATGACTGATATATCTTGGCAACAGTAGGCAATATTCTCAGGATATACAGTCATGGACAAATTGTTGGTACCCCTGAAATTTTTCCTGAAAATCAAGTATTTCTCACAGAAAAGTATTGCAGCAAAGCATGTTCTGCTTTACACATCTTTATTCCCTTTGTGTGTTTTGGAACAAAACAAAAAAAGGGAGGGAAAAAAGCAAATTGGACATAATGTCACACAAAAAGCCAAAAATGGGCTGGACAAAATTATTGGCACCCTTTCAAAATTGTGGATAAATAAGATTGTTTCAAGCATGTGATACTACTTTAAACTCACCTGGGGCAAGTAACAGGTGTGGGCAATGTAAATATCACACCTGAAAGCAGATTAAATGGAGAGAAGTTCACTTAGTCTTTGCATTGTGTGTCTGTGTGTTTGACACTAACAGAACGGAGAACAGAAAGAGAAGAAGAGAACTGTCTGAGGACTTGAGAACCAAAATTGTGGGAAAAGACTGAATGTTATTTAAATGCAAAGAATACTTGAGGTTTGACAAATTTAAAGGGGGGTCAACCATTTAAACCAAATGTTTAGTGGGCCCCATAGAAGTTAGAGCCCTGGGCAATTGTCCTATTTGCTCCTATGGTAAAATTGTCCCTACCCCCACAGGCTCCTGATATCTTAATGGGGGGGCAATCTAATTAAACTTCATAGCTTATTTTAAACATACAATTGTTGGTTTGCCTTAAAATTTTCTCCCAACTTAAAATACCTAACTACCATCTTTTCTTTTCTTAAGAGACAGATGGTTACTATAGGGAGTTGATGTCAAATGAGCAACCTTCAATCTCTTGAGAAAAGATTGCTAGAATAATGCTGAGTAATTAGTGTTTACATTTCATTCTCTTTAGTATGGGGATATTGTCTCCTGATATAGTGAATACTCTTGCTAATATCCTAGTTTTCGTTTTGTCCTATTATTGTTTTATTAAATTAAATAGAATCTGGTCTTGTATATCAATGCTATTATGTTACTATTTGTTTATTGTAGTTAATAAATTCTCTCTATTATACATTGGAAAATAAGGCATTGAATGATCTGTAACAGAAATAATTTCCACTCAGAGTGTTCTGTGTGCCTGTTTCTGTGTTCAATAGGCAGACGGAGTGCTCCTCCCCTAGACTTGACAGGGCTTCCTGGAACAGAAAAGCTGAATGATAAAGAGAAGGAGGTATGGTATAATTTAGGTATTCATAAATATTTTTTCTCAAATGCACAGTGACTTTTTATACAGGAGTTGGACAATGAGACATATATAACTGAATGCTAGAATGAAAATGCACCTGGCATTTACTCTGCATAACACAACTGGACGTTGTGATTGCTTTTTCTTCAGTACCGTATATACTCGAGTAGAAGTCGAATTTTTCAGGCTTTAAAATTAGCCTGAAAACCTAACCTCGACTTATACTCGGGTCAAGTCCTAATTTAGCTCAAAATTCTGCAATTGCAGATAGTAACCAGTAGGTGGCGCTGTGTTAACCTGCATAGAAAGTTACAGGAGCTGATCTGCCTTTACACTTCCTGCTTCCTGGAGTCTGGCTGCTGGAGTCACTCAGCACTGTCACTGCTCATCTGGATGCTGTAAATCTGATGGGTCTCCTCAGTTTGGGGCAAAAAACAGCTGCTAGTACAGTGCAAATGACAGCTTGAAACTACAACTCTCAGGTGACATTTTTAACTATTGGGGTCAGAGAGTCCTTTACTATATGGGGTCAGAGGGCCCTTTACAATATGGGGTTAAGGAGAATTGTAAATGATGGTAAGCTTAATTAAAAGTTTACTGAACCTTGCCACTCCACATGTTTAGAAACTGAAACTCCCAGCAACAAAGCATGCTGGGAGTTATAGTTTCCAAACATCTGGAGTTCCAAGGAATTGGAGGTTACCGGTACTGGATTTGGCTATTACTGTATGGGATTGATGTATGGGAATTCTGCTGTTCATTTAAAGGGCAACTAAAGCCTAAAAACAACACAGAATCAGAAGGCAGTAGTGGTGATAATTTCTACCCTCGACTTTCACTAACCATGTTACAATTTAAGCTATTCTTTCCTCCCCCACAAATCATTGCTGACAAAAAAAAGTTACTGTAACCAAAGTGAGGCTGATATTTTAAATATATTCTAGTGCATTGTTTGGAATACATTTGTTTTGTTTTACAGAACATCTTTTTTCTTTACATTTTTTGCTGAAAAAAAATGCCTGAGGTGCAGGTCTTGTCATGGCACTTATTGTCACAATGCAAATCCCTATACTCAAGGGGTGGGGGACACTGGTGATTGTAAGGTCAGAAACAATTTCATACTGTCTGAAAATAGATTTACAGTCTCCCAGCACGGAACAGATTCTGGTATTTAGATTCTGTAAATTAAAGTGGTATTTAAGATTCATATGCTTTCAATGTTTAGTGTCGTTAAGACAGAATATCTATTACTAATGAGTTTTCGTTTTATATTTCAGTTGTGTCAAGTGGTAAGATTGGTTCCAGGTGCTTATTTAGAATACAAAGCCGCATTAATGCACGAGTGTACAAAGCAAGGAAGCCTTCGACTGGCACAGGCTAGAGCTCTCATCAAAATAGATGTCAATAAGACTCGTAAAATCTATGATTTTTTAATAAGAGAAGGATTTATCATAAAACCTCAAGCATAACAAAACGATTGTGAATTAATGACGTTTTACATTGTGGCATCACTGATATTTATGTTCAGAAGAAAGCTCAGAAGTGCATTCCCACTATGCCATTCCATGTCAAAGATTCTCTATTGTAAAAGTAACCAAAACCTCTTAAAAAGTAAAAATAATCATAATTCTGATGACAATTACTAGATCAGATTCATCATATTGTAAGGGTATATGTTTTGTTTATTTAAACAAGGGGAGGCAAACCAGGTGCTTGAAGGAAAGCACTTTGACCTCTAAGCTGTGTGCTCATGCATGCACATACAATTCTGCAGGCTTGTGCATTTGTTACAATCTGAAAACAATCTGACAAAAATATAAGCAAGAATTTTGTATTCACAAAGATGATTATATTTTGCACACAGCTGCTAAAAAAAACTAGAGGAAACATTGTTCGAAAGACACAGTAAATAAACCTATGTCTTTTACCAAAATAAAGAGATTATTTATATCAAACCTGTTTTGGCATTGTTTTACCTGTCAAAATTGTTTTTACCAGGTGTTGAGGTCTGGTTTTCTTTTAATTTCTTCTTTTCTTTCTTCTTTTTCTCTCCTTCTCCTTCCACGTTTTCCAGCTATGTACATGGTACAAATGTGTGGGACTATAGCTTTAAACGTTAAATCGTTTTCAAGTTGCCAGCGAATTTACAAACATTTTTTGTGCATAGACTTTAATATACACGGGCGTAATCAACGGGCGTAATCAACACTGATTGTATTTAGCTGTGTTGCTGACCTAATCAGCGCTGATTCTCTTTATTGTATTCAGCTGTCACACAATTAGCACAGGTTCCTGTTTTTTTATGGCATTCAGCTGTGTCAGTCCTAATTATCTCTGATTTCTCTTGATTGTGTTCAGCTGTGTCACAAGCTCGGGTTTTAAAACTCACAGCACACAGACTCGTATTAATAGAGATTTGTGCATACTTTCATTTATTCTTAAAGGGCATGTCCAGCCTAAAATGCACTTTTTAATATAAGATTCCCCATGGGCTCACAGCCCCAACCGCTATATTTTTTTTTTTAAAAAGCCCCCCAAACTCTACTTACCTCCCCTCTTTCCTCCGCCGCGCTCCCGGCCCTCTGCTTGCGAGAAAATGCAAGCAGAGGGGCGGGACCGGCAGCCGCATCTGTGATTGGCTGAGCGGCAGCCAATCACGGACGCGGCTGCCGGTCATTCAGTGCAGTGGAGGAAAGAGGAGAGGTAAGTAAGAGTTTGGGGAGCTTTTTGAAAATAAAAAATATGCGGTTGGGGCTGGGAGACATGGGGGAACAACATATTACAGGGGTTTTATGCTAGGGGGAGGGATAGTAGAACGGGAGGGAGGGGGAGAAGGGCTGCAGTACGCATGGCAAATATCTATCTTAAAGGGCAACTGAGGTCTCTAAACAAGCTAAGATTAAATAAAAGCCTATCATCTTTCCTTAAAGGGCATGTCCACCCCCAAAACTATAATCCCCCCAACTACTGGCCCCACCATGTAGTGTAGTTTAATCCTTACCTCACATCCCAGCTCCATAGGGTTCTCCTGTAGTCCCCCCCCAAAGTCCCAAAAAATGACTACCAGGAGGCTAGCAGAGTCCATATAGGACACTGCCTGCTAGCTGGCCTCAGGTAGATTTTTGCCATGCGTACTGCAGCCCTTCTCCCCCCTCCCTCTCCCTCCCGTTCTACTATCCTACCTCCTCCCCCTAGCATAAACCCCTTAAGTATCATTTCCCCCATGTCTCCCAGCCCCAACCGCATATTTTTTTTTTTTTAGAAAGCTCCCCAAACCTTACTTACCTCTCCTCTTTCCTCCGGCGAAGTGCGCTGCCGGCAGCCGCGTCTGTGATTGGCTGCCGCTCAGCCAATCACAGACGCGGCTGCCGGTCCCGCCCCTCTGCTTGCATTTCCTTGCAAGCAGAGGGCCGGTAGCGCGGCGGAGGATCGAGGGGAGGTAAGTAGAGTTTGGGGGGCTTTCTAAAAAAAAAATTATAGCGGTTGGGGCTGGGAGCCCAGGGGGGACCATATATAAAAAAAAAATTTTCAGGGTGGACATAGCCTTTAAAACAAGCGCTGGATTACATCTCTGGCTGCAGCCTGTGAGGAATTTAATCTTAATTGGAAAGATAATGTTAATGATAATTGCTTCCTGTATATTGAGTGACATCACCTGACCCTCCCCGCTGGAAAAGTTTTACCTAGATATGTGATCCAGGGATTATTTTAAAGGTACGATGGACAAGATTTTATTTAACTCTTCAGGCTCGTACACACGTGCGAACACGGGTCTCGACACATGATGTGTACGAACGAACGTTTTGTCCGTTAATTGGCCCGTGATTGGGCACTTTATCGGCCGAAACAGTCATTTGTTCGGAGAACCGCCAGGTCGGTCGGCGAACTACCGTTCTGGCTGATAAAGTGCCCACCCAGGGGGCGATTATCGGCCAAAACGTTTGTTCGTACACATCGTGCGTTGCGGGTCGGGACCTGTGATCGCATAAGTTGTTTGGAGACCACAGTTGCCCTTAACTAAGGGATTCATAACTAATGAAATCTTAACATTGATGGGTATTTCCATTGTTTATACGGTAGTTATATTATTTTTTTGTTTACAAAGAGACAAATATTTTGGTTCATATTTAGTTACTGAAGTAATTGTAATCTAGGGCAGGCTTTATGTTGTATATTTATGACTCAGGATCTCAATGCACCATTCTACCTTACCCTCCTACAAATTTGTAAATCCAAGTACATTATGTATTGGGGAAAGACCAGTAGTCTCTCAGGCTCAGCTAGGAATGCTACATTGAACACAATCTGATACATCTGTGAAGAAAATAATTTCACAATTACGAGTTCATGCTTTATTATATTTTTTATTATATTTGTTTTACCACTTGGTCTTGGAAAATGAAACATCATGGAACCTGGGGGAAGGCAGGAGTGGTCTTCTAAGGTATACTTCATCTTGTCACAATTTATGGACACTTAAAACATCACTGTTTGCACTTAATAAAGTGTGCATGCTACCAGAAACAAGTGTTAACTAGTTATAGCGTTAATAAACGTCACAGCGGAGCCTGTGAGAGTCTAGGTCTCTTCCCCGTTACATAATTTGATTTACAATTGTAATAGCCGTTATTAGAATAAAATTCTAATGTGGCAAATTTCATTCCAAAAATGCTTTGTTCCATTGGTAAATCATTCAAGTCTAATCACTGAAACATTTTTTATATAATGTAGTAACATAGTTGTCATGGTTGAATAACGACATACCGACATCCGTGATTGGTTGAATAACGACATCCGTGATTATTCGTTATTAGAAATGTACTTTATCAACAACTGTATTTATGTAAAACCAATCGAACAACAATCCATAATACTGGGGTCTGCTTAATTAAATGGCAACTAAAGCCAAAGAACAACAATGAACCAGAAGGCAGAACACCTTGATATAAAACCAGTAATCTGTGTCTTACCTCCCATTTTGATACAGGCTCTGGGAAATTTACCTAAATAACATGCTTTGTGCTTTACTTCACATCATTCTAGTATCAGACAGTTTGGTCAACGACCATTATGTTCTGCACATGCTCAGTCCTTAGCTATGGCATAAACTTGTTACAGTTGGTCACACCCATTAATAATATCTAGCCAATCCTTTTACAGGACAGATAAAGCAAGGAAGCATGTGACTAAGGTCAGGAGGTGTGGTCTGACACTGCCCATACACACAGATACTTCATGCAGTTCTTAACAGGCTTTGATTTACTTTAACAGAGTTTACTGAAGTGGCATTTTATAGTTTATTGGTGTTTTTAGGGGGGTTGTTTTCAGATTCTGGAGTATAAAAAATTGGGTTTAGTTCTTTAAAAGGCAAAAATTAAGGGGAATAAAAACATTAACGAAATGGAATCCTGGAATGTCATCATATTGAAATCATAAATGAGGATTAAAATAAAGAGCTAATCACTTTACAAGGCTTATTAAACCTCACACAAACCAAGAATACAAGTGTTTTACCATACCAGCTCAGCACAGCAAGAATGAAAGTGTTTGACCCAAGTTTAAGCTTGGTACCATTGTACCAATAAAATGTCAATCAAATCAGGTCCTCAAGGATTAGCTTATTATTGGCCATGTGCGATTAGAAATTGGCTGATCCTGCTGCAGACAAACTACTACTGACTGCCTTGGGAATGGTTAGTTCTAACCAAACAATTCTGTTGGTGCTGTAAGCTCCTGACAGCACTATGTATATAGTCACTTGAATTCCCTTCCTATAGTGAGTTCTGAGGAGTTTGGATCAAGACGGTGTGTATCCACGCCTGTAAGAATTCTAAGATTAAATCCAGCAGTGCGATCTGCTATAGATTAGTACTGTGTGTACCCCGCTTAACCTGCTGATAGGGCTGGTGTCACATGTGATGGCCACTTTGCAAAGAAATGCCTGAAATGTATAATATTGAGTGGTGATGTGACACTGTTTACTGTTCCTTGTACTGTTTATATTTGGCCCTGATTAGTCAAGAACAGCGGTTTCATTTGTAGAGCTTTGCAACTTATTTATATAGAATAACATAAACAATAACAAATTGGGCCCTCTTACTATAACAATACTCCATGTCAAAGCTAACTTAGTTTTCCTTTTACGTGACCTTACTTGCTCTTATCCCCGGATGTGCAAATATGCCCAGACCCTGCATTAATATACAAGAAAATTAGACCTATTGAGGGTTCTTTAATCACAACAAAATTAGAGGGCACTTTTATGAAACATTTATGCAACTAAATAACTTAGGTTTCCTAATAATAAACATGTCTTCTGTTCGTTTGGGTCAGCAAAATAATTTACCCCTTTAAAAGGCATCTATAGTGGGAAAATGAACTTTTCTTTCTTTCCTAGAGTGTCTTCACTTTTTTCAGATTCCCTCTCTGTCCTGAGATACACCAGTTAGAAGAATACGTGATTGCATTCCTCTACTCCTACTTGGACTGTCAATCAAACCCCTGTGATATGATCCCCCCTCCCTGCTCTGTAATAAACATAGAGATCTGAGCATTAGCAGGGGGAGAGAGGTAGCTTTGATGCTAGATATAAGGCTGCACTTGACCCCCCTTCTTAATAGCTTTCACTGATTGATGATGGGCCACAAAGTGAGAGATCGTAAACTGTACGGTTCTTCTTCTGTGTCTCCAGGACAGCTTGCTTTCTATTGGCCACTGAGCATGGGTGTGTTTTTCAGGATGTTGAACTTTTAACTCCTACTTCACATGATAAGCTTGTCGGTTAGCCGGAGTTAAGACATGGAGGAGGTAACAGAGGGTAGGGGGAAGGGGGGAGTGCTGCACATAGATGTGACACTATGGTTAAACAAAGTCACTGACATAGATAGGATTAAGGCAGCACAGAGTACATGAATTTAACTTTGCAAAGGGACAATGTGTTTATTTCACTATAGATGCCCTTTAAGATACACATAATAATGTCAGATACACATGTAGAATTTCGCTTGGCCAGAGAATCACCATTGTATGGGCACTAGTTTGCAGGCAGATGGATCAACGCTGCTGGGTGCCCAGATCTGCCAGGAACTTGATCTCTTTCTTCTACTGGTTAAATTGATTGTAGCCATATTAGTGCACTTGAAGCAAACAAAAAAATTTATAAATTATAGTATGATACTCTTTTTATTAGCACTTACAATAGTTTTCTTAAAAGATTTCACCTCCCAGTGCTCCCTTTCACCATATCTCTGCATTCCCTATTAAGCTCACTAATTAGTCATCATATATTTAAAATGGGGCATTGTATCTATAATAGAATTAAAAAGCCTGCCATCGACAAATGAAAGCAATTAGTTTAAAGGGGAACTGTGGTCTCCAAACAAGTTTATTTATTAATTGTTTAAATGAAAGGCCAGGTCCCTGCCTTTAAAGGGCATGCCCACCCCCAAAACCAAATTCTCCCCCACTGTGTAGTATGTAAAAATCCTTACCTTACTTCTTTGCTCCAAATGGTTCTCCTGTAATGTCTGCCCAATCTCCTAGAAAGAGTAGGAGCCTGGCTGTCTGGAAAACATTTCTGCCTCTGAGGTGTCCTCTGAGAGGTTTTTGGCTTGCTCAGTGCAGCCTGCCCTACCCCCCCCCCCTCCCTCCGATCCCTGTTTGGTTCCCTGTTCCCTAGTGTAAAATTCCTTTTCTGTAGTGTAGGGCTCCCTCTCCCACCACCAACCGCTGTATTAGCTTGTAAAAAAATCTAAGCAAGCTTTACTTACTTACTTTCCCCCGGCGTTCTACACTGCCGGAAGCTGCGTCCGTGATTGGCTGCCTCTCAGCCAATTATGGATGCGGCTGCCAGTCCAGCCCCCTGCTTGCAGTTTCATGCAAGCAGAGGGCCATGCATGAACGCCGCAGGAAAGAGGTTGTGTAAGTACAGATCGGGTGAGTTTTTTTACAAGCTAATATAGCATTAGGGGGTGGGAGAGGGAGCCCTACACTACAGAAAATGTTGTTACAAGTGGTGGACATGCCCTTTAAAATGAGCCATCAACCACCTATTTATGAGCTGCACAGCCTAAGATATGAAGAAATCATTCATCAAGATAGGGCGTGGGAGGTTCTGAATCTGCCGTCACAAATACTAGTTGCTTCTTCATATCTGTGGTTGGCACATGCTCAGTGCAGGAGAAAGCAGGCAAAACTAGGAGATCGAGTTACAGTGACTGAAGGAAGAGTGGAAGGGGCCATAGGGGGGTTGCAAGTGGAGGGGAAGGAGGGAAGAGGGATTGTCACGCGATTTCAGAGCAGACAGTGCAGGGGATCTGGTAAAGCTGCTACCATATCACACATAAAAATGTGAATATCTTCAAAACTATGTAAAAAAAATAATAATAGTAAATTGTAAAAATACTCAGGAAAGCAATTTGTTTCAATTTACCTAAAGTCACTTTTGGACCATAAGTTGGACACAATATTCTAAGCACAGTCACTAACTGGGTTACTAACTTTCTGGTACTCTTATGATCGGACAGCTTCACAGAATTCTTATAATAATCAGTCAGCTACATTATGTCACAGAGTTATTAGTATAAGTAAATGGTCCACTATAGCTCCCATACTCTTCTGGCTATATTTTTAAAAAAGTAAAACTGTTGTTTTAAAAGAAGAAAAGTAGAAAAAAACTAACCATGATTTACTTTCTTTTCCCAACCTCAGGTCAACCAGGAAAAATCCTCTGTAATTCAGTGATAGTTTTTACCCACAATGCAGTCTACATGCGGAGAGCAGTGAGAGCACCCCTATAACTTGTAGAAAAGGCATGGTTCGTCCCCCCACCCCCCCGTAAGATTTGGATGCCAAACCCCTGATCCACCCCCCTCCTCAGAGGTTCATCATTGGCTGTTTTTAAACAGCTGATCGCACATGTTTCCTTCATATGCGTGATCAGCTGTTTAAAAGACCGGACATTAACTTCCTTTTTGGGGGTTTTGGCGGGCCCAATTACCATCAAGGGTGGCAGGGTGGTTGTTGCGCCAGTGGGTCTTTTTCAGCTTCCCAGGTAAAAGCTATCACTAAGGGGCATATTTATAAAAGAGTGAAAAGTAGCGAAATGTTTTCGCATTCGCTTTTCGCATGGGTTTTCGCCAAAAAGACAGTTAACGCTATTTATAAAGGTAGCGTTAACGAATGGCGAAACCGTTTCTGTGAGCTATCGCTAAACCCTTTTCGCCTTACTTCGCAATGGTAATTTTAGCGAAAAAGGAGCAAAAAGGCATAACGCGATTTATAAAAGAGCGAAAGGTGGTTTTTGCGTTAAAAAGAGCGAAAGATTAGCGCGACCCTGAAGGTGGTGAAAAGTCATTGTTTGAGCGAAAAGGCATTCTAATGGGTAATATGCCTTGAAAAAGCGAACGCGCATTAGAAGGGCGATCGCGCATTAGAGTGTAATATGCCTTGGAAAAGCGACATTAGAAAGGCGAACGCACATTAGAAAGGCGAATGCACATTAGAAAGGCGAACGCACATTATAATGGAATATGCCTTGGAAAAGCGAACGCGCATTAGAAAGGTGAACGCACATTAGAAAGGCGAACGCGCATTAGAAAGGCGAATGTGCAGTGCAAAAGAAAATTGTATTCCAATTGAGAAATTCTAAGAAGATTGACTAAATAAGACATGGCTGACTTCTTGGTAAATGTGAGGTGGCCATTTTGAACTTGACATCATTTTCTAGTGGGCTTTTCTGGTTTCGAATGGTTTTCACAATGCAGTCTTCTTAGATGCGTTAAGTTTTCGCTGCAATACTTTTCGCTCTTTATCGCGCCCGTTCGCCTTTTTCAGCCGCGAAGTGTGTTTTTTTCGCTTTTTTATAAATAAGGCGAAACGAAGCCCCAAATGGCGCTATTTTCGCTGCGATGTGCTGCGCTAATTATTTGGTGAAAAAGACAATCCTTTATAAATATGCCCCTAAGTTACAGAGGATTAATCCTGGTTGGGAAAAGAAAGCAAATCTTGATCAGTTTCTTAAATTTCTTTTAAAATGAGAGAGCACAATGCATGCCAGAATTTATTGGAGGTGCAAGTGCAGAGGTAAGTGACAGAAACACTCATGTAATGGTTATGTGAGTCTCTCACCCTCATTCTCCAAATATAAGCCCAGGGATCATCATCACTCTTGCTCTACGCAGTGAGGATCTGGAAATTAATCTCCATATGCTGGTGGTGAAGGATGCTGGTATGGGGCATGTTCTAGTTATGGGGGATTTTAATTACCCTGACATAGATTGGATTAAGGGAACTTACAGCACCTCAAGAGGTATCAAGTTCTTAAATATTCTATATGAGCATTTTCTTTCACAGATGGTAGAAGTTCCTACTAGACAAGCTGCATTGTTGGATCTGGTGATATCTAATAACCCTGAGCTCATTTTGGAGATGAAGGCAAAGGGAAGCTTAGGGAATAGTAATCATTATAAAGTGTCATTTAATATAGGTTGCAAAAAAACAAAAGTGCACTGAATTAACAAAAACTTTAAAGGAGAACTAAACCTACATTTATTATTATTATTATTATTGATTTATATAGCGCCAGCATCTTCCATGGTGCTTTACAATTACATAGTCATACATTACATACAAGGTAATACATATTATACAAAGTCATACTTATGACATACACAGGTAATACATAATATAAGTAAACAGAGTGTGGAGTTTTACATGTGAAAGCTTTTCTCCACAGAACACCTATACATTGTAAGATTCTTCTCTAGCAAGTTGCATTTAGTACATGTAAGTAATAGATTCTGTAAATAAGGTTTCCATGTTGTTGCCAGAACAACCTACAGCCATCAAAAAACCACGCCCCCTGACCCCAATATTTACTGTCTCAATGCACGAGTATTTTCTATACAGATTTCTACACACCAATTTGGAAGTCCCTGAAAAGACTTTGAAAGCCGCTTGTTACCCTGCAATTTATTTACCATTCAGAGTTGCTGGTAGATAATCTGCAGGGTAACAAGCAGCTTTCAAAGTCTTATCAGAGACTTCCATATCCCATTTTTTAAATTCTTTTCCTACCAAAGGATAAAGATTCCAAATGTAAATATATTACCCAGTGTTGGCGCACTGGGTAAGGCACCAGGTTTAGAAATAAACTGTTCAGAAGGGCAATTACCCCAGACTTTACTTTTTTTTATTATGTTCTAAGCAAAAGATAAAGCTTCTAAATGAACATATATCATCAGCTTATTCAGTGGTGGCGCAAGAAGGTCGCAAGTTCGAATGTATGTATGTATATGTTTATTTACATAGCTCCACTTAGGGATGCAGCACTGTACAGTATAAAATACAATAAAGTCATACAAGGGGGATAAATACATAGATAGTTCAGTACATAAATATATAACTGTTATAAATAGAAGTGCTAGGGCTTTGCCACAAGAGGTAATGAGGTCCCTGTCCCATAGAGCTTACAATCTAGTTAGGTGGGTAACACACAGATACAATGGAATGGGTATAAGTGCTGGAGTGAGACGTATGCAGTGCAAATAAAACTATCAAATACTGTGCTGGTTACCAGATAAGTAGGATGTAAGGCTAGATTTAAATCTGCTAATTGAGGTTTCTTGACGAATCTCCAGACTTACATTTATTTTTTGTTTCCATTATGTTAATAGTAAAAGATTCTACACGTACCAGTGTCCTATATATTATCTCTGTTAGCCTAGAGGTAAGAACTCTGCTTTTAGCAATATATACAAGTTGCAGGTTCTATTCCCCAGAATAAGTTTTATTTTTTTAATTTTTGCTGAACTGTTAGTATTCCGTTTCTTACATCCATGCTATCTATGAAATACACTGCAAAGATTACTTTTCTTTTTGTATTAAAAGTAAAGGACTGTGTAATTGTTAGGACAGGAGCATTGAATGTGTTTGAAAAAAAAAAAAACCTGAAATCCCTGTTCTGTGTCAGGGAGAGGGAGGATCTCTGTGCTGTACTGTGATTGGCTGTCAGCTTCAAGGAAGCAAGGCTGCAACTTCCTTGTTCTGATCTGTTGAGCACCACAGAGCATGTACCTGTGCGCAGACACTTAGCTGGGGGTTTCCCCAGCTGAGGTGGATTGTGGGAGCTGACCCCTAGTACAGGTTATTTTCATAAATAATGGCCACAGCAAATGGAGAGGTGAGACACAGCTTGTTGTATGTTTGTGAATGTGCTTTGTCTATTGGGATAATGTTGTCTGGAGACTTTAGTTCTCCTTTAAAATTAGCTTTCCTAAAGTTACAGGACAATTATACTTACCTTCCCTCCGCTCCTCTTCTTTGTTCAGAGGAGCAGGGTGAGGGCCTGAACCGCTAGGTCCTCACCCCTGGGTTTGTGTAACTTAAAGCACTGTCTTAGAGCAACGCTGCTCTAAGCTTGAGTGTGCCTCCTATTGGCCTCGTTGGCGACGAGGAGGGGGCGGAGCCTACCAGAGCAGCGTTGCTCTAAGACAGTGCTTTAAGTTACGCAAACCCTGGGTAAAAGGTAATGAACAAAGAAGCGGAGCGGAGGGAAGGTGAATATAATTGTCCTTTAATGTTTTTATAGACTGGGGGGATTTGTTCCTAGGTAAAGATATTGAGCAGAAGAGGACTGCTTTTAAAGGGATATTAAACATTAATATCTTGTTTTAATGTTTAATTATATGTAATAATTAAAATTATATTATATATAACATTTTAATATATGTTAATATTTAATTATTAATACATATTATTTATTAATAATTAAATATTAACATTTCTAAAATGTATACCTTTAGGGAACAAAAAACAAGGCTTTTAAAATGTTGAAATCAAGGGTGGAGCTTGGATGCGCACCAAGATGGCCGCTTGAGGAAAACGGGCCATACCCCAACTGCCGGAGCACCATCTCCTTCCAATCCCATCCAATTAATGGCTTGCATTTATCCCCTTGTTTGTATACTCTGTATTTTATAATGTACAGCGCTGCGTACCCAAGTGGCGCTTTATAAATACAATTATACATACATACATACATCCCGCCTTGGGGAGACACAAGCCTCAGTCCCCAAACACCCCCGCGGCCAGGGGTGACGTCAGAGGCAGCAGCCATACAAAGCAGCCCGGCGTCCTCACCAGGCCACGGACAGGATCCAGGCCTTACCCAGGATCCCCCATTAACCTCCAAAGCACTGGCAGAGGCCCTAGACACACTTCATGACAGGCTCTCCTCCACATTCCACACCTCTCTCACTAAAGCAGTAAGTGACCTGAAAAATGAAATAACAGGCCTGGGAGAGCATAGAGCGGAATTAGAATGCAGAGTGGAGGAAATAGTAAAGCAGCAAGGGAATATGGCGGATGACCTAACTTTACTAAGATAGGAATTAACCACCCTGCATCTACTCCAGAAGGACCTAGAGGACAGAGAACGCCAACAAAATCTCCGGATAAGAGGCGTACCTCGAGATACCAGACAAGGACCTAACATAATATGTTTTGGGCCTTTTCCAGCAACTAAATCTAGAGGCCCACAAGGACACGTGGAAGTTGGACCGTATACATAGGGCCTTGGGCCCATCCCCACCAGGCTCTACCCAACCAAAGAATGTTATATTACAGTTCCATTACTACGAAGCGAAAGAACATATAATGCAGACAACCAGGTTGCTACCACAGATCCAATATCGGAACTACTCTCTGCAGGTGCCCTAGAACATTGGCGAGATGCAGAGAACTCCGTCCCTTGGCGACTAAACTACGAAACAACCATATACCATATCGCTGGGGATTCCCATTTCAATTGATAGTCGTCAAAAATGTCCGTCAACACTGCACTCTCAAGACTTCCTCAGGCAATTGGGCATCTCCTACAGTGAAAGCCCAGGCCATTCACAGCCTTCACCTTCACGACCTAGGCTTACTCTGGCCTGGGACACAGTCCCTCACCCCCCATCACCCAAATCCCACTGAGCCATAACTAAAGTATAATGATACCCCATTCTTCTCTTTTCCCCTCTTTCTTAGCTCAAAGAGACTCAGGGAAACATACGGACCCGGGCCGACGTCCCAGAGAACAATACCACCATACCTGCCTCCCATCCTTCTTGGTGACCACCAACTCCCTCTCCCCAAAAAAGGGAACTTAAGAGTCCCCAAACCCTGGGAAACTTGCCTAATACTACAATTGACTTTAATTGGCACAACCCCCCCAGGATGATAGAAATAGCTATATATTTTATTAATTTTTACTGTTTTTATTGTATGTTTGTGGTAACTCTCACTCTGTTTTATGCTCTACTAGACTACCTATTGTGCTCGGCGGATGGGGAGCACTCTGCGTCCATGAAAAAAATCTACTTTCTCTCCTCCCTAATTCGCCGCAATCCGGCCCATCTAACGCATGACACACAACTGTATAAAGTGACTCCAAATGGTAAGCTCCATGCTTGTATGTGCTCCCTAACAAAGCAATTGTTATCTAAATATAGATATGGTTAAAATATGTTCTTTAAATGAAAAAGGTCTAAACTCCCCACTGAAAAGACACTTAACCCTCAAAGAGTTAAAACACCTAAAAGCTCAGATAATATAACTTCAGAAAATGCATTTTGATTCTACAGGTTCATGCTCCTTTGCGACTCATCAATTCCCCACCCAATATCTTTCATTCTCTACAAACAAGAAGGCAGGAGTAGCAATTCTATTCCACAAGTCCTGTAAGTTCCAACCTGCCCATATAGAACAAGACACCCAAGGCAGATATCTAATACTACAGGGAAAGCTGGATAATGTCCCAATATTACTGGTGAATATATACGCCCCTAACGTGGGCAAGATCCCTTTTATTAAAAAAAAAATCCTACGGAAACTCAACAACTATCAATGTCCATACAAAATTGTTGGAGGGGATTTCAATTCAGTTCTATCCCCTGGAATGGATAGATTCCCCCCCATGAGACAAGACCAAAACCGTGAGATCTGAGAGGCATGGCAATTATTCCAGCTACTGCAATCTCACACCCGCATCGCTCCCACTCCCGCATAGACCTCCTACTAGGTACTAGCCCCCTATTAAAAAATCCATATAGATACGAAATTCATCCTATCTCATGGTCAGATCATGCTCCAATAGAATTAGACATAATACTGGCCAGCCACAATCACAAATCTTATAACTGGCGCCTGAATGAAATTATACTCAAAAATACCCAACTAAAAGGGAAACTCTACCAGGTTATTCAGGAATATTTCATTTAACCCTACAATCTTTTGGTTTACAGGATAACATATTACAAGCCATTTCAAACCTATATGCTAAACCCACCGCCCTGGTACAACTCCCCCATGCAAAATCCCAAATTTTTAACCAATATAATGGAACACGTCAGGGATGCACTTAGTCCCCACTTCTTTTCGTAATCTGTATGGAACCCCTAGCAGCCCACGTTCGACTCAATTCAAATATCAGGGGCATACAAGTCCCATACGGCGAATTCAAACTCTCTCTATACGCTGACGATGTCCTCCATACCTTAAAGGGCATGTCCACCCCCAAAACTAAAATTGAACCCACTATTGGCCCCACTCTGTAGTGTATAAAAATCCTTACCTTACATCCCTGCTCCAAATGGTTCTTCTGTAATGTCCCCCCAAAGTTAAAAAAACTGACCACCAGGAGCCTGGCCACCAGGGAAATTGTTTCTGCCTCTGAGCTGTCCTCTTAGAGGTTTTTGGCTAGCCCAGAGCAGCCCTTCATCCCCTCCCTCTACCTCCCATTTTGCTTTCCCTCTAGTGTAAAAACCCTTAGGCAGATAGTAAGGATAGTTCCCCCAGCCCCAACTGCTATAATATATTTTTCAGAAAGTCCCCCAATCTTTATTTACCTTCCCTCTATCTTCTGGCATTCTCTCAGCCTCTCACAGACGCGGCTGCTGGTACGGCCCCCTGCTTGCAGTTCTATGCAAGCAGAAGGACAGGCAGTGCGGCGGAGGAGAGAAGGAAGGTAAGTAAAGATCGGGGGACTTTCTGAAAAATATATTACAGCGGTTGGGGCTGGGGGAACTATCCCTACTATCTGCCAAAAGTTAGGAAAAGGGGTGGACATGCCCTTTAACCTCCCCCGAACCATCACTGTCTACCCTGACCTCCCTTCTTTCCCAATTTGGGTCTCTATCAGGGTAAAAAGTTAACCAGCACAAGTCAGAAGCCCTACCTATTAATATTCCTAACCTGACACTATCAACCTTATAATCCAAACATCCTCTAAACTGGAAGACAAATTATATAAAATACTTAGGGGTTATGCTCACCCTACATACCAAACTTTGTACACTGCCAACTACCCCAAGTTATTTACCCAACTCCGAAAGGACCTATCCCGCTAGCAAGGACTGCCCATCTCTTGGTTTGTCAGACTTTCCACTCTTAAAATTAATATTCTCCCCAGAAGATGCTTGTGAAGGTTCTCATTCATCCAGGTCATGGTATATCTGTTGTATTCAATTAGATCGACTGGACTTGACGTTTAGTTCTTGAAGACGTTTTGCTAGTCATCCGACTGGCTTTCTCAATTCAGAATGACTTGTACAAGAATCTGTGGCAATTATGTACCCTAGAAAATCCCAATTAGCATATCACAGCCAGGTGTTAAGGGTGTGATTGCATAGTGGCTAAGAGGTGTTATAGGAACGCCCAGAGTAAGTTGTCAAAACTTCAGGTCCAGTTGATCTAATTGAATACAACAAATCTCCCCAGAATACTTTATTACTTCGAGACTCTCCCGGTACTTATACCTACCAAGGTACTATGAGATTTTCAAAAGCAATGTTTTACATTTCTATGGCAAGGTAAAAGGCACAGGGTGCCCCGATTGGTCTTCATAGCCCAAAGAGCCCACGGAGGCCTAGCGGCCCCAAGCTTCCAACAATACTATAAAGTGGCACAACTACGTGCCATAGCTCACTGGACACATCCACAAAACCCATCCAACAATAAAACCTTATTGTTGCAAGCTACAAAATGTACTAGAACTATTTGGGGGAATGTAGTTAAGAGATATGATATAAAGGAGCGCCCCTCCACCCTACCTACCTTTATAGCCAACCCCGACTTTCCTCCAGGCAGATCAGGTCAACAGGCCAATTGGTTCAAATACAAGGGATGACCAGAGTCAGAGATGTACTACATAAACTAACAGGAGAACTGCCATCTTTTTTTAATTTCAATGCCACTCTCGCCAGCTCCAAACTCTTTCCAGTATTTCTATTTACAACTCAAGCATTTCATACAAAAGACTTTCCACAAAACAAATTTCCCGTATTTAAAGGGCATGTCCACCCCTTTTTCTAATTTTTCACATATTGTAGGGCTAGTTCCCCTGGCTCCAACCGCTATAATATAGTTTACAGAAAGTCCCCCGATCATTACTTACCTTCTCTCTCTCCTCCGCCGCACTGCCTGGCCTTCTGCTTGCATGGAACTGTAAGTAGGGGGCCGGACCGGCAGCCGCGTCTGCGATTGGCTGTGAGGCAGCCAATCACGGACATGACTGCCGGCAGTTCAGAACGCCGGAGGAGAGAGGGAAGGTAAGTAAAGATCAGAGGAGTTTCAGAAAAATATATTATAGCGGTTGGGGCTGGGGGAACTAGCTTATTTGGTAAAGGGGTTTTACACTAGGGGGAGGGAGAGCAAGCCAAAAACCTCTGAGAAGTTATCTCAGAGGCAGAAACAATTTCCCTGGTGGCCAGACTCCTGGTGGTCAGTTTTCTGGACTTTGGGGGGAAAACCATGGAACCATATGACACAGCAAGTTAGCTACTGGAGGAGTCCATCCACCCAATCTAAAGTAAATCCACACTGGCATCCCTTCCAAACACACTCGATATTAAGAAGTTAGCGCTTTAATTTACTATAATATTCTCCCAATCTATGGCTGGGTGTGCGTGGGGGTTGGGGGGGGGGCGCTCCTGTGGGAAAGGGCCATGGGAACTAGGACAAGGTATAGAGTGCGCACCATGTATATATGAAAATAAAAATAAGAGAGTACTATATGGAGAGATTACGTGTTTCAAAATGCAGGCTAACCAGGACACAATGTAAAATATGCAGATACCAAGAGCAATGATCAGGTTTATGTCCAGGTATATGCCCATGGTCACATTAATGTATAGGCGAAAATGTTTTGGTATGATTATGGAAAATAAGCAGATAATTACGGATATTGTTATAGCTATGTCTAAGATATAATACATATACAGACAGCTCCAAAACCCCCGCCAGCTCCTGCAAGTTGTACCATGTGGATTACCTTGGTTTACAGTATTTTTTCTACTTTGCTGCTTTAGCCGGTACCAATCACAAACCACGGTCACGTGTTCCCCAACTTCCATGATAATCTCATCTGAGTCTCGGGAGGCGTGCCTATTAGACCGGGAGCCTGTCCACGCTCCCTAATTGTAGAAGAAAATCACAATGTGAAGGAATAGCGGCCCGGCACCTTGCTTCCCGTGTTCTGAAAGAATTCAGTCTTGGTCCATCATGTATCTAAAAACATTCTCTTTATTCTGACATTAAAATTTGCAATAAGCAAGGTGAGGTAGCGGTCTGACGCGTTTTGGGTCATGTGACCCTTACTCATAGACTATGTCTAAGATAAAAAGTCCAAATGTGAGCACAGACTGCAAGGTATGGGGATAAAAGCTTAATCTACACCCTGGAGCGAGTGTGTTGTGCGGGGTCCGAATGGCAGAGGCAAGAGTTTCTACCACAATGCGGAGGCTCCCCGGCTGCTGCAACTTCACCAAATTACAGGTACCCAACCTATTTTAACCTACTGTAAGGGCAATAATTATGTTAAATATACAATATCGCTGATGTGTAGGGCCAAAAATTAGACTGAACGTAATGCTGATGATCATCCATGGTCGGCATAAGGGTCAGTCGGGAAAGACAATAAATTTCCCTCTGCAGGTATTGGCTCCCTTTTTAAACTAAATAGAGCCATTTATGGCTTTATGGGTGACCGATCCCCTACCGCATATGAGCGATCGGTCAGTTCCATGTCCCTTTGCAAAGTGTTGTCAAATACCAATGTGATCTGTCGGTACATTGCAATGGAAATCGCCTGTGTATGGCCACCTTAAGGCTGGGTACACACAGGAAGATATTTTCGAGAGTGCCAGTCGGTATTTTAGAGATTAGTCGGTCGTCCGAAAAAATCTTAGCGTGTGTGCAGGACAGCCGCATCTGTGCTCGACTGCCGGATCGGACGTTAGAGCCTGTTGGTAAATCACACCCAGTTCCCTATGGGACCGCACGATTGGTTGCACGAACTGTACACCACAGCCACTGTTCCTGCAACCGACAGTACTAGTGAGCGCTCAGTACAAATGATTTCCCTGTGTGTACCCAGACCAAGATTTGCAAATTCACGCCATATCAAAGTGATCCTAGGAGATTTAGCACTCGGACCTACCCAGTACTATAATTGCTCTAACTTTAACCCACTATATATAACAATACAGTTAAGCACGTTATACAAACATGGCCTCCGCCGGGCCATTTCCGATCCCATTTTGGCCGGGGTATGCGGACATTCAAGCACATGTGCAGAAGACACACACACACCACGGTTTTATTACATAGGATACGAGAGAGAGAGAGAGAGAGGGAGAGATCTTCAAAATAGGTTAATGAAACAAAAAGAAAAACAGCCACAGGTTCTAACCCTGTAGCACAAACCGCACATAAAAAGCCTCGCGCCAAAAATTCTCTAAAGAGATAAAATCCTTTGAAAGAACCAAACCAACCCCGCCCCCATTTTGTTTCCCTCCTCCCGCCATTGGCGCTTAATTCCAGCCCCCGGAAGTGAAATCGCTGGCGATGTACATGAAGCCCGCCCATCGCGTATTGAGGGGAACGGAGAGCTCAGGTTTCTGGTATAAATTCTAGTTGTTCTGGCGCCTTTTAACTTAGATACGATTGTTGATTCTTAGAAGATACTCTGCGGAATCCTTTATACCAACGAAAGCAGATAATCCCTAAATAAGGCGTAAGGTTACATTGACTGGCCGCATCACAAAAACCTCTTCATATTCTTGCGCGGAAAACCTTAGAGAGGAAGTGGATACCGCCATCTTGGGCCAGCACCTTTAGTCACGCAACGAAGCCTCGATTTGTATCTTCCATTATCTCCCTAGTCCGTCTTCCCTTAAATCCGTCAAGATGGAGATGTCCGGGGGAGGCGTGATCAGGGGGCCAGCGGGGAACAATGACTGCCGCATTTATGTTGGCAACCTCCCGCCCGACATCCGCACCAAGGACATAGAGGACGTGTTCTATAAGTACGGGGCCATCCGGGATATCGACCTGAAGAACCGCAGGGGGGGGCCGCCATTCGCTTTTGTGGAATTCGAGGACCCCAGGTGATTTACTAACATAAGGCGATGGGCCTTGGCTTATAGCTGGGAGTGTTTAGATTCCATACACCTCAGGCAGGGTGTTAAATATGGGGAATACTGATGCCACAATTAAATAAGGCTGGTAAAGTTGAGTTTTTTTTTTTACTTGGCCATCTTGATGAAGTTGTGTACACATGTGCGTCTTCTTGGAATGTGAATTTTTTGGGTTTGCAATGTTGGTATCTTGTTAAATGTGCTGTGCAGAAATATTCCATTAACTTCCAGGCCGCCATCAGCACGTGCTCTATTACAGTAAGTTACTGGCGGGATAGTGGCGCCCTCTATGTGTAGTACAGTCCGGCGCTTCCGCTCTTTGTTCTGAGGCACTGCTGTCCGGCAATACCTAATAGATAATCGCAACTGCAAGGGAAATGGACCCCCCACTTTTTTTTTTTCTTTTTGATTGGCATTCTTTTTAGAAGTATGTAATTTGAATGAATTGAATCTGTTTGTACTCCAGATCAAACATATTTGGAATTTCGTGACCCCCCCCCCCTTTGGGTTGCCACTAGTTTTATCATGGCTGCATATTTCCAACAAAATCTAAACACTGCTTTCTGGTGAGTTGTGACTCATCAGTGGGATTTTCTTGTAAATTACTATCTATTGTTTTGGAGCATGGTCCCTTGAAGCTGCACCATTGTGGTAGTCCTGAGGGGTGTGGTGGTGTGGGTTGTTTATTACTAGTCTGTATAGCAGGCATTTAGTTCCCTATATAAGTGACATTGTGGTAATAGTTGTACATGTGGTTTTGTTTTTTTTTGAAATAGTGAAAGCTAACCTTACATTTTATTTTTATTTAGGGATGCAGAAGATGCGGTATATGGTAGAGATGGTTATGATTATGATGGCTATCGCTTGCGTGTCGAGTTTCCTAGAAGTGGTCGTGGAGCAGGTGGCAGAGGTGGTGGTGGAGGAGGTGGTGGAGGCGGAGGAGGAGGAGGTGGTGGTGGTGGTGGTGGTGGTGGCGGAGGAGGAGGTGGCGGCGGCGCACCGCGAGGGAGATATGGTCCTCCGTCAAGACGCTCTGAATACAGAGTGAATGTGTCTGGTAAGAACAGGACAAAATCTGTTTAATCATGGGATAACACAGATCATGGTCTGTAGCAACAAATGTGGTGCATTTGTGTCTGATCTTTAAGGAGAATTGAAGTCTCCAGACAACATTGTTCAAATAGACAGAGAACATTCACAAACATACAAAAAGCTGTCTCATCTCTTCCTTTGCTGTGGCTGCTGGGTAAATTGATGAAATTAACCTGTGGGGTATTAAAGGTCAGTTCCTGTTATCCAACCTGTGGGGTATTAAAGGTCAGTTCCTGTTATCCACCCAGCTAAGTATGCAGTACACTTCACATGCTTTGTAGTGCTCAACTAATCAAAACAAGGAACTGCAGCCTTGCTTCCTAGAAGAAGACATTCAATCATAACTACTCAGAGATCTTCCCTCTCCATGACAGGGCTTTCAGTTTTTTTGACAGGTGAGCACTGTAGCACATGTAAGGTATTCGGGTTCGTGGTGAAGCTTTATTGTTTGCTAGGAACAGAATAATTAAAAGCCTGTATGCAATTCAAACTGGCAGGTAAATAAACGGGAGGGTAACGCCCAGCATTCCCTGGCCTCCCTCTGTTGAGGAATGCTGGGAGTTGTAGTTTTCAAACATCTGGTGGCACATTGAATCCCTTGTAAAGAAAATACTCTGCATAAAGTGAATACTGGGGTCAGGGGGTGTGGGTCTCTGAAGACTGCATTGTACTGGCAACAATATAGATTCTGTAATCAAGAAGTCTTCCATTAATTGCATTTATTTATGGGCTTGGGCAGTTTTGTTTCAGGGACAACTATCCTCTTTTCACCTATTTATAGTACATAGGGTGAAACCCGTATTTCATTGTTCATGGTTAATTTACCATTCAGCTGTCGTACCAACATGAGATTTCTCCCACCACTGTCCCTCTTCTGCCTTCTGCAGTCTGACAGCAGTGGGGGGAAGTTTACGTAAGTATGATGCCTGATCTGTAAAGTACCCAGAGGTGAAGATCTAGTGGTTGAAGTCCTTTCACTGGGTGTTCTTAATGGGTGATAGGAGAGCATATGGGGCTATATTTGTCCTTCAAGTTGAGTTTCAATATTATTTATGCTTAAGAAGGGACACTGCTTTGCCCAAAACATGATGTTGTGCAGAAGGGGTACAGCAATGTAACGTTTTTGTTTTGTATAATTTATGCTAAAGTGTAAATTTTTACTTTTTTTTTTTTTTTAGGGCTGCCTCCAAGTGGAAGTTGGCAGGATTTAAAGGATCACATGCGAGAAGCAGGTGATGTATGTTATGCTGACGTGTACCGAGATGGTACTGGCGTTGTCGAGTTTGTGCGGAAAGAAGATATGACATATGCAGTTCGGAAGCTGGATAACACTAAGTTTAGGTCTCATGAGGTAGGTTCTAGATTTTTTTTTTTGTAACTTTTTCTACATTGTATTGAAATTTCAAAGCTTGTAAGCCTTCAACGCCTTTAATTGTATATTTCTTAAGGTAAGAATTGTATTGTGTATTAAAGGTGTCTGTATTTTCCTGCAATGTTTAATATACCTGAGTTGCCTATATGTTTAAGTTTGGCTTGTTCAATCCCAGATTTTATCTATTTGATAGGGAGAGACTGCCTACATACGTGTTAAGGTCGATGGTCCAAGAAGCCCAAGCTATGGAAGATCGCGGTCTCGAAGCCGCAGTCGTAGCAGGAGTCGTAGCAGAAGCAACAGTCGCAGCCGCAGTTATTCTCCAAGAAGAAGCCGGGGTTCTCCACGTTACTCACCCCGTCACAGCAGATCCCGTTCGCGTACATAAATGATTACATGCCTTTTTTTTTTTTTTTTTTGTAGACCCTCATGTTGTATACAGTTTCTTTACTTTCATTTTAAGTCGGTTTTATTCAAGTTTGCTGAACTCTTTATGTAGTATTGCCAACAGTTCGGCTCCCTAATATCCAAATTTCCCTCATGCCTGACACTGTATTTTAACAGTTCTAGATTCTTCCACTTAAGCTAGCCACTCTTCAGAAGCACCAAGTGGTGTTTGCTATGGTTTTTGACACTGTGGTTAGGGGAGGGTGATTACCTTTTATTTTCTTTTTCTGGGGAAATCTTGTTTTACCTTGCCTTTTCATGTGTCTTTCTGTAGACATATCTGAAGAGATGGATTAAAGGATTTTGGAGAACATTACAATCATTTTAGGATTGTCAAAAGGAGGCTTGAGGAGGATCAGATCAAAAATGGAGGCCATGGTATGACTCCAACTGCTACTGTTAGACAATATTGGCAGTATTGACCTTATGCTGAATTTTTCCTATTGTACGAAAAATCATAGGTGGTACTGTGCTTTATATAAGTCCTGTGCTCGTAGAACATGTTTTTTTTTTTTTTTTGTTTTGTTTTTTTTTTTATTCCTTTTGTCTAGGGATATGGCCACAATACATGTAAGTGTATTGTGGGCCTAATTCTATTAGGTAGAGTATAATATCAATACTGCTAAACATGCATGTCCCCTTTTTTGTGGTTTAAACCATTGCTTTTGTGTTTTTAATGGTCACAATTAAAAATCAAATGAACTCAAATGTTGGTGTAAATTGTTGTAGAAGAGAATCATTTCTGCATAAACAGATTTGCTTAGTTTTTCAGACCTATTAGTATAGCTGCAGATACCAGTATACTTTCCTATGTGATATCTTTTAATAAAACTTTCCTTTTTTAAAATGAGGCAGTTCTGTTGTGAACCACAGTATGTTAAGTCTTCTAAAATGCAAACACTGTTCTAAAATCACATTTTACAAAGATAATGGGGAAAACTTGTTTTGTTACATGTCAAACTAGAAATTACTTTAACAGTTACCTTTTTTTAAATCTGTTATGATTCATAAAACGCGCAGGTAATTCTCTGGACATTTTCACTGATCAATTTGTAAGCATTGGTCTCAATCAACATATACCTTATTCTTACACATATTGCTGTTAGTTTCCCTACATTAATTTGCTCTTTTTAATTAATATACTCAAGTTGACTAGTCTTATACATGCTTCAGTTTTATCAGCTGATCTAGTGATTTGGCCCAATTATTTTAATAATAATAAACCTTTACTTAAATGCCCTTATCTAAATAGGACCTCAATTTTTTTTTAATGGTCTGCCATCACGCTAAAATATTTGTGCTGTAGCAAGCTTACACTTCTGTTTAAGTGCTTGCTTAAAGGAGAACTATCGGGTGTATAAAGTTTTCTTTAAAAAAAAGTTAAAATAAAAAGGATATAGTAAAGATAATTCCTACTTCCCAATATTTTTTCTGTGAGGAGCACCAGCCAAAAGAAAACTGATTCAGCACAATCTTTAATACAGGACTATACAGTTTAGTCTGGGCCTAAGCACTCCTTTGGCATTTTGCCAATGAAGATGTAGGTGCGACTTCAACGGTCCTCTACCTCAGGACCCCAAGCTATAGCACAAGCAAATAGGTGTGATGACACTTGATAAAGGGGACAATGTGATCCCCGAAACGTTGCCTGTGATTTATAATAAATGAAAATTCACTTTAGTGTGCATCTCCAAACCTTTTTGCTTGTGCTATAGTCCAGGACTAACCTGGCAAATGAAAACTGTTAGCGCTGTAGCTCCGTAATAAAATTATTGTAAGGTAGGAATAATCCTACCATTTTTTTAAAAGTTAAATTTTATAGTGTAGTTATCCTTTAACTGTTACTGTGGTGCATAATACAACTTTTTAAATTTCTCCAATATTGTAGCTGGTGATGGTGTTCAGGTGGCATAGTTTGAGCAAATCTTCCTGCATGAATACCTGAACTACCATGTTGCAATATATGTTGCACACTAATTCTGAGATGTTGCCTTGAAATAGGTTTGCTGTGGTTAAGCTATAGATCCTCCCTTTACTAAAGCCCCATTGGTTCTTGGTTATTATGAAAAGGGATAAATGGTTCTTTTTATACTTACGTTTTTTTGGAGGATGCGGGAACATGCACTGCATCACTGCATGGGTAGTCTGACCCTGTTTTATAGGTACATGAACAGGCTTTGATGCAGGGAAATATTGCGCACTAATCAAACTAGCTCTAAGGGAAGTGGAGGCTGCACGAAGTTAAAAAGTTGCATTTTACTTCCATGTTTGAGGGCTGACTTTGAAGTTGGCTATTTTGTCACCACACATGAATTAGTGGGAAAGTGTTGATGATAAGTGATTTCTCAAATATGTATAAAAAGTAGATTAATAGCAAGGTTGGATCATGGTTTCTAAAATTTCTCATCTATTTGTGTTTGTTTTGTGTATTTTTAAATTAAGGAGTATGCAAAGCTGGTTTTCTGTTCCAGAATAAATGTATCCGAATATGCTTTACAGAATTGCAGTTATACTGTTCAGCCTTAAACTAGTTGGGTAGTTTTGTAAAAGATATCACAATATGCAAAGTATCTATGTAAAATTATTTACCCTTTAACCGCTTCAGGCCTGTTACCAGTTCAATTCTGCAATTGCAAATTGCAGATATACTGTAGATTTCTGTCCATATATACCTTTACCACACCATTTAAATGGTTTTTTTTTTTTTGGGAAACTGCATAGTTAAATGTTCATTCCTGCTCCCTATTGGATTGCACATGTAACTAATCAGCTCTCAAACTTGTTTTAATACTAACTATGCCTCTTTTTTTGGTTTTGCTGGTTATAAAGGTTTGGATTGGAGAGGGCTCACTGGATCCCAGTCCTGGAGCTGGATCATTGGATACAATTCATAGGAATGAATAGGATAGGGAGGATGAATAACCAGGATTCATGGAGCGGGATCAGATAACAAGGAACATAGGAGTGGATTCCTGCCCCATCTAAACCCGTGTGGAATTTTTTCACATCAATTGGCTATTCAATAGAATTTTTTTCCCTCAATTGGAGCCCTTAAGATGCAAGAAGGAGTTTTTTGTTTTTGGTTTTTTTTTTTTTTTTTGGTGTATGTATTAAGAGCAAAGAGGAGACTTGAGGCACGCTGGAGCCATCTCCTGGGAAGGATACCCCACAAATAGATGGTAAACTTAAAGGGTTAATGGGATGGGATATATATGATACAACAAATTAAGTAGTCTTGGGTTTATAGATAAAATAGTTCTGTTTTTTAATTTAAATTTTCATTTTAATTGGGTAGATTATTTTATTTGCATTTCAAAAATAAATCGTTAAATGTTGTGTGGGTGTCTTCCACTCCTCCTGTGACCAATTTGGCTTTGTATTGATTGTTTTGGAGTTTGAATATTCCATACTTGTATATAGAGGTTATAAGCTTTGCAGACATGAGGAGCACTGCTGCATGTTTATATATTTAAAAAAATGCAACATTTGTTGTACAGTGCATGCAGCAACTTAATTACAAACTTAGTCAAGTTTTACTCAAAGTAAATTCTATGCTTCATACGATAATTTCATTAGTTATTGAAAAAACGACAAGCTTGATATTAAGGCCCCTTAACTAAGGTTTAACGGGTAACTACATAAGTCCTGGGTATTTTTTTTGCTTTAGCATTGAGGTGCATAAATGATAGTGGTACTTGTTTGTGCTTTCACTTGTCATTATAGCAACTAGGGTGTCTTCTTCAAATGTCTGTCTTTCAAGCTCAAACAGCCTTAATTGCATAAAGACAGATTAAAAAGATAGTGAACACAAAGGGTTTTAGAGAAAATAAGGCAGCAAAACAGCACCCTGGATTGGTGCCTTAAACTTACCAAATGTTTCATATTTGAAGGATAATTATCTTCATGTGGTTTTTTTTTTTTTTTTTTTTTTTTTTTTTTATTGCAGCTGTGAAAGTAATCACCCAGCATTCATATTCTAGCTGTGTAAATCTAGCATATGTACTATACAATTCTGTTGCCAGAGAGGGGGGTGCAAGGTTTCTAGATAAGAATGTGTGATGTACGTCTGGGAAAATGTTCAGCTATGAAGTAAAGTATCTCTTGAAAGTGTAGTGTTCCTATTTACAAAAAGGAGCTGCTAGCATCACTGCAGTTACTTGTAAATGGCACACCAAGGGGTTATCATATGTATCTTGCTTTTGTGCTCTATTCTTAACTTTAGCATTCTTTTAAGAACCATATAGAATAAAAGGGTAAGGGCACGGCCACACTGAGCTGCAATCGCACAAAGAATTGCATGTGATTTTGTTGCGTTTGTACATGCGTTTTTTCATTAAGTATTGGAAACCGCATGCGATTGAGATTAAAAATGCGGAACGCAAATTGTAACGCAACCGAAAACGCGCGGTTTCGGTGTGTTGCCGAGTTTCCAATGATCTGAAAAAACGCAAACGCAAGAAAAGCGCGATGGTGTGGCCTAGCCCTAATTGTCCACCAGTTTGAATTTGCTAAAAATGGGAAACAGTGAAAAACACTTTACTTCCTACTATGAGATGTTTGTTTAATGCTACAGGACAACCCTCTGCCACATGGTCCAGAATTGTAATCACAAATAACATATACTTGCCAAAAACCATGCATGGCATATCTAATGGAAATGATTCTGACCACATAGGGATCACTATAGTGACTTCACTCTACTAAAAGCCAAAACTATTAAATTCAATGGAACATTCCCTTAGGAAGGCACCCTTGAATTCAAATTCTTTCAAATATATACCGTATATACTCGATCGTATGTAAGTCGAGGTACCTATTTTTACCTGAAATTTGTAAAAACTGATTGACTCGAGTATAAGTCGAGGGTAGAAATTATCACCACTACTGCCTTCTGATTCTGTGTATTTAGGCTTTAGTTGCCCTTTATATGGACAGCAGAATTCCCATACAGCAATAGCCAAATCCAGTACCAGTAACCTCCAGTTCCTTGGCACTCCAGATGTTTGGAAACTACAACTCCCAGCATGCTTTGTTGCTGGGAGTTTCAGTTTCTAAACATGTGGAGTGGCAAGGTTCAGTAAACTTTTAATTAAGCTTACCATCATTTACAATTCTCCTTAACCCCATATTGTAAAGGGCACTCTGACCCCCATATATAGTAAAGGACTCTCTGACCCCCACCTGAGAGTTGTAGTTTCAAGCTGTCATTTGCACTGAACTAGCAGCTGTTTTTTGCCCAAACTGAGGAGACCCATCAGATTTACAGCTTCCAGATGAGCAGTGACAGTGCTGAGTGAGTCCAGCAGCCAGACTACAGGAAGTGTAAAGGCAGATCAGCTCCTGTAACTTTCTATGCAGGTTAACACAGCGCCACCTACTGGTTACTATCAACAATTGCAGAATTTGGATCTAAATTAGGACTTGACCAGAGTATAAGTCGAGGTTAGGTTTTCAGGCTAATTTTAAAGCCTGAAAAATTCGACTTGTACTAGAGTATATACAGTATATATTTTTTTTTAATGGCTATTGTTGAAAGCACAGCTGTAAACCGCTGCAGTTACAGCTAATAAAGTATAGCGAGTACCAAAACAAGATTGTTTTCCCTGCATAAAATGGTTACAATTTTTGACTAATCCAATTAGTCTAGTTTCAAATTACAACAGAGTACCTGTTTAAGATGAAATGTTTTAATTCTTAACGTAGTAAGTGCCACAATAAAGGTGACCATACATTAGGCCGATTTTATGTACAATCCGACATTTCCATCCATTGGCCCGAAAAATTTTATATTTTCCCATTCTTATCACACGACATTAGATCGTAAAATCAATCGTAATTACGATCGGGAAAGTCGGTTTTTAATTCGATTGGTAAAATGATTGTAGTGTTTTCTAAAGTTCCGATTAAATGTGAATGTAATGTAACCTCACAATGGATGACATTCGACATTAATCACAAAACAAATTGAATGTCGAACAATATTGTAAATCTGTCTATCAAAGTAATGGTCGGTTTAAGATCGTAATAGTGTATGGCCACCTTAAGTCCTCGATCCTAGGCAAGCTTGTCCCAGGAATTTGAACTATTGTGACCTTATCAGGCAACTTGAATAGAGGATTTCTTTGTCAAAGGGACACTTGATGTGTTAAAAATGCAAATGCTACATCATGTCTTCCATAATTGTATGGTGAATATTCATTTGCTCCCACATGCTTTCCAGCCATAAGTAAAAAAAAAAAAAAAAAAAACTTGGTTATTTATGTTTTCACAATAATAATTTTTTGGGGGGGCTTAGCCAGTGTTATTATTACCGAACCTTGAGGCCCTTCCTATCATATTTTTCTTACTAAAAAATTATATTTTCCCTGTGCCATTCTTCACTTTGTTTAATTATGCAACTAAATCTTATTTTACAGCTGTAATGAAACATTAGAATGCCTGAGCCAGTGACCCTCCTCGCTGGAATTTATTCTATTTGACAGATGCTTTGCCATAGAAGAAAAAAAGACCTAACAATCCCCTTTATTTTTACAGTGTAATACCACAGGTCTCAGTCAACAAGCCCAAGAAATCAGAACAAACAATGCTACAAAGGGCTGTTGTGTGTAGACTAGTGGAACTGGGTCCCTGAACATCTAAAGGTACCCACATTCAGTCTCAACATTGAGACATTAAATTAAAAAAAATATACCACCTCCTAAAATATGAAAATCCAACAAATACTCCAGATTAATTATAGCAATAATTAACCCATTTGTATTCACTATAATTTTGAAAATTATATAAAGCATACATAATATATGCAAAGTAAAATTAATATAATGTGTGAGTTCATAACATCAAGACTCCCACCGGTTTGCAGGTTGGAGTAAATTCAATGCAAAGAGGAATGGATATATATAATTAGGCACTCAAGTTCATAAAAAAAAATGAAAGCACAGTACTTGTCCTTCCTGATACACCAAACAGACTTAGTGTTCCAGTCTATCCTTGGGTTTGGTGGGGCAGGTAGGGCGGTTGTGAAAATTATATATTCATTGCGTTGAATCTGTAGCTAATCTGAAACCACCTGGGAGTCTTGATGATATGAACTTGCACATTATATTAATGTATTTTGTATAAATTAATATGTATGCTATGTTCATGTATCCTTTTTAGTAAGTTTTTTTTAATTAGATGTCTTTTTTATAATTATAATGATTACTAATGGGTTATTGCTATGAATTGTATTTAATTGTTGGATTTTAATTTTTATGTGGTACATTTCCTTATTTTAGTATCAAAAATAGGCATATTGTCTACTAGACATCAAAGGGATAAAGTCCCCAGCCAAGGAGGATGATTCTGGTAAGATTTTTGTTTTTAAACCTTAAATTTTCAAAGAATCTTTTTAGTAAAGGCTTAAGTCATTCTTAAATGGACAAGTTATGGCAAACCCCCAAAAAGTAGTGCTTCCCCTGATTCCATTTAAAAATTTCTTAAAGGGCATTTCCACCCCTAAAACTAAAATTTGAACCACTGTGTAGGGTTCAAAATTACTTTTCTCCTCTAATCCTTTTGGTTTTCCTGCTGTGCCTATTCAAAGTCCAGGAATCTGAAGAGTAGGAGCCTGCCTGTGTGTAATGTGGTATCTGCTTTAAACCGAGTCCATGGAGTGGTAACAGGTAAGTTGCGAGATGCTCCCCCCTAATAGTCCGTGCCAGTTGGTGAGCTTCCTTGCCGCCCCCATCAGAAACCCTCCTTGCTGCCTTAATTAAAAAAACAAAACAAAACAAAAAAAACTTTTCTGTAGTGTAGGGGACCTTGCCCCCCCAACCCTAAATGCCATTGTTTAAGTTTAAAAAAAGTGTCCAGAGATAGTCTTGTCTGACCTCGGCTCACTCAATAGCAGACAGCTTTGTTTGTGATTGGTTGACTCTTGGCCAATCACAGATACGGTTGCCAGTCTGGCCCCTATTGATACTTTGTTCCTGGAGTAGTAATAAAGGCTGAGGGACAGGTGGGAAGGTCTTATTTCTAGGAACTTTTTAAACTTGAAACCCTAGCATTTAGGGTTGGAGAGGGAAAGTATTTTAAGTGGTAATTTTTACAATTATATTATGTTCTATACTCCCTTGAAATACTAGTTGAGAAAGTTGTACTTAAGCAAACAAATAGACCATCAGTTGGATATGTTGTAAGAACATATTTTCTCCAGCCCGTCTGCTAGCTTGGTACAAGCTTGGGAGTACCTAATTTGTGTGTGCATCCCTCTAGTACTGTAAGCTACATAGTGAAGGATGCATTTAATATACAGCACCTGTGAGCTGATATCTTGTTGAGGCTTCCACACTGGCGTTATTCTTTAGTGGTTCCAGATGTTTGCCACTAGAGAAGCGCTACATGTGATTCATTATCGGTGACCATTGGGAAACCGATAGTGCATGTTGTGTGATTCTGCAGCATTGTGCAATCAGCCCATACAATACGAAAAGTGGACACTAGTGTGCCCAGACCAAATGGCCCACACTAGCATGTGCTTTTTAATGCATGATCAAATTGTGTGGTAAAATGGACTAGGGTGGCATCGCTTGTCTAGGGAAAGCCCTGATACAGCTGTGTGTACCTAACTTTAGACCTTGTAACATGACACCTGGGAGGGAAAATGGCAAATTCACATTAAAGGCTGGGTTGAGGGGATGGGAAATTTACACTTATACAAGCTGTAAACTTACCACTTAACATTCTATAAAAGTGTCATATCTTTAGTATTGTCCCAAAAAAGATAAAATACTTGAAATTAGGGGTGTACTCTGAAATATATATATATATATATTTTAAAGGCAGTTATAGTGTAAAACTTTACACAAACAAGTTTGAAGCAGGGCACTGCTTATAGGTATCTAATGTAGTATGATGCCTAGGGAACTCATATTTAAAGGAATTGTACATTGAAAAAATGCCTCATTTCAAACGATAAATGAAAATGTGTTAACAGCACTTACTCTGATGTGTTTGTGTTGCTGCATGACTTCAATCAAAAGTGGTAATAGGTTCCATCCTTCCTCATGTCTATAGTAAAGCAAACCAAATTTCCATATGCGTAGTACCGTCTATAGTATGCACAACTATGTCCGGTGCTATTCAAGCACTACATAGTGTGTAATGTCATCACTTCTGTATCAGCCATTTTTAAATGGGGCATTAGTGATGAATGTATTCTATCACATTCCTCTAAATTATACACAAAAATCAGGTTTTAGTATAAAAGAAAAAATAATAATCACAGTCTGTTAAAGACCCTAGGCATATACAAAAGGTAAGTCTCACAGTCATGTATAGTATACATTACTTTAATTCAAACATCTAATCATATTCAGGGAGCTTCATAAAAATTCTTATCGGTAAAAATGGAGCTAATTTTGCACCAACCAATCAGAAGTTGGCTTTCAAATGTTAAATGAGATCTGATTGGAACAAAATTAGCACTATTTTTAACGATAAGAACTTTATAAATCTCCATGATTGTGTGCAATGTTTCTATCTTCTATACAAAAAGGGGTGTGTAATATGGAATATACACACAAAGTATATATACAAAAAGTCATTATGAATACACTGTCAGAAAACATTCTTAAGCCTACATAGAATATAATAAAGAAGCCAATTACAGCAGGAAGCGAGGACCAATAGTTTAAAATGCATCCTGTGATCCAACACGAAGACCAATTAGTTCAAACGATTGATAATATGCTTATTACAAGAGATTAACTAAGTGCTGCATGCAAAACCTTACTACTCTTAAAGGTGCAATGTAATTGCAGGACATAAGATCTAATAGTGGTTTATATTCTAAGTGCTGTGTTCGTGCCTCCATGTGTGTCCGTCGGTGGACCTCTGCGCGTGTGGAAACCATATTGGACCCGACACTGCCGAGAACAAATCCTCCAACTCCCTGACAAAGTTCCCCCCCCCCCCCCCCCCGTGGCCTCAACTCTGACTGCTGTTACCTCAGCAGTGTGACATCTTAAGAGCTTCCCTGGGGGGTGGGGTGTGTATTTTCATGCATGTGTGTATGTGTTTGCTGCATGTATATATGCCTGCAAGCATGTGTATGAATGTATGTGTCTGCTGCATGCATGTGTGTATGTATGAAGGTGTGCATGTGTGTTTATAGATGTGTATATGGATGCATGAGTTTGTCAGCATAACACATTAATCTCACAGGCTTAATTGTTTAGTATATAATAAGATAGGGATTTCATCTCTATCTTTTGTTACAATAAAAAATAACTGCTGATTTTACTGCGGTTTTGTCCGCTGCCTTGCGCTGTGCTTATGCCATTTTTGATGCGCATCTCATGAGTTGCCATAGGGCAACATTAAACGAAGCACAGTGCAAGCGGATGGTAGCACGCACGAATTGCGTAACATTGCTTTTGCGCTGTATTGCACGATTCATACGTGCCTCAGTCCGCTGTGTAGTGGGGGCCTTTCTCTAAGAGATATACAACTGTAACTCTAGAGATGTAGTATATGGACTGAAATGTGCGTGTAGCGTTATAAGTAAACAAAACCACCCTCATAATATCTTTTAGAAAGAATGGCCTCTTTAAAATATTTTTACATAAACTACTTTGTCCTCTAAATTCATTTCTGTATGCTTGCTTGCTATGCTTCTGGATGCTTCAAGGAAAAAGAGCTATTAGGGGCCCTATTTATAAAAAATCGTTATCGTAAAATACCAATCGTTATCGTAAAATAACGACCGGGTTTTTACCGATAACGACCGTTATTTACAGATAACGACCGTTATTTACTGATACCGGTCGTTATTTACCGATAACGACCAGTATTTACCGATATCGGTAAATAACGACCGTTATTCACCGATAACGACCGGCATTTAACGATATCGGTAATTAACAGTCGTTATCGGTAAATAACGGTCGTTATCGGTAAAAACCCGGTCGTTATTTTACGATAACGATCGGTATTTTACGATAACGATACCGATCTTTTATAAATAGGGCCCTAGGTAACCTGTACTGAGACTGAGCATGCTCAGAAGAGGCATAAAGGGGATTAGCATTCATTCATTGGCTGTGATGTCAACTGCCATGGTTTAGGGATGATGGAGTCTCTTCTTTAAAACCAAAATAACTTACTTAGAACTTTTAATTCATAGATCACTCTTACGAGCCTACCCGTTAACTTCCCCAGCGGGCAGCTCTTAAGTTGTATAATATAACATATTATATTTTAACTGATTAATCCTATTATCAATCCTGCCTCTGTCAATCTCCCAACAGTCTTCTTTCTAGTTAAGTTGAAGGTTCCAATATTTGCTAACCTTTAAATCATGAATCCCATTTTATTTTAAGGCCTGCCCCTGTTGATCTCCCAGCGGGCAGCCCTCTTAACTTAATCCTCCTGGCCTTTTTGTCTCAGCCTTGCAATTCCAATCATGCCACGTCGAGCGCATTTAAAACATTAAATTGCGCTTGGCCCCTTCCAAGCCAAGGCCTTTTTTATTGCTGATTGCAAGCCTGAATTGCTGATTTATTGCTGATTGCAAGCCTGTCAAGGATAATATCAGAAAGGTGTATTCCATCTTCCCGGTAAAGGCCTATTTTTCCACCCTCCAATTCCGTGTCTGTAAGTACAAAGGTTTAACGGTTTTGTAAACTTGCTAATAGATAAATTAATTTTGCGTCTGCACTTTTTTAGACTTTGAAAACCATATTAGTCGTGGAATAAACTCAGACCACACTAGTACTTTTTGTGGCATAATCATCCGGATATAAGCAATGTCCTTAGCCATCTGTTTTATCAGAGATATCATGGTTTGATTGCCAATTTCGTTGCCGCCCAGGTGAACTACAATAATGTCGGGAAAACCTGTCCGATAGCCTTCATAAGGCCGGTATTAAACTGTCCCAATTCATACCCCTTAAGCCCATCCAATGTATTCTATATTTTGTCTTGTCAAGGTTCAGAATACAGCCGTAAACCCTTTTCTCTGCCTCCAGTTAGACCAGTAGACAAAGGAGTGCCCGACAATCCATATATTGATTACCTGACCTGTAAAAGCAAGTTAGTCATTAAGCGCCAATTCTGTGCTGACATAGATCTTAAATTATCGGATTTCCAGCGTCCTATTCGTTTCATATGAGTTGAATGTAAACCCAAGATTGATGTGTGTGTGGCGGCTCCAATTCTAAATGAATGGGACCTTAAGTCTCCCTCTGGGATGCCTAAGGACCCCAGACAGAGGCTCAGGACACTTGCCAGTTGATATTTTGAAACAAATTAGTTTTTTCTATGTATAAAAAATGGGCCTGCTATATTTGGGCAAATGGCCTTGAATAAATTGAAGTATTTGATTGGGCAAAGTTCGGGCATAGAAAAGGAACCCAGCCAGAAAGTTAACCCCTTACCCAATCTATCTGTCTTTGAATGCTTTAAAACTATGCAGAGTTTATCCTGCACTAAGGAAATGCTATCGTCCTCAATGCGCCGGGAATGGTTCCGCTGGGCGAAACTGCCTCGCTGACTCAAAGTGCCGCAAAGAACATATGTGTGAACAAACAGCGAAATAAACTAACCTTGTAACTATCAAAGCAAATCACCGGAAGGGTGCTAACTAATTTTTCTAACAATGGTAAGGTGATGGAAAGCCTGAGATGGACTGACTTTTTTTTCTTTGCTAAGCCCTTAAATATCTGTTTAATAAAAAATTAACGTGTGATATCCTGTTCCCCACTCTGCTTAAGTATAAATAAAATTCCGGCTATCCTCTTCCTCATATAAGACAGAGAATAACCAGCTGTCAGATAATCCATGAGATAACAAATCAAAAGATTACAATTAGTAAGATAAAGTGACAATTTACTCTGGGATTTAAACTTTTCCCAAGTTTTCCATGCTGTAATATAATCTTTCCATGTTTTAGAGGATAATGAGTCTAACAAGGCCTTTCTCAATGGTTCTATATCAAGTCCCACAGGTGTTCTGGACACATTTACCCGTTGAATCCGTCTGGTTCTCTTCCCAGAATGCTCTGAACTGAAAGCGAAATAAAGAATCTGCCGTTTTGTTATCTACAACACTAATATGTTTAGCCTTAAACCAAATATTGAATTGTAATGACCGTAGTACTAAGTGTCTGAGCAATTTGAGAACAGATGGAGACTGCTAGAATAAACCATTGATAACTTGAACCGCACCCATGTTGTCAGAACGGAATAAAATCCGCTTATTTGCCAATTGAGAACCCTAGAGCTCTATGGCTAATATGATTAGAAACTTTTCCAATAATAGAAGGTTTTTTTAAACCCTAACTCAATCCACCTAGGTGGCCACTTACCTACCGACCATTTGCCATTCAAAAACGCCCCATAGCCCGCAGATGCAGCAGCATCCGTAAACAATTGTAGGGAATCACTGTCGGCAAACTCTTGCTGCCAGCATGTCCAGCCATTAAAATATTCTAAAAATTGCTGCCAGACTCAGATCTTCCTTACATTCTGCTGACACCCGAACATGGTGCGAGGGGTTTGTAACAATTGTTAAGTCTATCAACCTTCTATTAAAAATTCCACCTGCGTGCAAAAAGTGGGTAGTGAAGGTTAAATGACCCAACAATGACTTGATTTCTTTTCATTGTAATTTTTTGGCTTCCAATGCTCTATTAACTAAATTTTTAAGTTTAACGAGTTTTTCCGTAGTGAATCTAAATTGCATCTGGTTGGAATCAATTTCAATTCCTAGAAATTGGAGCACTGTGCTTGGCTTTACCGTTTTTTCCATTGCTAGCGGGACTCCGAATTGTTTTGCTAAGCAAAGAAAGGTGTTCAGCAACAAAGTTTGGCAAGTGGCTGTATTTGGAGAGCCGACGAATAAAAAAATTGTCGAGATAATGAGTGACAAATGACGTTCCAGCTTCATAGCGCACAGCCCAGTCCAAAAAGGTTGTGAACAACTCAAAATAGAAGCAAGACAATGAACACCCCATTGACAGGCATTTTTCGTAGTAGTAATAACCATTAAAGTGGAATCCAATGACATCTGATTTTGCCATTAGAGCTGCTTTGCCACATTTTCTAAGTGACTCCAAAGCAGAATCGAAAGATGCATAGGAGACTGAACTAAAATCTTTACTGATTTCATCATTAACCGAGTCTCCAGCTGCGAATGAAAGGTGATATATTAACTGGAAAGACCCTGGTTCTTTTTTAGGGACTAAACCTAAAGGGGAAACTTTACATTTTTGAAAAGGGTAATCGCTATAAGGAACGGCTATCCTTCCCAGAGATAAGTCCTTTTGAATTTTGGACCTTACAATATCAGGGTTGAAAGGTGTTGACTTGAGATTGTCTGGAACAATTAAAGTTGGTCTGATTTATTCGAGTGAAATGTGAAAACCTTCATGAAAACACACCTTAATTATGGAAGCCTTCTGCCGGTTTGGATAGACCTCTGGCCACTCCCACATTTTTGACAAACTCACCGGGGTGCTCAATCCTCTCTGGGGTGTTTCTGGCTTGTTTAAATGAAGGGGGTAAATGTTTTGATGCAACTAAAGGCAGGGTGCCCTCCGCTGCATACGGAGCATTCATGTCGGTATCTACACTGACTTTGCCATTTACAAGTGGACTCATTAAAAGTCCAGCAAGTATTGATGAGGTTTGTGCCTGGACTGTTTTTAAAATTGGATTGGAAAATACAGTAGGTTTAGGCACCAGCATGGCAAGCCATAGATCTACATCTTTTTTACCCCAGAACATACAGAGGTGAACTGATCTTTTTAGTCTGAATTTTTCATCATAAATGAACCATGTTATACCCCCATATATATACCCCAACCTCTGTGAGCCTCTAATAAAGTGTCTAAATATTTAAAGAGGGATTGACCTGATCCTGGATTCGCTGTAACTAAGACAGCATAAATACAAAATGCTTGAAGTCAGTTAGCCAAACAGCGTGCCACTGGCCTCCTCTTATCCTCTTCTGCGTTGCCCGATTTTTTATCTGATTTGAATTCTTTTACTGACGACAGGAGAGACAAGATATCTACATATTCTCCTTTTATAATCTTGTCCCTCACTGACATGGGCAAATGTAAGCCAAGGGGGGTAGTTGCGCATGCTGTTACATCCCCCACACAGACTTCTGGTACATTTTTAACGGTAGATCCTACACCTTTCTGCGACATTGCGCTAGCCCCTGGAGAAACTTCACTAGCTCCTTTACTGGGTTCTACATTACTAACATTGTTAACATTATGTTTAACATTACCACAAACATTTAAATGAGTAGCTTTTTTAATTGTAATAAAGCATTAGAGAGCGCTTTAAAGGGTAATTTTGTAATTACCTGTAACCTTGACGACATCTGTGTCCATTAGAACTGGATTTGGTGTTGTGGTGGAATCCGAAGATGCCCTGTTAGCAACCACATCTTGTAGAGCTGCTGTTGAAGGTGGATCCATTTCGGTTCCTAAAACACCGCCTAAATAGAAGATGGAGAGAGAATGGAGATGGAGAGAGAACGGGTGGTAGGCTGTGTGCCAAAACTCACTTGGAACAGCGTTCTGTCTGGGTAGCCCAGAGTGAGTTGCAGCCCTGCTTCTCTTATTATGCGTGGTATAGGTAGCTGCCGGTGGGGACATTGAAGACCACAGGGAAACCTTTTCTGACCCCAATTGGCTGTATTTTATTTATGGTCTGCTCACGGCTTGCTTTTGAAAGCACATCTGCGGTTTTCCTCTTCTGTGTTGCCTTTCCTGTCCGTCTAAGCTCCGCCCCTCCTGGCACTGGATTGTCTGATTCTTCTGCTAAAGCGTCCTCCTCTTCCATGGAGACCGGCCTGCCTCTGCTGACGTCCTGACTCAGTTTAACCACCTCTTCCTCTGCTTGTGCTGCTGGTAGTGAAGCTGTCGTCAGGAAGTTGGCTAAGATCCTCTCTGCCTCTTCTGGATTGCCGGAGTGCCTAATCCATTCAGATACCCGCTCTGCCGCGCTGGTCATCTTCTCCTACTGCTCCTCCGTTCTTCACGCAGATGCAGATTCACTGGCTGGTGAGTGGGGAAAGATGTCCTCTTTTATGGCCCCCTAGCCCAGCCCACCTGCCTACCTGAACAATGACCCCTAGACTCTAAGGGACCTAACTATTCTGACCCATAGGACCTAACCAATAGTAGAACGAGGATGCTGAAGTGAGGAACATTGTTCACCCCAGCATCCTAGTAACAGAACGTTCCCCCTTCCCCATCCCAAGACAGTTTCATTACTGACAGTTACTAACTGGAAGAACCAGGAAGCAGAAACAGGGGCAACACAGGACATTGTGCAGGATTTTAGGTTATGGTGGCCATAGACGCTTCGATACCTGTCGTACGATATCCAGATATCGTACGGCTGTGGGATTACATATGGACAATTGTTGAAAGATCTTTGGGCCAGTTGCACGATCAGATTGAAGCAACTATGAGTTTTGGGGGTGATTAACCTGTATATAAGTTTCCATTTGAGGGCTGGACTTGCCCTTTAGTTACAGACATGTTACGTACATGTACGTAATTGCAGCTTTCTAGAGAAGTGTTTTGCTTGGGTAAAAAAGCTTTCACTAAAGTATTGCTATCCTTTAAAGGGACAGTTCAGTGGAAATTATTAATATTATTAATATTTGTTAAATTGTTAGTTTGTGTAATACCTTCTTAGTTACATATTCTCTCCCATTTTGAAAAATCTGTTAATTTCATACCCTTTGCTGTTCCCTGCTGTTGACAATAGTGAGCTGACATTTCAGGTTCTAACGGTCCTTCTTCTTCCCAGGATGCACCACATCCTTGGAATGGCCCTAACAGTAATTTCTACTGATTGGCTGTTGGATGGGTCAAACATGCTCAGATCTCTACTGAGCAACTGAATCAACCCAGGCGCTGGGTCAAGGGCAAAACCATAATGGTCTCTATTAGGGGTCCTGCAAACAGGAAGTCACTATTTCGGTTGCAGTTATTTATACACAGAGGAAATGCTGAATGGACAGATAAGGTCATTGGGATGAAAAAATACTGCTCTTTTTTTCTGAAAAGTACATGTATTTGCACTGAACTTCCCCTTTAAAGGACAACTCCACCCTCATTTTAGAAAGAATTGCCTCTTTAAAATATGTTGATATATTGTACTTTGTCCTATTAATTCATTACTGTATGTCTGCTATGCTTCTGGAGGCCTCATGGAAACTGAGCAATATAGAAACCTGTACTGAGCTTGGGCATGCTCAGAATAGGCAGTCAGGGGATTAACATTCAGTCATTGGCTGTGATGTCAACTGTCAAATCCATAACTGACAGTTGCTAACTGGAAGGACCAGGAAGCAGAAACAGGGGAAACAGGATATTGTGCAGGATTTCGGGTTAGACTTATATATTTCAGATTTTAAACTATTACCATTTATGGTTTTGGAGGATGATTTACCTGTATGTAAGTTTTCATTTTTGGGCTGGACTTGCCCTTTAAGGAAGCCAGCCCTTATTGAATTAGTCCATGTTCATTCTGACAAATTAACCAGCTTTGTATCTGAAGTAATAAATATTCATCTTTTTTGCACCTAATCAATGTCTTGACCTCTCTTTTTGGACTCCGAACATTCTGTCAAATTAACCAGTTCTGTATTTGAATCAGTTTTTCACACTAAACACCCCTCTCTCTCAGAAATATTCCTACAAATTATTTATTTCTTGGACCCACCTTCTGTTACAAAAAGTGCAGTTCTTTCATTCATCCATGCATCAGAAATATTGAAGAAGGTCTCAATAGAGTCCACACTTTTAGCAGATTATTCTGAAAAAAAATCAAGGAAAAGCAAGATTCATAGGGGCATATTTATAAAGGATTGTCTTTTTCGCCAAATAATTAGCGCAGATAAAAAAGCGAAAAAAAACACTTCGCGGCTGAAAAAGGCGAACGGGCGCGATAAAGAGCGAAAAGTATCGCAGCAAAAACTTAACGCATCTAAGAAGACTGCATTGCAAAAACCATTCGAAACCAGAAAAGCCCACTAGAAAATGATGTCAAGTTCAAAATGGCCACCTCACATTTACCAAGAAGTCAGCCATTTCTTATTTAGTCAATCTTCTTAGAATTTCTCAATTGGAATACAATTTTCTTTTGCACTGCACATTCGCCTTTCTAATGCGCGTTCGCTTTTCCAAGGCATATTCCATTATAATGTGCGGTCGCCTTTCTAATGCGCGTTCGCCTTTCTAATACGTGTTCGCCTTTCTAATGTGCGTTCGCCTTTCTAACGTGCGTTCGCCTTTCTAATGTGTGTTCGCCTTTCTAATGTGCGTTCGCTTTTCCAAGGCATATTACATTCTAATCCGCGATCGCCTTTCTAATGTCGCTTTTCCAAGGCATATTACATTCTAATGCGCGATCGCCCTTCTAATGCGCGTTCGCTTTTTCAAGGCATATTACCCATTAGAATGCCTTTTCGCTCAAACAATGACTTTTCACCACCTTCAGGGTCGCGCTAATCTTTCGCTCTTTTTAACGCAAAAACCACCTTTCGCTCTTTTATAAATCGCGTTATGCCTTTTTGCTCCCTTTTTCGCTAAAATTACCATTGTGAAGTAAGGCGAAAAGGGTTTAGCGATAGCTCGCGGCAACGGTTTCGCCATTCGTTAACGCTACCTTTATAAATAGCGTTAACTGTCTTTTTGGCGAAAACCCATGCGAAAAGCGAGTGTGAAAACATTTCGCTACTTTTCGCTCTTTTATAAATATGCCCCATAGTTAGAAATCAAGCATTTAAAAGGGCAAGTTTACTCCAAAAAAAACTTTTCTCTAGATTGTATATTACCCCCCCAAACCCCACTTTCGCTTTATTCCCAGCTTTCAAAAACGCTCCTAAACTTTCTTACCTGACCCGGTCCCTCGCCATTTAGGTGCCGCCCCCTGCTCCAGTTTCAAGCTCCTATCAAGCAAAGACAGGAGCAGGTGACTTGCGCAGACAGCCGTCTTCCTTCCTGGTCACGGCTGTCAGACGATTGGGTGTGACGTCACGTCGCGCCTTAACTGACAGCCCGGGATAATGTGAAAGTTAGCAATAACGCAAAAGTGGCATTTGGGTAGGTAATATACAATTTAGAGAAGTTAATTTTTCATTGGACATGCCCTTTAATTACAACCCACACTAAATATAAATCTTAATTTACAATTTTAGCCACCTCTTGTGTGGTAACAGTTTCTAATTTTTCATTAAATACCAATTAAACTTTAAAAAAAATGTTTCAAAGTAAGAAATCTTGCTTAAACAAGTTTAAAAAAAAAAACCCTCTAAATAGAAGCCCCTCCCCTTCTGTAAACACTAAGACATGTTACCAAATTGAGCTAAAGCAAAACTTTGAAGCTGTGCAAACTTTTATTTCCCTAGTCCTTACACGGCAGTGGTTAACAAATAGGTTAATTCCCGATTCCTCGATTGACAGGCTGGTCCCTCCCCTAGAGATAAATTCTGATTGAGTTCTACTCTCTTTTTTCTCCTGTCCTCGCATAAACAGCTCCCCCTGTGTTCCGTTAGTGGGTCTCTTGCCTATCTTCCCCTCTGCCGAAGCTACACATAAGCATCCATGAGATGTGCAGATTGGGGGCCTCCATTACAGCCATGGTGGTCCTCCATGGTCGCTCTCCTGCTACCATCCTTGTCCTGGTTAGGAGTAGAGATGGACTAGAACTGGAACCCAAGTTCGGGCCGAACTTATCGAGTTAGAACAGACTCGGACTTCTTGAACTATCCCGGACTTTTGATAATTATCGAAAAATTTAATTATCGGTATTTGAATGATCTTCGAATCGTTTATGGGCTAATTATCATAAATCGAACGTTCTGGATATTCAAACGTGTACCCCAGACCATTTCCCAGAGCCATTTACATTATGTTACCATTGATATTTTAATTGTATTTCATTAGAACCTTTTTAACTATTTGACCCCCATTGACTTTAATAGGTCCGTTTTCGAACTTTCATACTTTCCATATAGTTTGAAAGTTCGAAAATGGACGAACTTTTGGAAGTTCAGACATCCTTAGTTAGGAGATTGTGTGTTGTATTCGGCCCAGCTGTCTGCCATTCTTGTAAGTTTGGTACCTACAGCTTCTCTATGGATATTGCTCTTGTCAGGCTCTAACCTTTTTCAAACATGGTGCCTGTCATGAGTTCTCACAAATGGAGTTCGGATTCCAGGGGGTGAGCTTTATTTAAAGAGAGTGCACACTTCAACAACAGCAAAACTGATCCCCCACCATCTACTCCCTCAGATCCTCCTCCAGATACAGAGATGAGGAAGAGCATAGATATCACAAGAAAATCAGAGTAGAATGCTCCTTGGTCTCCATATAACCCTGTCTGCTCCAGCTTCCAGTGTCATCTTGGTCTCCATATCACCCTGCCTGCTCCAGCATCCAGTGTCATCTTGGTCTCCATATCAGCCAGCCTGCTCCAGCCTCCAGTTTCACCTTGGTCTCTATATCAGCCTACCTGTTCCTGTTTCCAGTTTCACCTTGGTCTTCATATCTGTCACCCCACTTCAGTTAATGGTACGCCTTTCTCTTCTGCCTTAAAGGGACAGTTCATTGAAAATTATCATTATTTGTTAAATTGTTAGTTTGTGTAATGCCTTTTCAGTTATTCTACATATTCTCTCCCATTTTGAAAAATCAGTTGATTTCATACCCTTTGGTATTCCCTGCTGTTGACATTAGGGAGCTGACTTTTTAGGTTCTAACGGTCCTTCTTCTTCCCAGGATGCACCACATCCTTGGAATGTTCCTAACAGTTATTTCTACTGATTGGCTGTTGGATGGGTCAAAGATGCTCAGATCTCTACTGAGCAACTGAATCAACCCAGGCATTGGGTCAAGGGCAAAACCATAATGGTCTCTACTTAGGGGTCCTAACAGGAAGTCAGTATTTGGGTTGAATTTATTTATACACAGACACAATGCTGAATGGGCAGATTAAGGTCATTGGGATGAAAAAATACTGATCTTTTTTCTGAAAAGCATATGTATTTGCACTGAATTTCCCCTTTAATACAAGCAGGCAGTTCTGCCTTGTTTGTCTGTTTTCCTGCTGCCTTTTCCACATCGTGGGTTGACCCTTGCACACCTTTATCTGGAGCCGCGACCTGGTGTCTGCCTTGCCGCACAACATCCTCACCATCAGAGGCTCTGGGGAAGGCCTGGCAGGCACTTAGACTCCGTGTCCAGAGGGGGGTTTCGTAGGGGGCCTTTCAGGAAGACTTTAACACATAGAAATCGTTCCAACATCAGAGAGGGAACAGTTTGTCTATTCTTCAATCTTTCTGAAAAAAAAAAAGTCTGGGGAGTTTAGACCAATTCTGAATTTGAAGTTGTTGAACCACTTTCTCCACATCCGAAGGTTCAAAATGGAAACCATCAGATCAGTAACAATTCAGCTTCAACAAAATGACTTCTTACGTTTCTGCATTCTGGGAACTCATTATCAATACAAGGCTCTGCCTTTCGGCCTAGCCACAGCCCCAAGGGTCTTTTCCAAGTTCCTAATCCCAATCATAGCGCATCTAAGATCCCTAGGCTTACAGATGTGGACAATATTCTAATAAAATCTAAAAGTCTCTCAACCCTCCAACTTCACATTCAGACAACTCTTGCATGCTTACAGGGCCATGGATGGATTATCATTTGGGAAAAATCTAACACTATCTCAACAAATGCAATTTCTGGGGATTCTATTGAACATGACTGCATCACTCCCATTAGAAGGTCAAAGGAACGTAATTTCTCTAACCAAAAAATTCCTAAAGCATCCATTCTCCACAGCTGGGATTTGCCAACACCTCCTGGGAAAACTAATCTCTACCCTAGACTCTGTGAAATGGGCAATGAGTCCCATTCGGACATTTAAAATTTCTTTTCTCAGCCAATTCGAGAAGAAGAGCCCAAATCAATTAATATACTGTTGCCCACACCCCAATACCCCATTTACGCTATACTTACATTTAGAAGTGATGCTCCCAGAGTTAGATATTCACCATATAAACCCCCTATTCACCGGTGCTTGGTCCCGCCTCCTCCACTGTTGCAGTGTGCCCTTTACATGTGCAAGCAGTAGCAGTAGAGACTCGTCTGGTAATGGCTGTCAGCCATTTGTTGTGATGTCACCATCACAGCCGTGACTGACGGCTATTACCAGGAAGTAGTAGGGAGCCACGCCGGTGGATCAGGGATTTGCAAGGTTAATAGCTTACGCTGGGAGCACATCTCTAAATGTAAGTATAGCGTAAATGGGGTTTTGGGGGGTGGAGTACAGTATATCAAAATTTTATAGGAGGGGTGAAGATGCCTTTTAATTATATTTGAAAGCACTATCGTAAGACATTGTATTGTAAGACATCACAGATGGCAAAATAACTAAGGGTATAAAGATTGGACTAGATGGATATATGTCACCAGTTTTTTGTTTTAAGGGTGGAAATGCCCTTTTAAGCCCTTACAGTGTCTTAAAATCCATCTGTCCTGTGAACCTTTTTGTGTGAATTTTCATGAATAAATAATAGAAACAGGTAATATATGTGAGCTGCATAGTGCAAGCAAGGGTATATTCTCCTTTAGATATTTATTTACGTTAAAATTGTATACCAGTGGAAGCATACTACCACACAGGAATGTAGCTCTGAAAAGGCAGGTTTTATTAGGTGAATATGTCCATTAAATGTTTTGGACGAACAGGTGGCCTTTCAAGTATGAGTATTGGGAGTTTATTGAGAAAGGACCACTTTTAGTTCAAAACATGTAGTACACATGTTCACCTAATAAACCGGTATTTTTAGTTCTGTGTGGTAATATGCTTTCCCTGATATACAATTTTGCTAGATATTATGTGGGGTACGTGGTACACCTAGTAGAAGATAATACACTGACTGTAAGGGCTCGTTCACACTGACAGAAACACAGCATGTGTTTCTGTCAGTTTGTATCCATTTTTTCATACATTTGTATCCATTTTTTCACAATGTGTATTCCATAGATTTATATAAAAAATGCAGTGCGTTTTTTAAACAGACTGGAACGGAATATAACACAGCAGGTGTGAACGATATTATGAAATCCTGTGGGGTTTTATTGTCTGTCCATTTTTTTAAACGCACCTGCGTTTGAAAAACGGATACAAACTGATGTAGTGTGAACGAGCCCTAAGTGATTGGAGATCCTCAGCCCACAGACACCTTTTAAGATTTTACAGTTCCCTCCACCAGGTGTCACCAGAGGGTTGCACTAAATCCATTCCTTATACATATAAAGCAGAAATTATAGGGCTATTTACTGAGTTGCAATGCAAACTGACAGCCTTAAAGTCACTCTTAAAGGGCATGTCCACCCTTTTAGCAAAAAAAACTATCGGCAAGTAGAAAGAAGAAAGCACAGGACAGAAACTCCTTATCCTCTGTTCCTAGTTTATTTTCACTTTTAAAAGCTCTGGTAGCGGAGAACTGGAAGAGGAGGGACAAAAGTCTATGGGAGGTCAGTAAAGCTTTGGGAGACACTGACACATTTAACTATGTGCTGCCTTGGCTAAAATGTGTGTGTAAAGGGGGTGGTGGGAGCAGCCAGCCTGTGTCATTTTTCTGAGACCACCACATACATTGATCTGCTCTGAGCTTCCTTCAAAGTATCCTGCCCAGACAGTGACAGGAGCAGCATAACAGTGTCTTAAGTTTAGATTTTCATTTTGGGCAGCACTTTAAAGGAAGTTTAGAGCAGAGCAATGTATGAGCATCACAAAGATATAGCTATGAAAGTTTACAGCTAGCTATCATCCCTGGCCTGTGTTTAGGTCAGAACACCAGCCAGTGTTGTCAGTGCTCCAGTTCTTAACCCAGTTAGTCAGCCCTCCAGTTGTTCATTAGCCAAAGTAAGTGAGCTCTTCAGCCAGTGTTAAAGTCAGCCATACAGGTGTTCATAACCCAGTGTTAGTCAGCCCTCCAGTTCATTAGTCCAGTGTTAGTCAGCCCTCCAGTTGTGCATTAGCCAGAATTAATCATTCCTCTAGTTCAATACCCAGTGTTAGCCAGCCCTCCAGTTGCTCATTAACAAGAGTAAGTCAGCCCTTCAGCCAGTGTTAAAGGGAGCGCTCCAGGTGTTCATAACCCAGTGTAGTCAGCCCTCCAGTTTATTACCCATTGTTAATCAGCCCCCCAGTTCATTGCCCAGTGTAAGGGCTAGGCCCCACTTGAGCACATGTTAAAGTGCATAGCGGTTACGTGTGTTTTTACATGCAATTTTATGCGCTACTATGTCATTTATATATACGTTTACATGCGATGCGATTGTAATTTGTGTGCGTTCTGTGTGCGTTTTACATGATTTTTCAATATCATTTTATGTGAAGTCACTTCCTGTCACTTTGTCAGTTGGTGCTGTGTGCGGAGAGTTGGTGTGGAGAAGTAGTTGTGATATTTCCTGCTATTTTTCCTGATTACTCCTGGGAGTTAGTGACTTTATTGGTACTCTCAGTGATGATTGGGTACAAAAGAGGCAGAAGCAGCAGTAGGAGATTCTGGGTGCACCCTTTGTTGCTGGGGAGGTAGGAGAAGGGACACTTTACAAAGATCTTCGTAAGCATCCAGACAAGTTTATGTTCTATACTAAGATGACCATCCCAAGGTATGTAAATATATAATATTAATAGGGTTATTCAAATAAAAGTTCTTATTGTTAAAAATGGGGCTTATTTTACCCTAACCAATCAGATGTTATCTTTCAAATGTTAAATAGGATCTGATTGGCTGGGGCAAAATTAGCACCATTTTAAACGATAACAACTATTATTGAATCTCCCTGTATATGTGTTTTATGTCTATATGTTGGTGTGTGTGGGGGGGGGGGGGGCGGTGCTATGGCGGAATATTGACTGCAGGTGCAGAGAGGGGTGTAGCAGCAGAGGGGACATGTAGGAGAGGTGTATTATAAAATATAATGAACCCCCTAGTGTAAATTATAAACAATAATACCACATATACTCGAGTATAAACCGACCCGAATATAAACTGAGGTACCTAATTTTACCTAAAAAAGGAGAAAAGGTGATTGATCCAAGTATAAACCGAGGGTAGAAAATATGCCCACTACTGCCTTCTGATTCTATATTGTTTTGAGGCTTTAGTTGCCATTTAAATGGACAACAGAATTCCCAAACAGTAGTACCATACAGTAATACCCAAATCCAATATGGCAACATTTAACAATAGATACTATCCTCCTGATTATGTATTGTGTTTGGTTAGTTGCCCTTTAAATCCCACACAGTAACCCCTTCTAGTATTTGCCACTTTAGATGTTTGGAAACTACAACTGCCAGCATGCTTTTTTTGCTGGGAGTTGTAGTTTGCAAACATCTGCAGTAGCCAATACTTGCAAATAGGGGTAAATCCTCCTTTATTCGTGCATACAGTATGCACAAATAAAGGAGGTTTTACTCTTAATTGTAAGTATTGTGCACTGGTGTACCTCCCCGTTTTGTGGTATTCTCCTACCTTGTCTGGCGGATGCTCGCTCCTCATTCTCTGTGCTTCTGGATGGAAGTGAGTGGCGCCGAGTAGTGACGTTATCCGGAAGTGTGGAGGATGCGGAGAGAGCGGACGCCAGACAAGGTAGGAGAATGGATTGACTCGATTATAAACCGAGGTAAGATTTTCGGACTTTTTTTAAAGCCTGAAAACCTCGGTTTATACTCGGGAATATACGGTATCCTTTTCTAAGGGGGTACATTATCAGCTATAGTCTTTTCATGTGAGTATGTATGCATGTATTTGTGTTTGTAGTTACATTTTTATAATGTGTATGTATACAATATTGTAATAAAATGATATAGTACTGGCTATGTATTTTTATCTCTACACAAAGTAATAAACACACCTAGCATGGTTTATGATGAAAATGTGAACTATTGAAAAAAAATAAATTAAGCCTTTTTCCCTCATAGATTTGTATACTTCAGCTTTGCTTCTGGAATCTATGAAACATGATGTACTGACCCTCGATAATACAAGGTTTAGAAGGAGCATCTCACCTGTAGAAAGGCTAATTATCAATCTGAGGCATGTATCATATTAGAAAAAGACCAATGTACTGAACCAGGTGCTACAGAGTGCAATAGATAATAGTATAAAACAAAAAAAGAGGAAAGCACTCAAGCACTCAAAGGTATAGTGAAAAAGATAAAAATCCCTTTATTGTGCAACTATAGGTGATCACTTCACAGTAGTCAATTGTACATATGTGTTAAAAACACATTTGATATATATCTAATAGACATATATATATATATATATATAGCTGCATGCAGTGCATTTTTTTAAATGGACTGGAACGGAACGGATTATAATGCAGCAGGTGTGAACAATATTATGAAATCCTATGGGGTTTTACTGTCTGTCCATTTTTTTAAACGCACCTGCGTTTGAAAAACGGATACAAACTGATGTAGTGTGAACGAGCCCTAAGTATACTTATCTGCCCAAGGTCAGTATACGGTATATGTCTACATATACATAAGAGGATTCAAAAGGGCATGATAAGATCGGGCTGGCAGGGATAGAGAGCACAGACAGCTGGACACGTTTCGCCGTTATGGCTTTCTTGGTACAGTGTAAAGCTGGGTACACACCTATCGATTTTTCCTCCTGACCGACCGTTCGATACTTTCGAACGGTCGGCCAGGAGGAAGGACCGTCGGTCGCGGCAAAAGCAGCCGCGTCCGATAGTCACCGCGACCGATCGTGCGGTCCATAGAGGACCGCACGATCGGACGAGGTTTTCCACCCTGTCCGATCGTCCTTTCGTCCGATTCGGACGAACGGTCGATCGGACATGGGCACTTTCGGATGCGATAATTTCGGTCCGATCGACCGATACACTGAACTATCGGTCGATCGGACCGAAATATCTTATCGTGTGTACCCAGCTTAACGGACCTGTACATTGCTCTGGGAGAAGCTGCAGCCCAAATACATGCTGTTTCTCAATTAGGGAAATCGGGAAGTGATTAACCAGCAGTTTTGGGAAAAGTTCCCAAACTGTGTTGGTGCTATTGATGGGAAACACATACGTCTGGTAATGCTCGAAGACAGCGGCAGCAAATACTTTAATCTTAAGAAGTACTTCTCCATTGTACTGCTTGCTGTGGTCGATGCAGGTTACAGGTTCACATATATAGATGTGGGGTCATATATAAGCTGTAATGATGCCAGCATTTTTCAACGTAGTAGATTTGCAATAAAGCTGCAAAATAATGATTTGGATCTACGACAACCACAGCCCTTACCTGGAACAGAGCAGGCTGCCCCTTTGTTTTTGTTGCTGATGAGGGTTTTGAACTCTCTGATTATTTGATGAAGCCCTTTATCCAAGAGGCTTGGATAATGTGAAGAGGGTGTTTAACTACAGACTCAGCAGAGCAAGGAGGGTGGTAGAATGTTCATTTGGTATCCTTGACAATGTGGAGGATCCTACATACTGCCATGAATATGTACAGTATCCCAATCATGCTGTGACTGTTGTCAAGGCAGCCTGTCTCCTTCACAACTTTGTAAGAGAAAAAGAAAGGGTTTTTGTGCAAGTGTATACTTGTAGTCATACTAACATAGTAACATAGTAATTGAGGTTGAATAAAGACATGCGTCCATCAAGTCCAACCTTTTATCACCCTCCTTTTTAACCCTACCTAACAGTTGATCCAGAGGAAGGCAAAAAAAAAAAAAAAACAGCTAAAAAAAACTGACACCAAATGGCAATCGGAAAGTATCACTGGATCAACCAGAACTGCAGTATATATATTAATACCAGTAATTCTCAATAGTTTTTAGTTTTAGAAACTTATCTAGGCCACTTTTAAAGCTATTCAATAAACTTGTCATTACCACATCTGCTGGAAGACAGTTCCACAGTTTCACCGCTTTCACTGTAAAGAAACCTTTCCTAACCTGAAGATGAAACTTCTTTTCTTCCAATCTTAAAGGATGTCCACGTGTCCTCTGATATGACCGATTAGTAAACAATGCACCAGAGAGTTTATTGTATGGCCCATTAATATATTTGTATAAAGTAATCATATCCCCACGCAAATGTCGCTTCTCTGTGTAAACAGCCCTCACTTGTCTAATCTGCCTGCATAATCAAGCCTCTCCATTCCCTATATTATTTCAGTTGCCCTTCTCTGAACTGCTTCCATTTCCAAGATATCCCTTTTGTATATGGGATTCCAAAACTGCACCGCATATTCCAAATGAGGTCTTACCAGTGCCTTGTAAAGAGGGGGTATAATGTTTTTTTCTCTTGAATCTATTCCCCTCTTTATACAAGACAATATCTTGCTAGCTCTAGCCGTTGCTGCCGGGCATTGTTTGCTACAGCTAAGTCTGTTAACTACCAGAACCCCCAAATCTTTTTCCAGTTGAGATTCACTTAACACGGAGTTATTTATGAATATGAATAACCAATTCTCTATCCATGAACAAATGTTTTCTTCTAGGCCAACAGTCCTCAGTTTATACATTAGTCGCCTATGTGGCACAGTATCAAAAGCCTTCGCAAAATCCAAGTATACCACATCTATTGCTATGCCAGAATCTAAATTCATACTCACTTCTTTATAAAAACCAAGTAAAAAAAACCAAGAAAAAAAAATCTATTTTTCATAAATCCGCGCGGACTACTACAAAAAAGATCAGTTCTGGAGACAAAGTCAAGTATATGATCCTGTAACCAAGTTTCCACCACCTTCTCTACCACTGATGTTAGGCTTACAGGTCTATAGTTACCAGGTTGGGAACGACTACCTTTTTTGAAACTTGGTACTACATTTTTCCAATCCAGTGGCACACCACCAGACAAAAGTGAATCTGAAAAGATGAGAAACCGTGGTCTAGATAAAACAGAAATAAGCTCTCTTAAGATCCAAGGACGTATTCAATCCAGTCATGGGGCTTTATTGATGTTAACTTTGTCTAATTGTTTTTGCACCATATCCTCTGCCAGCCAGACGAGTTAATTTCCTCATCTATACCCTTCACACTGTCACAGTCCCCGCCATAAGGACCAGGACCCTCCAAAGTGAATACAGAGGGGAAAAAATGGTTTAGCACATTAGCCTACAGAGGCATCCTCTGTAACCATCTCAGTCCCATTATTTAATGGTCCCACATTCTCAGTCCTCATCTTTTTACTATTGATATGTTTGAAAAACATTTTGGGGATAAACTTGCTTTGTTCGGCTATCCGTACTGCATATTGTATTTTAGCTAGTTTAATTGTTTTCTTGCACTCTTTATTTATACTCCATACAAAAAACTGAATTCTAGTGCACAAACAATTCTAAATGCACTTTAATATGGATGTACAACAGCCCAATTTTCTATATATTGTGTGTTACATTGAAGGTTTGACCAAGCCTTCTGGGAAATTGTACTCCACACAGAGTTAGGTCATGTGCTCGTTTGAGCAAAGTACTTTAAACTAGAAAGTCAGCTTTAAGCATCCAGGCCACACAGGAGAAGCTGTCAGCTCATGCAGCCAAAAAGGCAAGTACCAGTAGGTTAGGACCCAGTTAAAGAAAGCAACTTTGACGTGGTGACTGGGCTTAAAATAATTTGGCCAACTTATTGAACTAATTGCTTTTATTTATCCAGGGTTTAGCAGGCAGTTTGTAGTAGCAACCTTATGGAGGTAGCCAATATGCAATTAGAATTGTTTGTGCACTAGAATTCTGTTTTTTGTATGTATTATTCCATGGACAATCTTCACCAGCCTATTTGTCATGGTTCAACAACTGCACTTACTGTAAGACAGAAAATGGCTGACTATTTTTTAACTTTGCAAGGATCGGTGCCATGGCAGGAGTCTTACTTCTGATTTTTTTTTTTTGAATAAACTTTGTTATAGTTTACCTGGTTGTGTAGAGTGTTTTTACCTTTTGAATAATGAACATTGGCAATATTACAATACTGGGATACCGTAGCTCCTATATTTCCGATTCCTCCTATTCACTGCTAACGTTCTGTCCCCAACGTTCAGATAAGATCAGTGCAGTAAGATGAGCAGTAACAAGAACACAAGACTCTTTGTGGATGTCTTTTGATGCTTAGTTTATTCACATGACATGTTTCGGGTTAAACAACCCTTTCTCAAATGTGACAAACACAGTGCACACACTACAATATAACACAATTCACAGGAAGTGACACAACCACTTCCTCTATCCCCATCCCCCTCCACCAATCACAATTCGTCCAATAACAATCCTTAGTGTGCAGTGACATCATAGTAGCCAAATCCACAGGGAAGTGCAGTGTCCATTGGGTAATTCAGGTAGTATCACCATAAAAAGAAACCCTTGATGATGGAGGGAAGTAACATAAACAATGCAACAAACAAAATTAATTACAATAGTATAAAAACATATGGAAATGCACGAGAGCCTACCATATAAAACTTAAGTACTGCCTATTAAAGGCCTGCTTAGTAAATGAAAATAAGAGAAAAGGGGTCTAGGTCTAACCAAAGAAACAATGACCCGTGACTATAGCTATATATATCTTATATATAAATCCAGCGATACTATAACTAGTACGTCTGCCCTATTGTGCAACATTTAGCCGTAACAGTAACCAATACCTAGAAGATGTATCAGGCAACTATCCCATCTAGTGGGAAGGGCAGACAATTATCTGAAAGTAGAAAAATAGAAAGGAAACAATTAATGAGGGTTCACAGGTAACATTTCAGAGACCAGGATTCATTAAGCCCTTTAGGTACCAATGTACCTAATAACCGAATACAATGACACTCCCTTAATAATAGTTTGGTAATGTTCCCTCCCTGTTTGGGGGTAGGGATTGTTTCAGTCCATCTCAGATGGTTGTGGTTATGTTTCCTTTCATGGAAGTGCCTGGATACTGTTGTATCATAACCTGTGTCCTGTTTGAAATTTTTAACGTCCCTTTTGTGCTCTTTAATACGCTGTATCACCTCTTTAGAGGTTTGGCCAATGTAACACATTCCACATGGACATTTGACTAGGTATATCACCTGTTTAGTATTACATGTGGCGAAATGCTTCAGTCTGATGGGTGTACTTTGCAGTGGATTCGCCCTTGATGATCGATGGACAACAAATACATACAAGGGTATGTTCCCCTCTTTGGTGTACCTTTAAATAGAGTGTGGGAGCTAGCCAGGTTTGCTGAACACAAATTGTATTTCAGTGACCTCCCTTTATGGTAGCTGAACAGTGGTGTATAAGGAAATAATGAACCCATATTCTTATCCTGTTGTATTAATGGCCAGTAACGTTTGACCACCCCTTCTATTTGTTTACTATGTTTACAAAACAGGGATACAAAGGGGGTACAGTTCTTGTGTTTACTACTCTTGTCTTTGTATCTTTTTTTTTTTTTTTTTAGACATACTTTGTTTATAAATTCAGAAAGCATCAATGGAACATTATAATACAATAGCGTTCATAAGTGAATTAAACAGCTCTAATTTGCAATAAATTATAATCTGTTTTTGTCATTGAAATTCACATTTTGAAATTCAAGATGCTTCCAAGTGTTCTTTTCTTTTGTCTTATAAACATCCATAACATTAACACACAAATTAAATAAAACAGTGGGAAGAGGGAAGGGTGGGGATTAGGTTAAGCTTGGGGTGCGCTGTTATATCATCTGTGGGTTATCTAACTTTTACTTGAGGCTCAGATATAATGGGCATCTCGGGATTAACTTTCAATTACATGCGCTTCCACTCCACTCCGGGTTCAATCCCCGTCTACATTTAACGGTCTCTTGTAATAGATTCCATCTCTACATTGTTCCGCTTGGCCATCTCGACCATATCTTATTGAATATGGAGGGGCAACCCCTATGCATATATATTATTTTCAGGTACGGGATCATATGTGTAATCATTGTTTTCCAGCTTGCTACGGTTGGTGACGTGGGTGCCATCCAGGACAGCACAATTGTCCTTCTGGCGTAAAACAGAGTTTCTCTTAGGAAACTTATTTCAAATTTATTCCAGGTCTCTTCACTTAGAATTCCAAGTAAACAGAGTTTGGGTTCTTGGGGGATTGGGTATGGCATAATTGTTGAGAGGTAGTGGGTTACTCCATGCCAGAATCTCGCTACTCTCGAGCAGTCCCATATGAGGTGATAGAAATCTGCAGGACTCTGCTGGCATTTGGGGCACTCCAGAGGGTATGTGCGAGACATACGTGATAGTCTATGTGGCGAGAGGTAGGCTTGGTGGAGTATATAATATTGCATCTGTCTGTTTGGTGCTGAGGGTGAGGCTAGGAGGTGACATTCTGCTAACTCTTCCCAGTCTTCAGATGTAAGTGTCGGTATTAGTTTTGTCCATTTGCTCAGTATTTCTGGGGTGCCCTCTCGGGCTCCAGCGCCCAGTAAACAGATAGAGTCGGGACACCAGGTGCCTCTCCCCCCCAGTTTCAATAGTTTAAATTATGGGGTTAGCGGATACCGGTATTTCCTCGCTCTGAAGCTCTGACAATAGACTGTATCTTATCTGTAAGTATTGGAACCAGACTGTGTTTGGGAGATAAAATTTGGATTTTAGTTCCTCGAATGTGATCAGTCTCCTGTTTTGAATGATGTGGGAGAAGAGTGTAACACCTTTTTCCGCCCAGAAGTCGGCCGATGGCAGTGCGGCTAGATTGGGGTACATGGGTTTGTGCCATAAGGGGGTCTGCTCCGGTATGTCCGAGTATTTGAGAATCTTAAGTGTTTTTTTCCAGACTTTGAATAGTTGTGTGTGTAATGGTGTTCCTCCTAGTGGGATATTGTTTTTGTTGGATTGTAGAAAAATTAATGGATGAGAGGGAAAGTAGGCCTGTAATAGAGGCTCAGTATCATACAGGGACCTCTGGTTTGTTTGTTGGGAGTCTGTGTGATCCATTGTGTACCAGGATTGGGTATATTTAAGTTGTCCTGCTAGATAATATAATCGGAAGTTAGGCATTGCCAATCCTGCTAAATGTTTAGGTCTCTGTAATGTTTTGAGTTTAACTCTTGCCCTTCCTGGTCCCCATAAAAAGGTCAGTAGCAAACTGTCTAATGAGTTGAAGAAGGAATCCGGGATATATACTGGGCTGTGTTGAATTACATAGAGAATTTTGGGGAGCACAATAATTTTTATTAAGTTTATTCGGCCAATCAGATTAATAGGTAACCCTTTCCACAGTTTGGTTTTCACTCGGACCATTTCTACTAAGGGTTCCAGATTGAGGCTCTTAAACAATTCTATTGTTTTTGTTATCTGTATTCCCAAGTAGCGGAAATTGTCTACAACTGGTACCAGACTCCCGATATGAGGGGGGATTATGGGCATAGGGTCGATTGGAAATAAACTAGATTTATCCCAGTTTATATGAAGTCCGGACAAAGGTGCAAATTGGTTTATCAGATTGTGTGCTGTTAATATAGATTTATGGGGATCTGCCAGATACAGGATCATGTCGTCCGCGTACATGCTAAGTAATGATGTGTGCGCCCCTAGTGTAAGTCCTTTAATATCTGGAGATGCACGGAGTTTAATGGCAAGCGGTTCTATCGCCAGGGCAAACAAATAGGGGGACAGAGGGCAGCCCTGTCTGGTTCCTCTCTCCAGGGGAAACGATGGGGACAGCGCTCCATTTACTCGTATCTTAGCCCTTGGGTTAGCATATAACATCTTGACCCATTTACAGAATATTGGTCCAAAGCCATATTTCTGGAGACATGCATGTAAGTATGGCCATTCAACAGAGTCAAATGCCTTTTGTGCGTCTAACGATAAGAGAATACGTGTGCCTGCGTTGTCATGGTCTATTTGTGTATGAATCTGGGTTTTCCTTATGTTAATAGACGTGGATCTCCCAGGTATAAACCCGGTTTGGTCGGGGTGAATTATGGTTAGGATGGATTTTTTGAGTCTATTGGCGAGGACTTTTGTTAGTATTTTGTAATCTGTGTTTAATAAGGATATTGGCCTATATGAACTACACTCTTGTGGGTTTTTCCCTTCTTTGGGTAGTAGGGTGATAAATGCCTCATACATAGAATTGGGGAGGGAGTTTTTCCTCAATGAGTCATTTAGTGTATCCAGCAAAAAGGGGAGTAGTGATTCTGAGTATTTTTTGTAGATTTCTATGGGTAGCCCATCTGGGCCCGGTGCTTTGTTGGGGGTCATGTCACTGACTGCTGTTTGTAATTCAGCTAGGGTAATTGGGGTATCTAGTGTGTTGTATGTGTTTGGTAGTTTGGGGAATGTAATAGATTCTAGATATTGGTCTAAGGAGTCTTGTGTGTCTTGGAATTGTGTCTTGTATAAGGTGGTGTAGTATTCAGTTAGGCACCCCAGTATATCAGGTGTAGTTGTGACTAACTCCCCTTTTGAGTTTTGTATCTGAGTGATGGTGTTTTGGTGTAGGGGCCCGTGTGCCATCCTAGCCAGTAGCTTTGCTGATTGGTGTCCGCATTCAAAGTATCGTTGTTTATTAAAAAACTCTTTTCTGGAGTGTTTTTCAATTAGTATATTATCGTATTGCGACTGGGCCACTTGCCATTCTGATTTGTTTTTTGGGGTAGGGGACTGAATGTATTCTGCCTCTGCTTTCTGGAGGGTCTGGGCCAATTTGGTTTCATTGTAAGCTGTTGTTCGTTTAATGTGGTTATTATATTTTGCAGGTGTCCTCTCAGGACGGCCTTGAGGGCATCCCATTGGGTTCCTATGGGTACCGTGCCATGGTCTAGGGTTAAGTATATATTTATTTGCTCGGGGATTGGGTCCTGCTCTGGAAATTGGGACAACCAAAATGGATGAAGCTTCCAGGTTCGAGGGTGCTGAAAGGGCGTAGGAGGCTGAAGTGTGAGCATAACCGGTGAGTGATTGGATATACTTCTTGGGAGGCATGTTATGTTTTTGACCAGGGGATTGGTATTGTCTGATAAAGACATGGTCCAGACGTGAAAGCGAATTGTGGGTTTTGGAGTGGCAGGTGAACTGCCTGGCATAGGGGTTTCGGAGTCTCCACACATCTACCCACTCCAGCTCTGTGATTAGTGTATGTAAATGTGAGGTCCCAGCACTAGAGGCACCCGGTGTCCCAGCGCAACCATGTCTATCGTACCTCGAGTCCATTACTGCATTAAAATCACCTAGGCATATCAGATGTGCATGTGGGTATTTAGAAATAAAGGGTAGTGCTTCCTGTATCGGTTTCTGGGTGGCGGGGGGAGAGTCATATATTCCTAGCAATACGTACTGGGTAGTGTCTATGGTAAGGGCAACACACAGGTATTGCCCTTTTTTGTCTGACTGTACTTCATGTATTGTGTACCTAAGATTTTTACTGAGGAGGATTGAGACTCCTCTGGAATAGGATGAGTATGTGCTGTGTGCTGTCCAGCCGATCCATGGTCTTTGGACATATCGGATGGTGTCTGGGAGAAGGTGTGTCTCCTGAAGGCATATCACGTCAAGTTTAAGAGAGTGTAGCTGGGTAAATACTGCTAGTCTTTTTTTGGGTTCGTTTAAACCCCTGACATTCCAGGTCAGCAATTTAAGAGTGGAGCCCATGACCGCGACACACACACCCTAACAGCATTTTCCATTCTAGTTTTTGGTATAGGGGGAGGGGGGGAGAGAGAGGGGAGAGAAAGGAAAACATAATCATCACAACATTTTTAAACATAATAACTTGGTCCACTGGACCTAACCTTTTATTTATCTGAGAGCAAAACATAAGTTATTAATTTAACTACCAGGGTACCTGGCTATTTGGGGGGTTGCACCATGTGCAGTTTTTGCGGGCTTGGAAAGGAAGGGCTAGAAAAGTAGGTTTCCTCAAGTGCCCGGCACACTTATTTGCATTTCCAAGGTGTGTCTATTGTGAGACATTATTAATAGCTATTGTATTACTCCTCATTGCATTATAGGTATATGGGGCTTTATGTCCCGTTCTTTACACTTGGGAGAGGGGCAGGATTGGGAGAAGATAAAAAAAAAAGGGGGGGGGGGGGGGGGGGGATATGGGGATTTGGGATTTGTTTTGCTTGCACATTCCTAACTATAATATTGAATGTAGGATCTTATTCTGATCTAGTGATTGAGGGAGGGGAAACATATTGGGCAGAGAGGGTTTTATAGATTTAAACATTTCACATAGATTATTGCACATTTCTTTTTCCCCCCCACATAGTGTCAACCTTGGCACATATATACTCAATCAGTACAGTATTATGATTATTTATGAAATCACATTATTCATGTTAGGTAGCGAGGCGACCATTTGTAGTCCCAGTTCGCCTTTGTTCATCTACATCAGTTGGGATTTACTTGTTAAGGTTATTAGTCCGTGTCCCTGTGAGCTCTGTCTCTCCAGTGGCCTACTGGAGGGCAGCCTGCATCGTTCTCCCCAACACAGGGGAACCAATTTACATGGATGCTGAGGGCACTTATATGTCCAAGTTCCAAAGTCTGAATATTTGTATCGGGGGGGGGCAGATGCACCCGGGGAGGCCCAGGGGTTTTACCATGATTTATGCCAGGGGTAGGGTAAGTCTGTCCGTAAAGTTCAGCCAGGATTTGGACTCAATCCAGGTACACCAGGGCCCCCACCCCAAACCCAGTACCCGATACCTGTCTGACGGAACCATCGGGGTGTTTGATATGAAGTATTTACTCAGCTACAATCAGTCTGCGTCCATCTTCTCCATTGCCTGGTAACAGAGGTTGCAGGTCTCCTGCCCAGGGTTCACTGCAGGAGGGGGTCAGTGTGTGGGTATCCAGTTGGCTCACCCCTCTCCATGTTACTTCGGCTGTGCTTGCGGGGTAAAAAAAAAAAAAATTTAGGGGGGGGGGTTTAGGGACTAGGACGAGGGCGGGGGGTACATTGGGGCAATGAGGGTATGTGACTTAGCTTCTTAGCGTGAGTCCATCCCCATACAGGCCTCCCTAGGAGTTTCAAAAAATCTGGTTCTGCCATCTACCGCCACCCTCAGCCTCGCTGGGTAGGCCATTGAATATTCTATTCCTGCGGCCGCCATACGTTTTTTAACATCTACAAAAGTTGCCCTTCGGCACTGTAAGTCCAGGGAGTAGTCCGGAAATATTTTAATTGAGGTGTTTTCGAAACTGAGATCGGTTGAGGTTCTGGCATTTCTCAGGATCCAATCTCGGTCCCTTGCGTTTAGTAGCCTGGCTATTAAAGGTCTGGCGGGCATTCCAGGTGCTGGTGTTTTGGCGGGAATACAGTGAGCCCTTTCAATCGTGAATTGGGGGGACAAGCCCTCTAGTCCAAACTTCGATCCGATCCATGTCTCCAGAAATTGCGCTGGCTGTTGCCCCTCTGCCCCCTCCGGAAAGCCTAGGAAACGGAGGTTTTGGCGCCTAGACCGATTTTCCAAATCGTCTAGTTTCCCTCTCGTGGTAAGTAATTCCTTTTGTAGGTCCGCAATTGTACACGGTATTGGTTGCACCGTGTCTTCAAGTGTGGAGACACGAGCTTCCGCTTCACTGACACGGTGCCTGATTTTTTGGAGATCATGCCTCAGGAGGGAAATGTCCGAGCGCGTCTCTTCGATCATGGCCGCTAGGGAGCGCCTGGAGTCCTGTATCGCCCCCAAAAGTTGCTGCTGCAGCTCCGTCAGTGTCAGCTCTATTGTCGTAGGTCTTGGGGTCTGGTCAGGCTCACCTGTATTTGCCGGTAGGTACGGAGGGGTGTCTGGGGCCTTTTTTTTTGGTGAGGGAGGCATTGCGGCCTGATTGTCTGGCACGCGGCTCCAAGCAAATTTTTACTTTTATGGATGGCCGCTCCGGTGGATTTTTGTCCCTTGGACCTTGTCATCTAGTCGTAGTGGGTTAGAGGTTAATATATGCCTCGGAAAATGCTGTTATTAGCTACGGATTGAAGTTGTGTGCCGGAGCTCTTTAGGCGTGCGTCTGCTCACATCAAGTCACAAGCTCCGCCCCCTTGTCTTTGTATCTTAACAGATCCTCTCTTTGTATGTGCTTAACCATATTTTTAACCTTAATGAGTTCTTTCATCGGGTAGTTTTTTACAAATCTTATTTGAGGGTTGCTCATACCGATTTTCATCAGAGGCAATACGTCTGGCCCGTATAAATTGGCTTTTAGGGATGGACTTAAAAATTTTGGGTGAGTGAAAACTACTGGTTAAGAGCAGGTTGTTTCTGTCTGTGGCCTTGGAAAATAACGTTGTTTTTATACCACCATTGTCAACAGTAATATTCACATCCAAGAAATTAATCTGTTTATCAGAAAACGTAAATTTAATTGTGGGATGGGCAGAGTTGGCTGCTTTGATCATCTCTATAAATTCAGATTCCTCCCCACCCCAAATAACAAATATGTCATTAACATATCTAGCATACTTTAAGATAAGTGGAGCATATTTGGTTTGCAAAAACAGGTCATTTTCAATTTTATTCATAAAAATATTGGCAAAAGATGGGGCTACAGCAGCACCCATCGATGTGCCTTGCTTTTGCCAATAAAACATTTTATCAAATCTGAAGTAGTTCCTCTTCAGTAACAATGTTAAACAATCTATTAGAAAATAAATCAGGTGATGGGAGTGATTCGTAGCGAGCAGTGTCTCTTCCACATAACAGATTCCCTCATCCTGAGGGATTGATGTGTAAAGGCTCTGAACATCAATACTTGCCAAATACACTTTCTTGTCACAAGGAATGTCATTCCACCCAGCAATTGTAATAATGCAGTCGTGTCTTGTAGACATGTAGGAATCTGTTTTATCAGTGGCTTTTATCAGAGGATGTGAGTAAGAATCCACAAGTTTGGAAAGAGGTTCTAACACCGAACCTATTCCTGACACAATAGGACGTCCAGGTGTGTTTTCCAGGGACTTGTGGATTTTAGGTAACAGGTATAAAACAGGTCTCCTAGGGTGTTCAACCATAAGAAATTCCTTAATTTTATCATTAATTATACCATTCTCATGTGCCTCTGTAACCAGTAATTTCACCTCATTACTCAATGCACTGGTGGGGTCAAGTTGTATAGGTTCATAGTGTCCAGGGACATTAGGTTAGCGTAGTGCTTCCTGGACATAGCTATTCCTATCCATGATCACCACGGCTCCACCTTTATCTGCCTGTTTTATTACAATCTCTTTGTTGTCTTTTAATGATCGTAGAGCCTTACGTTCTTTCCAAGTGAAATTGTATTTAATATTACCAGATTGGTTTTTAAATAGCTTACTGACCTCCAGGCTGACAATCTGTTCAAATATCTTTAGATTGTCATTGTGGATGTCTGGGATAAATGTACTGGAGGGTTTCAGACCCCCATCTTCGTAGGGCCCTATCCCTTTATCCTGAAAGAAAATCTGCAGCTTTAATTTACATAAAAAATTATGAAAGGATATTTCCCAGTCTAAATAGTTATACTGGTAAGAAGGGACAAACCCTAAACCTTTGTTGAGTAAACCAAGTTCATCTGGGCTAGGGGTATAGCAGGATACATTCACCACGTTATTTACCTCCTCTTTGCTGACCTGGGATAGTGTTCTTGTGGTGGAGGCCCCTGCGCCTTCGGTCTCCTGTCTCTGCATTGGCCCTCCGATAAAAAATCCTACTGCAGTTATGAGGTAGAGTCTGAAGAGGTATCCTGCGATGACGCATAGCCATCCCCTGGGGTTGCGCTGGTGTATCTGCCTCCTCTTCTTAGTTGCTCTCTTGCACCGGCTAGGTAGTGATCCAGGCCCTCCCTCCACCATCTCCCGCAGTATTGCAATATTACAATACTGCTAAATGCTTGTTATTTAAGATAATCACAATATTTTTTGGTCTAGAATAATGAAACACACACAATTATCTGCTTTTTTAAAATTGTATTTATATACACTTTAATATGTATATAAAACTTTTTGAATATGAAAATATATAATAATTGCAGCAAATATTAACCCATATAAAGGGTATAAAGGTAAACATGGTGCCCTGCAGCTTGAGGTGCTTAATTATAATGTTCTGTCTGCAGAATAAAACATGGTGCCATGTACAGAAAATAGCCCAACTAAGGGTTAAGGTAAACATGGTGCACTGTAGCTTGAGTATAAGAACATGTGGCTTCGGCCTTCCTTCGATTACGACTCTTTTTCCTAGGGAGAGGCGGAACGGAATTCAGTGTCCCCAGCACCAGCCTGCTTCGCCACACAAAGCCGAGGTTAGTCACATATTAAAAACAATCAGGGAGATTTAATAAAAGTTCTTAGTGTCAAAAATGGTGCTAATTTTGCCCCAACCAATCAGATGTTAGCTTTCAAATGTTAAATAAGATCCGATTGGTTGGGGCAAAAGTAGCACCATTTTTAACGATAGGAACTTTTATTGAATCTCCCTGTATCTCCTTTATTTAGAAAAAATAAAAAAATTAAAAACATACTTTTATCACAAATCAAATCAAAGGTGAGCAAACCACAGTAGGTAGGAAACAAGCACCCTGTGGGGTCTGACGCATTTCAGGCTCGAAAGCCTTTACTCATAGACTGGAGGTTAGTAAAACAGTACCTCTCATTTAAAAGATGATCAATTAAGAACATTGTGGAAAATAATTTAACTTGTGTACTTATCCCATCCAAATAACCAAAGTATAACCCTACCCATAAGAATCCAAAATATTAGGAATAATACCTTTGTTAATCAATAAAAAAAAAGACTACACGAGTTACATGATGTGACAACTTACTTCGATATATTACCACCAATTTTGGGTCCACATCGTTATGCAACATATACAATAACAGTAACAGTATGTTTCTAAAAAGAGAAAGTTATTATTTCAAGAAGGGAGGGTTTCTTTGCAAAGAGTACTATAACTAACACTGACAGAGAAGGGAGCAAGTAAAGCGTGGTCAAATCCACATGAATTACTAAAAATATGTAGGAAATATCCCAGCAGGAATTTAAACCCCCTGGTGCTCTAGTACCAAGGGTGAATATCCAGTGCCTCCTGTCACCACCTCTTAATCTTTTCCTTACTCTTTTGATTCCTTGAATTTAGCACTGTTGTAGGTTCCTCCCATTGCATAGGGAAAAGTGTCTGCTTATTGGTGATTTTTGGCCTATGTTATAGAGTATGGATGTTCCCTGCCCCATTCTTTCAAAGAACATTTAGTGCGGCTCACATATCGTTTGCCGCAGGTCATTGGATCACTTTTGAGGATTGTAGTATAGTATAATATTGTATTTGAGGTTGAATAAAGACATACGTCCAACCAATTCAACCTACTCTGCAATATCCTCATTACCTGCCTGTTGATCCAGAGGAAGGCAAAAAAAACCCCCCACCAAATGTATGAAGGGGAAAAACATTCCTTCCTGACCCCAAGTGGTAATCAGAAATATCCCTGGATCAACTCTACTTTATATATCAATACCAGTAACTTGCAACATTCCTGGTTTGCAGAAACACATCCAGCCTTTTTTTTAAACTGTCCAATGAACCTGCCATCACAACGTTCACTGGAAGACAGTTCCATAGCTTTACCGTTCTCACAGTGAAAAACCCTTTCCGAAATTAAACTTCTTTTCTTCATGTCTTAAGGGATGTCCGCGTGTCCTCTAACATGCACTATTGGTGAACAATACCCCAGATAGTTTATTGTATGGCCCGTTAATGTATTTATACACAGTAATCATATCCCCACGCAAGCGCCTTTTCTCTAGTGTACATAATTGTAACTTTTCCAGTCTCTCTTCATATTCAAGCTGTCCCAATCCCCTTATTAATTTTGTTGCCCTTCTCTGAACCCTTTCCATTTCAAGGATGTCCTTTTTGTACACAGGATTCCAAAATTGCACTGCATATTCCAAATGAGGCCTTACCAATTCTTTGTAAAGAGGGAGAATAACATTCTTCTCCCTTGAATCAATACCTCTCTTTATACAAGACAATACCATGCTGGCTCTGGCTGTTGCTGCCTGGCACTGCTTGCTTTCTTTAAGTATGTTATCCACCAAAACTCCAAGATCCTTTTCCAATAGGGATTCACTCAACACAGAGCCATTTATAGTATAAGCAGCACAAGTATTTTTAAGTCCAAAATGTATCACCTTACATTTCCCAACATTGAATCACATCTGCCACAATCTATCTACATCCCCCTGCAACAATTGCACATCCTCTGAAGTTTTTAATGGTCGACAAAGTTTTGTGTCATCAGCAAACACAGAAACCTTGCTGACAATACCCACTTCCAAATCATTAATAAATAGAATAAATAGAAGCGGCCCCCACACAGAACCCTGTGGCACCCCTATCCATGTACAAATGTGCCTCCCCAGACCAACAGACCTTGGCTTTACATTAGTCGCCTATGGGGGACTGTATCAAAAGCCTTTGCAAAATCAAAGTATATTACATCCACTGCTATGCCAGAGTCAAAATGACTGAAAGATTTCTATAAATAATTTGTTTTATTTGCTCAAATTCCGTGCCAAATTTTGTTACCAAATAAAGAGGACCATCTCTTGTCTCATTTTTTCTTTTTTCTGCACTATTTTAAAGAAACAAATCTCTCTCATGGCTGCTAGCCTTTCTTTGGGCACTATAAATTAATTCTCTCCCATATCCCCTTTCCAGGAGTCTATCAGTCATCTGATTTGATGTCACTTTAAAGGACCCATCCCTCGAGCAATTCAGTCATAACCTGGTGAATTACACAAATAGGATGGCCTTAATAGTATACCTGGGGTGACAGATTTTGGCATGCAAGATTGCTGTCGGTTTTCAATAAACATCTGTTACCACATCACCAACATCTGGTCTCTTTTGTAGAAGTAAATCGAGAAACTGAATTTCCACAAGATTAAATAAAGCAGTAAAACTTAGATTCATATTATTGCAATCGATCTGGAACACAAACTCCCTCATAGCAGTTTCTGTACCACCCCAGACCAAGAGCAAATCATCAATATATTTGCTATACCAGATGATTTGGTGTCTGTAGGGGTTACCATCTCCAAAGACTCCTCCCACTAACCCATAAACACATCTTTGGAGGTCACATCTTTGTGAGTCAAAGGGAACTCAATTGACTGCAAAATAAAATCCTGTAGCACTACAGAATAATTAGTACATTTTAACAGAGCCCAATCAATCGCCTTCAGGCCCAAGGGATGATCTAAAGTGAGCCAACAATACTCTGTTTTCCAACGAACGATGCTCATTTTCCTTAGAAACTCCTTTGTGTCTTTTAAATAAGATTTCAATTGGACCACTGCTGGTTGCAGATTTAGGTGCATAATAATAATAATCTTCTTTCTGCAGAAATACACATTGTATAATGTAAACCAAATATTAGCCCTAGTAGGGTTTAATGCTAAACATCATGCCCTGCTGCTAAAAAAGCACATAAGATAAACATTGAAGTATCCATTAACATAAAAAAGGTACAATATACAACAGTCCTAGTATTCTTTAGGGAAATAACATTCAGACAATGCTGGGGAGGCAGATAACACTGATTTTTTAAAACAAATCTGTTTTTCACTAACTATAGACATTACAGACTGCAACAACGTCATCACTTCGTCATCCTTAGATTTTTCTGTGGTGTTCTAGATAATGGTCAAACAACCTGAGCTTGTGGACGAATTGGTGATTTAACAGTTGAAGGTGCTGGATTATCTTTATCAACATGACCAACAGATTCAGAATTGACTACTTCTGTATTCAAAGTTCCTTCAGGAATTGACAATGATGTAGAGGAGTCATGTTCGCTACTGTCATCTGAGATGTTAACCTCAGAGCTGGAAAGAAGGATTGTGTCATAAATATATACTAATTTTCAATTCCATTCCAAAATCAATTAAAGGGCATGTCCACCCCAAAATTTAACTTTTGATATGTGGTAGGGCATGCTCCCCCAGTCCCAACCGCATTAATATAATTGTTAGAAAGTCCCCCGATTCTTACTTACCTGCCCTCTCTCCTCCGCTGCAGTGTTCAGGCCCTCTGCTTGCATGGAATTGAAAGCAGGGGGAGGGACAGGCAGCCGCGTCCTTGATTGGCTGAGAGGCAGGGAGGGCTGCACTGAGCATGCCTCAACCTTGATGAGGTTAAGGAAGTCTCAGGCACAGCATGAGTCACACACTGCTCCTACACAGCAGTTTCCTGGACTTTGGAGGGGCACAGCAGGGGAACTATTTTGAGCAGGAATGTAAGGTAAGGATTGTTTTAAACTACTTGATGTGGCCAGTAAGGGGTTAAATTTTAGTTTTGGGGGTGGACATGCCCTTTAATAATACTCAATAACAATAAGGTACTCACTGAGCAAACTCCATGCTTGCACATAAGAAATCCAACATGTGGGTAAATTTGTACTTAGTTCTCCTGCTGCATCCAGAGCCATTTCGCCCCTATTCACGTGCAGCATTAAGTTCCCTTTTATAGATATCTTTTGACTGAACGCCATCTTGATTTCCTGTCTTTCACTGTGAAAACTATAAAAGCAAACTATAAGTGTATAATTTCTAAAATATTTTATAATACAAATAAATATATTTGTCCTTTTTGATCTTTCATCTTTGGTGAATATGTGTCCCATTCCTCTTCATACATTATTTTCCAATATCCTTTCAAATCTGTCAGACCTTATTATTATCTTTATATTATGCATGTGTTTTGTCATACCGTATATACTCGAGTATAAGTCGATCCGAGTATAAGTCGAGGTACCTATTGTTACCTGAAAAATTTGTAAAAACTGATTGACTCGAGTATAAGTCGAGGGTAGAAATTATCACCACTACTGCCTTCTAATTATGTGTTGTTTTTAGGCTTTAGTTGCCCTTTAAATGGACAGCAGAATTCCCATACATGAATCCCATACAGTAATAGCCAAATCCAGTACCAGTAACCTCCAATTCTTTGGCACTCCAGATGTTTGGAAACTACAACTCCCAGCATGCTTTGTTGCTGGGAGTTTCATTTTCTAAACATGTGGAGTGGCAAGGTTCAGTAAACTTTTAATTAAGCTTACCATCATTTACAATTCTCCTGAACCCCATATAGTAAAGGGCCCTCTGAACCCCATATAGTAAAGGGAACTCTGACCCCCATATAGTAAAGGATTCTCTGACCCCAATAGTTAAAAGTGTCACCTGAGAGTTGTAGTTTCAAGCTGTCATTTACACTGAACTAGCAGCCGTTTTTTGCCCCAAACTGAGGAGACCCATCAGATTTACAGCATCCAGTGACAGTGCTGAGTGAGTCCAGCAGGCAGAATACAGGAAGCAGGAAGTGTAAAGGCAGATCAACTCCTATAACTTTCTATACAGGTTAACACAGCGTCACCTACTGGTTACTATCTGTAATTGCAGAATTTGGATCTAAATTAAGACTTGACTCGAGTATAAGTCGAGGTTAGGTTTTCAGGCTAATTTTAAAGCCTGAAAAATTCGACTTATACTCAAGTATATACGGTAATTGTGGGTACTGCTGCACCTTAATTATTAAATCTTCAGTACACAGTGGTTTTGCGGTGGGGGCCATGATGCAACACACAATTTGCACACAAACATATATTCTCTCCTTGCCCCAGTCCCACAACCCAGTACCTACTCCAATTTGTCTGCACAGCACAACAAACCCTCTCCTTCCTTTCCAGGCCAACACCAACTCTACTACTCTCTACTAATCTCTTGCAACTCTACTCACACTAGCACTCTGTTTAACCTCCACAGCTACCGACCGCACCCTAAAACAGGAAAGGGAAGTGACATCACAAGCAGAATTCTGGTAAAAAGGCCACAAAAAAGTGCATAACAATGAATAGTTATAAAAGGAGCTGCGCCCATACCTGTTACAGTGCCTGTTGAGAGTAATGGCGGAGCAGCGTCTACACTTGCTACAGTATGTGCAGAGTAATGGAATCTGGATATTAAAACCACTGGATCATCGGAGGAGTTCCATATGTGAAATCGGGATGATGGTTTAGCGACTTACCCGGGAGAGAGACCCGGGATGTATCCGTTTGAAAGCCACACGCTACACTATTGGTGGTAACTATGTTTAATTGTGTCCAGGCCTTTTGAAGTCAAATCTCTGTCTGGTGCTGCTAATTTCAATCAGAGATAATTTGTTATAACATATCCATGTAGAACTCAGTGACTGCCTTTTTGTAGGATACATTGTTACAATGAATTTGGTGCATTGAGACTTTACTGTATCGGAGTCACTCTTAACTTCTTGCTGCTATCAGATTTATGGGTGTTTGTGATTTTATATATATGGGGGAATTGTGTATATTGTATTGTGTGATATTTATTAAAATATAACTTAGCATTCAGTATTCCTGGTTATTTGTATTATTATTCACACGCGTATATGGCGTGTTAGATTAGGGTTGATAATTTGATGCAGAGCTAGTAGAGTATCTAGCTTTCAGGTCAGGGTGACGTCTGTGTCACTGTGCCCTGAATATAACAGTGAATAAATATAGAGTTAAAAGCACTTCCCATTTCCATAAAGCCTAAACATAATTATAAATGTTTAATACCCACATCAGATATCTCTATTCATTCACATGCACACGTATTATAAATTGCTATATAAGCAATACAATTGATTATCAAAATTAGCACCAATAAATAGGATAGAAAGTTAAAGGGCATGTCCACCCATTTTTTAAAAAAAATTGCTGCATTGTAGGGCTCCCTCACCCACCCCCAACAGCCATATTACTTTGTAAAATAACTCTCCCGATCACAACTTACATTGCCTCTTTCCCCTGATGTTCTGTCACGGCCCTCTGCTTGCAAGAAACTGAGAGGCAGCCAATCATGGAAGTGGCTTCCGGCTGTGTAGAACATATTGGGAAACAGGCAATGTAAGTAGTGATCTGGAGAGTTATTTTACAAAGTAATATGGCGGTTGGGGGTGGGTGAGGGAGCCCTATACTATAGCAAAGGGGTTCGGAGCTAGGGGGAGGGAGAGAGGGGGGCTGCACTGCGCATGTCCAAATTCTCCCGGAGGAGGGACAGGAGGCAGATACAGTATGGGACACAGGCAGGCTCCTGGTCTTTAGTTTTTGTGACTCTGGAGGGACATTGCAGGGCAGCCATTTGTAGTAGGGATGTAAGGCAAGGGTTTTACTACACTACAGTGGGGCCAGCAGTGGGTGAAAATATAGATTTGGGGGTGGACATGCCCTTTAAATAACAATGGAATAGCTATAAATGTAGCCAATCCCAGATAGTATTATATTTTCAGAAAATCTACAATATATTAAGAATAAAGCAATGGGTCTCAGATACTAAACCGGCAAGGCAATCAGAAGGAGCAAATTAAGAGCATAGCACTGTACACATTTCGTCTGCTCCCCAGACTTCTACAGAGGCTGAGTGTACCTTATAAACACTAGTGCGCATCTTATATACTCTACTAATTCACACCTAGTCGGGACTTGCCACTTCAGCCAGCGGTGGATTGCTAGTAATGTAAATGAGCCTTTGTTCCAGGCTCCTGTATAAGTGATTGAAGAGGCATAGGTCCTTTACCACCCGTTTTTCAATTACTGCATTAAAGGAATAGTTCACTTTTTTGGTGAACTATTCCTTTAAAGTCAGCCCCCAGTTGTTCATAACCCAAAGTTAGCAATCCCTCCAAATCATTACCCAAAGTTAGTCATCAGGGCTGCATCTGTAATGAGGCTGACTGAGTCATGTGACTCAGGCGGCATTTTGCCAAAGGCGGAATTAACACACACACAAAAAAATTTAATTGTACTGTCTACTAACAGCTCGCTGGCGCGACCGGCGCAAGAACAGAAGGCATGCTTAGCTTGCCTTTGTGGGAAGGAAGCACCTTCATGACTTCACTGTCATGACTCACTGACTGACTGGCCTTAACTCTCGCGCTGCCGCCGTCGCCGACGCGAGGCTATGGAGGATGGTGGCTGTGGGCTGTGGCTGATGATGATAGGCGGCCCGGCGTCAGGTGGAGACTGGAGTCACAGCCTGCCTGGTGGACCATGGGTAACAGCACTGTGTCAGCACATGCGGCGCGCAACTTCCGGAACTTGCGCTGGACTCTCCGCGTGCCAAATCTGTGGAGGGAGTGGCCAGCCCAGCACTGCACCGAGAAGAAGATTGTGTCTGTGTGGGGGAAACTTGTGGAGCCCGCCCGGCCGCCCGGAGCCGACTCAGCCGAGCAGAGCAGTCACTGTCTGCAGACCACCACATTAAGCTGCCTGCAAGTTGCAACTGTCTCTGTAAGTACTGTAAAAAAATACTATTAAGTTAACTCTAACGACGGTCTGTATATATGTGTCACAGTGACAGACTCACAGGACATCCAGGCTTGGGGGGGAGGGGGGTGGTTTAGGCCATTAGGGGGTCTTGGCGATTCAAGTGGCCTCAGCCCTCAGCCCTCATGTCATGGCCTGTAATGTAACCTACCTGGTAACTTGGGTTCTTTATCATGGGGGGGTGGCTGGATTCATTCATTGGCCTAACCTCCCTGTCCCTGGGGACTGGGGTCTTATCATGGGGGGGGGGGGTGGCCTGGCTAGATTCAGTGGCCTGTAAGTAACTGTAACCTCCCTGGACCCTGGGGACTGGGGTCATATCATGGGGTGGTGGCTGGCTGGACTCAGTGGCCAGGCCTGGCTATAACCTCCTCAGTCCTCCCTTGGGTCTTATCATGGGGGGGGGGTGGTTGGATTCAGTGGCCTGTAACCTCCCTGGGGTGATGGGGGTCTTATCATGGCCATGGGGATGGGGGGTGGCTGAGTGGCTGGATCAGTGCGTGGGCAGCGTGGCCTATAACCTCCCTGGGGTCTTATCATGGGCCTATGAATATATAGGGACTTAGGGAGAGATTATTAGGGGTATGTGATCATAGACTAGTTAGGGTAGTTAGGGCCCTGCTGAAAGAGTCTACCTTGACGTGGTGGCAGGCTTACAAATCTTTTGGGTAAAATCTTTTATACTACAGAAACTATGGCATTTCTAATTTACTCTAACATGTATAGCACAGGATATAAAACAAGTTAGTTGGACACACAACCTGAAATGAGCAATATAGTAGTGACAACACAAGCTATTTGAGAAAAGGATGTAATACCTGTTTATAGGAATTGACATCATTGCTAATCGACTGACTGAGGAATTGTTTACATACGTGATAGGAAGCGCAAAATCTTAAAATATAGCCACGCCCACTGGCAACGCCACGCCCACTGACATAGCCACGCCCACTTTAATTTGGCGCTGTGCGCGCCGCAATACGATCATAGGCGCCATTCTAAAGTTTGCCTCAGGCAGCAAAAACCCTAGAAGTGCCCCTGTTAGTCATCCCTCCAATTCATTACCCACTGCTAGACAGCCCTCTAGTTCCTTACCCAGTATAAAACAGTCCTCCAGCCAGTGTTAAAGTAAGCCCTCCAGTTCATTAGCCAGTGATGTCAGCCCTCCAGTTCATTTGCCAGTGTTGTCAGGCCTCCAGTTCATTAGCCAGTGTTGTCACCCCTCCAGTTCATTAGCCAGTGTTGTCAGCCCTCCAGTTCATTAGCCAGTTTTGTCAGCCCTCCAGTTCATTAGCCAGTGTATATCAGCCCTTCCGTACATTAGCCAGTGTTAGTCAGCCCTCCAGTTCATTAGACTATGTTTGCAACCCTCCAGTTCATTAGCTAGTGTTAGTTAGCCTTCCAGTTTATTAGTCTGTTACTGTTATCTTAACCATATAATAAACTTGAAAAGTTTGTGGGCAACATGGTAAAATTGGTGTGGAGTGAATTGGAGTGTAACCTTAGCAAAATGGGCATGAAAAAAATTTTTTTTTGCATGCACGCGCCACATTTGCGCCCTTTTGCATTTGAAAATGTTGTGAGGTATGCTTTTGCTTGCCCTGCAGCCATGCTCTACTGTGGAAGGGACACATGGTTGTACCCCAGGCCAAAAGGTTACTCAGCCAGAATGGGGACAATCATTATCCCTAAAGAAGTTCCACAGAACACCTATACGTTGTAAGATTCTTATCTAGTGAGTTGCATTTAGTACATGTAAGTAATAGATTCTGTAAGTAAGAAGGCTTTCATGTTGTTGCCAGTACAACTCACAGCTCATGTAGGCTTCAAAGAGCCATGACCCCAGGATTCACTGTCTTTATGCACAGATTTTCTAGCAACTGTTTCTGGCGAAAGATAAAATTTCTAAATGTACCTGTATATGTTGATATACCTCTGGTGGCACAAAATATTAATACCATGTTTTTAAAAACATGGCCCAAGAAGTCCCAGGTTCTAATCCCCTGGTTTACTTATGAAACAATACAAAATAGTCCACATCCTGAGTTTGTTTTTTTGTTGTTGTTGGTTTCATCGTGTTTCTAAAATAATTTTATATATTGCTGCTCTATTTTTATTTACCAAGCAGTGTGAATTGCTGACAGCCTTTCTGGAGCAATACAAAATAGTGATTATTTTCCACAAGCAAAAGATAAAGATTTAAAACGTACCTACTTCTTTTGTATGTGCAGTGGCGGCTCACTGCTAAAGTGCTGGTTTGGAAAGAAACAGACCATTGGGACACAGGTTAAAAATCCCCATTACTTTTTTTTGTTCTATTATGTTCTTAGCAAAAGAGAAAGATTCTAGATGTACTTATATTCTATCTAATAGCTCTTGTGGGATAGTGGTAGAAAGCTTTGTTTTAAGCAAGACACAGCACAGAAGGTTGCAGGTTCTATTGGCCAGACTTCCTGTGAAGTAAAATATCTGCTATGCCAGATTCCCTAATATCCAGAAATGTGCCTTTAGATTGGAAAAAAGCTAATGTAATTCCAATATTCAAAAAAGTAGTCGTTCACAGCCTGGTTATTATAGACCTGTAAGTTTAAAGGGCATGTAAAGTCACCCTCACAGTTTTCCAACTGACGACAATATACAACTCTATAATTAACCCTTGCCTAGTCTGCATTGTTTTTTCTCTCAAATTTGGCCCCCTGTA